>JAFEMH010004505.1:0-206078 GCA_022495995.1 Adenophora triphylla var. japonica | reverse complement strand
TAATATAATATATACTTGAGAAAAAAAAAATAATAATAAACACCTCGTATTATATCATGTTCGTCCAGAATCTTTTTCCTTTCTACCAACGCGGCGCTTTCTTGGATTTTTCCCTTCCGATTTATTAAAGACTCACTTGTTGACACATTCATGCGTAGAATTGTTTATAAAACCAGCGGATTCTCGTATACAAATAGAATAGATGACTTAGTATTAATGAAATATTTTATCATAAAATATTGAATACAAGAAACGGTATAATAATTGTGATATATAATAAATAGTTTTATTTAAAAAATATCAAATGTTGAACAATTAAAAAAAAATCATTACCTATAAATTCACGTGAGGAGATAATAATGTTATATTTATTTGCTACCGTTAGCACTACCAATCTCGTTCCTTACATTTTTTTCTGATGTCGAAAAGAATGTTAAGAACGATTAATATATTTATTTTAGCTCTTTAAAATATATAGTTGACTAAAAAACGTACCCAACATATAACTTACCGTATATAGAATTTGAATCTATCAACTCTCCAAATTTATCTTTGAATATTCCAAAATAGAAGAAGCTACCTTTCTTGGTCTCCCGATTTTTCTTTTTCCCACCGTCTTTAACAAATTTGTCGTGATAGGAATCCAAAGAAGAAGAAATAGTTTTTCTGGGCCGTCCAATTTTTTTTTGCTCAAGTAGCGTGTCATGGAAAGTAAGTTATGTACACTTTGATGCCATGCTCGTAAATTTAGTCGTATTAAGAAAAATAATTATTCTTCAATAAAAGATTATTAAGAAATTAAAAATAAAAATAAAATATGAAAAATATTGTAAAATAACAAAGAAAATCATACATATAGATCCACTAAGCCGTGGAGTTTGAATTCAGGAGTAAGATTTTCATTTGTATGGTTCACATCAACTACTTGTATATCAAGTATTATTATTATCTTACAATTTTTTTTTAGAATTTATCTTTTTATAATGAAAATACTTCAAAATTAGACAAAATTCAATAACATATTACCTTGAGCCGTAATACAACTTTTGATGATTACTCGGTGAAATCAAATGACTCAACTACCGATGATAAGTCCACTTAAATATAAAAAATAAATTCATTTAAAAATGATAATAAAAAAATAAATATAAAATCCAAGCATTCTTATAATTTAATTTTATACACATGATATTAATGGATAAGCTAAAATAATAATAATAATAAAAGTAAATAATAAAATTACCATTAGAAATATCCGCCATGATGGTAATCGTTGAGTAAAGAAGATCGTTGCGATAAATTAATGGAGATCGATTTGGGTCCACATCGGTAAGAGGCGTTATTTCTTTTCATAGATGCTCTATACATTTGTATAATCTAAAAAAACTCAAATATTAATGAACATATATTTAGATAATGTTAATAATTTAAGAAAAGTCTAAAAAATAAATAAAAATAAAATAACAAAAAAAAGAAAAAAAGAAAAGAATAATAAAGAAAAATAATGTAAATAATTTTAAGAACTGAGTCTAAAAAAAAGTAAATAATTACCTTCCTCAGTCCAAATTTCAGCCCGAGTTTCAAAGGTAAACTTATTTCCCTTTCGCTCCTGTTCCGGCACCAAGTGTAAACTCGCCATAAATGACATGTCGCTTTATTATTTTATATTCTCCCTACCCCACCCATGTTAATCCCTAACTACCCATTAATAACACCCAATTACCCATTTTCCACAATTAATCTAATCCTAATTAAATGGCCATCATACCCTAAAACGCCCATTTCCCAAAATCCCTCCCCATCTTACGCTACATTTTAAAAATCCCTACCCCATTAACGCCTCTTCTTCAAATAGTTCTTCATTTTATTTTTTGAAGAAACGCTAAGAAACATTGGCCCAATTGAAATGAGGAAAGGGTTAGCCGGTATCCGTAGTTTGGAAGAGGGGTGAGCCTGAGGGGTAGGCCGGCGTGAGTACAATCAGAGAGAGAAGAGACTGAGATTCAGATAAGAGATCAATCGTTTGGAAAGATGTTGGGAGGTGGGAATGGAGTAGGGAGAGTGTTCGTGTCTTCGTGAGGTACATGTCAAAGGAAAGGGCACCAAATTTGAGTATGATAAACCCTAATTTGAGCCAGCAGGAGGCTGTTTCCATCGCCGAAGGTCTTTACAACGTCATCAAGCGTAACTCCATCTCTAACACTTGGAACCATGTGAAGGTCAGTCACAGTAAGCCAACCTCCTTTCGTTTTCTATTTTCACTTCCCAATTTGATTTTGAATACCAGGCCCGCCGGCGGTTTAATCTTTAATAAGATTTAGAAAATGGTTAGTGTTTTATAACTTGGGTCTGTTTGTATCTAAAGATCTTTTATTCCCCTAAAAAACAACAACAATTCCCTCTGTGAGCTTTCAGTTTTACAACTGGGTTTTGTGGACCGATCCTTCATTGGAGGTACATAATTTTTCTTGGACTTTTGATCTAAAGGCAAGTAATGCAAACTTTGATTGATTTCTTGTGCTTTATGATGGAAATATTTGTTGAATCTTTGCTTTCTGTTAAAAGATTTTGAGGGATTTAAGTTACTGTTCTTTCTTGATTTTCTTTCACTTTCCCTGTTTGTAGCTTTCTTGGACACAAAGAGTACAACCCCATAACTCATATGAGGTCCCTCTATGGTCCTACATCACCTGGGTAGGGGTTGCATTATTCGCCTAAGAAGGGTGTAAGAATTGGAAATATAGTGATACTTTGATACCAAATAAGATAGATGGGAAAATGAGTGATGACTACACAATACGACCTAATATCAAATTAGCAATTGGAACAAATATATCTATAAGATTTGGGGTAAATAAGGAACAAATTGCAGAACTTGTAAACAAATAAGGGAGTTATTCTTACCTTGTGTTGATTCTTGAACTACAACAATGGAGCTTTCTTCCTCCTCCTTCTTCCTTCTTTTTTCTCACTGTCGTGCTCTCTCTCTCTCTCTCACCGATTATCTCTATATGCGGCTCCCCTAATCTATATGCCGTCTCTCTGCAAAGAATTATAGAGAGAATTATATATAATTTCGATGTCAGATTATCCTAAATTTCAAATGGATTATCAGAATTTTTGATCCAAATTTTCGGATTTATCAACTAAAAAACACTTATCCTAATTTCGGATTTTCAAAAAAAAAAAAAACACTTATCCTATATTTTTTAATTAAAATCTAGAATAAAAATAAGTTGGAAATGAAATTTGTTTTTATCAAAAATTATAACAAATATCCTCTACATTATCTTATCTTTTAATAAAAATGAGTTTGAATTATTAAAAATTATTACTGATTAAATATAATCTAGAAATTTAAAGTTAGATATATCTTTATCAAAATTTTAAATTTTATCTAAATTTCAATTGCATTACCGAATTTTTGCTTCGGATTCTTTATTTTGTTATTTATTGTACAAATTTATTGGTGTTTTTACTTTCTTGGATTATTGATATACTTCAAAAATGTCAAACAAATTTTATCGGGGAGGAATTGATGTTGATGATCGATTTGGAAAAATATTTACGCTTGCTTAAGTATCATGTGAAATAAAGCGCAACAATGATGGAAAACATATATTACGCCGAATTAAATGTAGATGTTATTGGATGTGTAATTCAAGAACTATATCTTTGCATGAGTAATTTGAAAAAACAACTAATATTATTAAAAAAACATCCTAATAAATCAAAACAAATAACTAAACCTAAATGTAATCTTCAAACAAAATCATATAACCAAACGGTACTATTAAAAAACAAAAAACAAATATTGCACTGATTGAAAAAAGTTGATAGACTGAATACGATGCTAAAAAATCCTTGTTTCCTATTTATCCAATTCCTCTTGTTTAATTTGCTTGATTCCCTTCGTAACAGACAATTGTATCTCTTCATCATTGAAAGTAGTATCTAACAAACGTTTTTGTGGAGTGAGTGATGTTGAAGAAGCATCACACATAGATTCCAAATGCTTATCCTACATAATAAAAATGTAAATTAACATGATCATAAAAACCAAACTCTCATAATGAAATTAAAGTGGAAAAATAAAAAGTAAACTATGGATAAAAAGAAATTTACCTCATTATTGAAGTTCAAACTGGTCACAATTTCAATTCCATGATTCAATTTGGAAGCAACCTCCTGAAGTTTAAAACAATTAATGGTTATGAGTTTGAGCTTTTGTCTAAAGCTAATTTGATGTATTTTCTACTTACATTATCATGTATGAGTGATAAAAACTGGGCGATGATATCTGCATCCTCTGATAATTGCTTTACTGTGAAAGTTCGTTTATCTTGATCAGTATCTATAGTTCTTTGGTCAACATCAATCCTGAATAAGCATCGTCTTTCAAACATTTTTCGAAAAGATTCAGGTAGTTGGCCCTGTTGAACATAATGTTATAGAAATATTATTTTACATCTATTATAAAGTATTAATCTATCTAATAAAAATAACAACAAATTATCTACCTCGAGACATCGGCAAGAACTACGGGAGCGGACATTAGAGCAAAGAAGATCTTTGTCGCATCGAATAAAACAAAGTGTGTCTCACTAGATCTATATCATTCATATCGGTGACCAAAATCCACGATTTTGAACCTAAAAAAAAATAGTTACACAATTAGTTCGAATGAAGATAATGATTATGCATCTTTTTTATTTGTATATATATATATATATATATATATATATATATATATATATATAATCAATTCCGTCAATTACCTAGGGATAGCATTGCCATAAGTTGTCTTGCATTTAGAACAGTTTTTACTGCTCTTTTCAAAGCCTTTAGCACACTTTATATTGCTATACCCATCATAATACCAGGTGGCATATGAATCCACATCCGATATGGTTGCCCGATACGGAGTATACGCCAACCTAATAAAAATGATTATAGTAAAAAAGATTAATGTTGATTCAAGAATATTTAAATGAGTATAACCTTTATAAAAAATTAAGTATATTTATAATATACCTCTGTACATGTGAGCAAATCACCAATCGTCTTGAGTTCTTTTTTTTTAACCACATATCACTATTTATACGACTACTATCATTAGTGGTAATAGTCAAAGTACGACTAACCGATGAAGATCCAGTTTCACGCCTGTAAAAGTGATATATGTAAATTAACATAACCATACAAATGTGTATATCAAATTCATGGATTCTTATAAAGGTTTAGTGTTCATTTACTTGCTAAGATAATTCGCTACTTAGGGGAACGATGCATTAATATGCATCATTGAAGCATGCTTCATAGTACTAACTTTGGTTTTCCTGTATAAATATTATAAAATTTACTCACATGATAATATGTCTTGAATCGAAACGTAATTGCGGTATAAGTAAATATACGTAAAAGATACCTTGGTATGTAGATAGCATTACAAGCGCAAAATCAAAATCCTTGGGCCTTCCTCGTGTTGATCCCTATTGTCAATATCTTTTGTTTTAAATTATCTTCAAATGAGGCCCACAAGAGGCGGTCAACTCATTTCCCTTTGTCAAAATAGTAGAAAGTAAATTTAGAATATATCTTAATTAGTCACAAAATATATTAATTAACCTTTAAAGAATAAATTTATTGAAACACATACTCATTATCAATCAACTGAACATCTAGCTTTCTAGCATTAAACCTCTGCACAAACTCAAAATCTCTAAGAGGTAAAATCACTTCTCCAATCACATCTAGCAAATATTCAGCAAATGTAAGTAAATATAATAGTATAAACTTTTGTTTTACCTGTATAAAGATAATCTATATAAGATCGGAAAAATAAAAATATGTGCGTTTTATAGTTCTCACCGACTACAAAATCCAAATTCAAACTCCCAATTGTTTGAAAAGGCGTGAACTCGAAACTGTTATCTGGAATTTGGACAGACTTGTCGACTTCAGAAACGTCAGTCGCCAAACTCATACACAGTTTCCATTTGTGATTTAGTATCGCCTTTTGCAATGGGTGAACACAGTTTTCTTCGACACCAAACTTTGAAATCTTTATCAATTTCCCTTCTTGAAACTTATTTGTCAATAGGGAAGGCAACTTGCTAGGGATCGTTGCTTGTATTTTAGATCCCTGTATAAAATATTAAATATCATTAATTAATTAATTAATTAATTAATTAAATATTAATAACATTTCAAAATAAATATATGAGATCTGTTACCTCCTGATCAATCAATATCATTTCAGTTGATTTTTTTCCGTATTGTCCAATCAGCTCCCATTGACGTAATATGCGGACATTAACGCTGGATTGTTTAGTTTTCTTGTCAATTGATTTGACAGCAATCATACGGCTTATAGCCATTACCTGTATTTTAACATGAGACAGAGAAGAGGCTCCATTAAACTCAAAGTGAGACTAATTTTGACAGCAATCTTAAGTTTTAATTTTTTAAGAAAAACGTCAAAATTTGACCAAAAATAGTCCTGAATTTGCATTATAGCTATGTTCAACATCTTTGTAGCAGGGACACTGAATATAATATCCTAAAATATGTAGCTTCTTTATTTGGCTGATTCTGAATGCACTCATTCTTGACCCTACCAAATCGCAGTAACATTTGTTGATAAAGATGGAGAGGAGAAGCTTATCAAGGTTCCCATTGGAATGTCTATGTTAGAAGCCGCTCATGAAAATGACATAGAGCTTGAAGGTAGGCATGTTAAGGCAGATAACTGCAGGAATTGCTCAGTTCAAAGCATTTCAACTTCTTCCTCAATTATTCATAATTATCATTGCACGATTAGCACCTTGATAGCATTTTCTATAATTTGTGGGTTAGTCCTATAATTTGCGTTATGGTGCGGCTATAAGATGCTTATACGTATGCAATATCTTTTCTTGCTTTTAGTTGATTAGCTAATTAATTTTCAATTTCATCACGGGGAGCATGTGAAGGGTCACTTGCTGTTCCACTTGTCATGTGATTGTAATGATATGGTACTCTATACATAATACACAAAGTAGACAATTTTCACTTCATGTTAGGCTCACAGATCTTTGTAAGTTAATTTCATTCGGCTACCCACTTCATGCTTCTATTTTTTTCCTCTCAAGTGTTCTTAAGAGACTCCAGGAATTTACCACACGACCATTGTGGTTGTTTCCACTACTTATTCTAGGTTTCTTCCTATTAATATCTTAATCATTTTGATGGATGATGCGATTCTGAGTATAAAATTTGCAATTTGATTATGCGAGTCCACAAGTTGACATTTCTTTGACCACATTACCACACGATTGACGTGCGGGGCCTTTGTGAGTGGAGAGATGTTGTTACTGTCTGAGAAGATGAAATCTTGGTTATATCTTGCCAAATAAAAGCCTTCTTGAAATCGGTACTTGATTACGGCTTTTGCTAAGCACAATTTAATTTATTCATGCTCTTTGCTAGGATGTATTAACTTGCTTATATGTTTTGTTTACCCACTGTTCCTCCCTCTTAATATAAAAGCAAAACATATGCAGTCCACCACCAAAGTAAGCGCGTCTTAAAGTCCTTAATCCTTATATTGAGCGCAATCTTGGTTGCATTGTTATCATCAGCATTCCATCCAAAATGCATTTGCATTTGAAGGTGTGGTGGAGCACCTTAAGGAACTCATGGAAGCGGTAAGACTCAACAAAGAGGAGATTGACTTGGCTTATATTATCCCTTTATTTTATATTGAAGCTATCTTGTCCTAAGATTCTTTGCTGAACCTTATAACTATTGTCTTGGTTATGTCTTATGTCTCGTAAAGAAGTTAAAGCTGGGTATAAGAAATAGTACTATTTTTATCTTTTGCCATTTTCAAATTTAGAATTTCATTTAAGGATGTTAATTAGTTAATTGAAAAAAAAATGCGCCTACATTCTAAACCTAATACACCCTCTATCCATAAAGATAGTCCCACTTTTTTTGTTATAATTTTGATAAGGAACTTTGTGTTATGTTCTTTTTAACACGCCACTTGACTTGGAAAGTGCAGGTGTTTTCTCCTTTTTTTATATTAGATATCAGATTTTTAATTAGTATTTTTTATTATTTATTTAATTAAAACCTGATAATTTGTGAAATTTACAGGGATCTGCATCTGATCAATTAAGTGAAAGGACAGGGACCAAAGCCTATGTTCCCAAGAAGGTATGATCAGATCATACATGGATTTCCTTACTCCTTACTCGTGTATTTGAGATAGAATACAATTGTATTTTATACAACCGAATTCCTAAATCCAATGGTTTGTCATAGGTGCTGGGACTGGCTGCTGATCATTCAAGTATAAATATGAACAATTACACCACCACTTTCAGAGAGGTATGTTTGTATAAGAAAACGCTTGTTTGACCTTGTACTATAAGGGAGTCTATGATTTATCGAGTGTTATCGGATTAAGTAGTTATATGTTCAATTCAGTCTAATGGTACATAGCTTTGCATCGTAAAGAAAATTACAGTTTGATGTCGAAAGATAAAAGGGCTGACCTCTTTATTCTCCTATGTAGAAACACATTCTTTCTTAGGTACATGAAAATTGTTTACAATGATATGGTTCATTAAAATAAGCACGCTTGGTTGACTTTCTTAGGTACATAATAATTTTGCTTACAGAGATTGAGATAAATTTTAATCTACAAAAATGAAAATCTTAAATGCTAAATTGATCAAGAATTCAAAATGCTTTATATAATACTGTTAGATTGAATCATGTATTTCTAGATCTTATTTGAAAGAAAATGGGACTTCAATGAAACTCGTAAACAAAGAAGGGAGTTATTCTTACCTTGTGATGATTCTTGAACTACAACAATGGAGCTTTCTTCCTCCTTCTTCTTCCTTTTTTTTTCTCAATGCGTGCTCTCTCTGTCACCGATTATCTATATATGCGGCTCCCCTAATATATATGCCGTCTATCTCTGCAAATATTTATTAACCTAAATATCCGAAATATATATAATTGAAAAAGATTTATCCAAATTTTAGCCAGTTATTTATTTATTATCATAAATATCCGAAATATATATAACAATTATCCTCTACATTATATTATCTTTTAATAAAAATGAGTTTGAATTATTCAAAAATTGTTACAGTTAAATATAATCTAGAAATTTAAAGTTAGATATATCTTATCAAAATTTTAAATTTTATCTAACTTTCAATTGCATTATCATAATTGTTTTTTTATAATTCCGAAACTGTTGTTGCAATCATATTACTAATTTTTGAAAAAAAATTGACACAGAGGACCAATATTATTTTAGTTTAGATTATTGCTCCACGGATTGGGTCAAAATTACCATCCCTAATGTATTAGTGGGTATCTCCTGTACAAATTCAACATGAGCTAAATTACTGAGGGACAATCCCAATCCACCTATTTTTCTTGAATGTTCTCCACAACTAAAATGTGACAATTGAATTGAGGTTGTTGTGTAAGTAATTAATGATTTTGATAAGAAAGTAGCCACTTGAAACACTCACAACATTTTTCTCAAATTTGAACCAACTTTTTTGGCACAATATTAAAAAAAAAAAAAAATAGGGAAGAGAATGAGTAACAGAAAGTGTTGCGAGTATAAAAAACAAAATAGGAGAGATAATAAGTGAGAGAAATAATAAGTAAATTGTTGTCGTAAGTATGACAAATGAATCTATTGAATATAACAACAGTATAAAACTTTTGTTATTTTGAATAGTCCAGTTTGAGGTCTGAAGCAGGGGCAAAAAAAATTCAGTTTGAGTTGGGGCAGAAGAAGTATATTGTAATATGTTTTGCATCTTCAAATGTAGATAGAACTATAGTTAAACATGCACATGATAAATACATGTTTTTGCAAGGAAAATTTACCAAACCGTTCTTAGGCCTTGAGGCTACTTTTCTATATAATTTTTTTTTTTTTTTGTATTAAAAAATTAAAAAAGTGTTACTGTGTAAGCCAACCGCATACAACCATGTCATACTCCAAATATGCTTAAACCATGCCATACACATGAAACGTAACCACTATTAAATTAAATTTTTATTTCTTAATAAATAAAACCATTGAATTGCTTAAAAATACCACTATAAAGCAATAAAAAAACATCCTAATAAATAATAAAAAAACAACTAAACCTAAAGTCTAATAAAATCATTAACATTCCCAAAACAACTCATAAATTTCAAGATCAATTATGCAATTAGCACATCCAGTATTTTCATGTCTTAAATAATAGCACCAACTTTTGTCCTTGAAATGAGCTTCAACATTGCAAAATATTGGCCAATTGTAGAAATAATAATCATTACTCTTCCATAATGATTTGATGAATGACTTCAAATTAGAACGATAGTTAATCAACTGAATCTTGGTGATGTCGGATTTTTGGAAAGTCATGATGATTTGCTTTCCAATTTCTTTTTTCGATTCATCCTCATTGAAAAGTAGTACTATCCCTAGAGAATACAATGCCTCCATATGACCTTTATCTGCAGCTTTTTGTAGATAGTTAATACGGATACCAAACTCACTTTATCATATGAACCAATCTGAAAAAGAGAGAAATTAATTAATATTACTTTAAATAACTAAAAAATAATAATTATAAAATTGTTACGGCGAGTACTACTTAAGAAAAATAGTTAATTGTTTACATACCAACTCATGACGGAATAGAGCCTCAGGATTTCCACATGCAAGACACCTATCCAAAAATCTTGTTGCTACATTAGTCCGACGCCACCATGGGTTAATTGGAAAATCCCGAAGTGAACCTTGCTGATATATATAATCATCATTCCCTGCCTCCCAAAAGATCCTAGAAGTTGATTTAAGATTAACGAAATCGAAAAACGAATTTGCAAGAACGCGAAGAAAAATTTCAATTATAAGTTCCATAGGAAGTTGGTCAATGGAAACCATTGTAATTGAATACACAAAAGAAATTTGAAGAGTTGAATGTGAAGAAAAAAAACAGTTATATACGAAATATAGATGAATGACTTCATATTTATAGGCTAAAAAAATTATCTAAGTGTTTTGTTTTTTCATAAATCCGAAAAAAATTGAGTAATATATTCGGATAAATCTCAAATATTTGAGATAACAGTAGAATTAAAAGATTTATCCGAACTTAAAAAAAAAATGAGTACTGATTTTGAAAAGGGAAAACACGGAAAAAAAAATTGAGTAATTTTTGAAAAATAAATGTGTACTTCAAATAATGAGTTTGTTGCATTGTAATATCCAGGTAGGTAGTAACTAAAGTGTATTGCATTCTTATTAATAATGAGGACACAAGGTTATGAAAAAAATCAGTAAATGAATCATCACGGTTATTAATTAAAAAAAACTTATCCTAATTTCGGAAATATCCGAAATAATTATAATTGAAAAAGACACCAAGTTATAAAAAACCTCTGTTAGTATATGAAAAAAAAAACACTTATCCTATATTTTTTGAATTAAAATATAGAAATATCCGAAATATCCGAAATAATCATAATTGAAAAAGATTTATCCAAATTTTAATATGTAGAAATCCTATTTTCACCACTTATCCTATTTTTTTTTCGGAATTTTTAATTATCCTATTATATGTATTATATCCGATTTTTTTAATTATCATAGATTATGTTGCAACCTCTATTATTTTGCAACTTCTGTTTTGATTTTGGATAAAAAAAAAAGCCTATATTCGGAGTTATGAAAAAAACACTTATCCTAACCGAATTTTTCATCCTAATTTCGGATGAAAAAAATGAGTAATGCAATCATAATTTTTTTAAATTATCAGAATTTTTTCCAAAAAATAAAATTTGCAACTCCGTCCTGATCTGAATCCGAAGAAGGATCCGACGTTGCAACTGCTTCCCAGTGCAAGGCTGGCAAATACTTTTTTACAAACTCAATAACCGGTTGTTTGTCCCGGATTATCACGAAACAACATCAAAACCTTACTTTCGATATTCACAATGTTGACAAACACAAAACAGGTGCCCATTTAAGAGTTTACTTTCAAGCACTTTTAGTTACACACATACACATAAATATCATTAATGATCTTGTGGATTACAAATGCAAATTAGTACAATTTAATATACTCCTCGTAAGGTGATTTTAGTGCCTTCGCTAAATATGATACTCATAAAGGGATTTTTTTTTTAATGTACACTCATTAGGGACAGAGACAACATTCATCACCCAAATATCCTTGCTCTTCAAAGCAGATCCAAATGAACCCATATTTGCCTTCATTTCCATCTCGTTTCTCAAAGTGTCTGATTGAATATTCGGACTTAAGAAGCATTATTTACAGCAATGGAAACCTGCACACATCCAAAAAGCCAACAACATCAAAGTAAAACCTTTAAATAATTAGATAAAACCTGATTTCCAAAGAAATTCAAAACCAATTATCAATAGTCACACCTGTTTATGAGATCGGAACTTGCAATGTCATCCTTGACAAACTTGAAATTCGAAATTGGAGAAGCTTGGTTGTAGATTCTTGAGGCTTGAGCAGTAGTCGAGTTTATCAAGGACCACGATCCTTTACTGTGGGTACTTCTTGACAATCTGGTTGGTTACATGGGATGCAATGAAGCCAGCTGCTCCAGTTATGAGAATAGTTTTTGGTGCGTATGAATCTGATTCATTAGATGACATCCTTCCTGCTGTTGGAAGGATATTTAGAGCCCGTTTTAACTGAGCCAATTCATCAAACAGTTGATCACAAATGAGATGATAATCTAAACTTCTCAAACATTATTTTGGATTTCCAGATGATTTACCATCTACTGCATCAGGCGGAAGGTCCTTTTACTCGGCTCATCAAATCCATGAAATTAAACAAAACACAATTAATGCTTCTATGAAGTTCAAATGATGATGTAAATATTTACGATCTGAAATCGATTAAATACATATTGCATAAAAACTAACTTGTGATCTAAGAGAAAATATAATCTATAAGGAGAGGGAGAGTACCTTCTTTAAATGAGTCCTTTCTTCCAAAAGAAAGCCTTCTACTTCTTTAAGTTCAGCAAATGACTGCAACAACAAAGCCCAATATAAACTTCACGAAACCAATCCCCAATTTACTTCATGAATGGCATATAAATGAAAATCATATATTCCCTCCGTCCCGGAAAATTAATCATAATTTGATCTAGGTGGAATTCAAGATTACCTTTCTTTTTCTTGATTTCGTCATTTGTTGCGCTCTCCGGAAAAGCGACAAAAGCGTACACAAAACATAACACTTTAGAAAATTTATGCAAGAAGAGAAATAAATGAAGATTTGATTCTGCAATAAACTTGCAATGATCGGCATGAATCTATGACATATGCCACCTTTGGAATTGTGACTGATGATTCTGCAATATTTGTAGCCAATATTACCTGCATCAGCAAGAAACTTTCACAGAATGGTCAAATAATCTGAGTTTGATATCGTCTAGAACCCAAAGGTTAAGGGTTACCCAAAATTATGCCAAAAGTTTGTGAATCAAACTCCATAGTCCACATACATATTGGATGATACTCAATATTAATAATCATCTCAATGGAAACTAAACTGACAATAGCACCCTTTGCCCATATGGGACGAATGCATTTCCGAAGTACACAGATATAGACACACGAGGCACACATCTAGATGGGGTTAAATTCGGCGCCCACCCCTAAGGTTTGGCCAAATATCGGTACCCGGCCTATACGTAGTTATAATCGAAAAAGAAAATTGTGGATGCGGTACAGGCGAAGGAGATTGGCTGGGGCTGTGACCTTGTTGGGCCTCCTTTTGACAGTAAAAGGATATATTTTATTTTTAATGAGTGAGATTCTGATTTAACCAACTAATCAGGTTCTGATTCCTTACCATAAAATTTGCACGATCTTAATTCTATAGGGATCAATAATATATTTTCATTCTATACATCATGCACCCTTTGAATTCATATGTTAGAAGGTAGTTTTGTTTTAAAGAATCACATACACAACACATACAAACACACACACGTATATGGATATATAATGCGTCCAAGAAGAACCACAATATCTTAACCTCTTTCCGCAAATTGTGCTCAACTCCTCCATAAAAAAATCTCTTCCTTAAAGCCTCTGAATCCATTACACGGCCTTCAGAATCCAAGAATGTGGCCCACTGCAAAATAGATAATTAAGTCCTTAGGAATCCAAAACATGATGTCTCTTCTTATTACTTGTATTTCCTTTTATATGTTATCACAAATGAGATGATAACATATAAAAGAAGATTATCCATCACGTACTTTTAAAAGTGAAACAGGAAAGAAGGACTAATAATAAGAAGTTAATTAGCCCTAGAATTCAAGAATTTTGCCCTAGAGTTCATGAATTTCACTTGACAAATATATGACATTTAAAAATTTGAAATCTCCGAAATCTCGAGATAAGTAAAAAAGACACACCTATCACTTTTCATCACGGGAATGCAAATAAAATTCACGAATTGCATTACTTGATGAGTCCAATCCACAAATATAAAGCAAGCGATAGTTCCAAATCATATCCACAATAATTATCCCCCAAAACTTTCAATTAGTTTCAAAATAAACAATCGAAAGGGAAAACTCTCATAGGACAATAAACACTAAATAGACGCCCTAACAATCAAAGCCGAACTAACGAACATGACTAAAACTGAATTAACAACGAAAAAATCAAATAAAAAAACGAATTACAACAAAACTCACTGTCGATAAGGAATTCTCAACTGGTTCCATCAAGAATGAAATAACGAATAGAGAAAAACAGAAAAAAAAAATGAATTTTGAGGCGGAACCTGAAGATGCTGATCGACTTGAGAGAGGAGATCGGAATTTTGAATCGAAACCTGAAGAGGAGATCGACTTGAGAGAGATAGAGAGAGGAGATCGGAAGAGCGATTTATCTGCGGGATATGATTTTAGACTCGGTGTTTATCTCGTCAAAAAATTTGAATAATCGTGTTTATCTCAAAATTCTAAAACTTATCTTATATTTGTTGCCTGCTATTCCCATGGAAAACAATGAATCATCCGGAAGAAATTTTTAAAATTTTAGTTTTAATTGCAAGTATATAACCAATGGTGAATTTTTTTAATTAAAATCTAGAATAAAAATGAGTTGGAAATGGAGCCGATGATGTGGCCTTTGACGTGGCCTTTTCTGGAGGCTCTAAATAGTTTTGTTGTTTATATTATATATGATATATGATATTTAGGGGGCATTGCCCTTTTCGCTAAAAAAAAACATAAAAAATAACAAGTACCGGAAAATAGGCAATATTCCATGTTTGAAATAGATCCTAATTTCCTTACCCGGTTCTCTCCCACTATATATGCAGGTTTACTCTCAAGTAGCATACGAGATAATGGAAAAGAAATCAGCCGATGTTAAACAAGGAATGTTCTCCAAAATAAACCTAATCTCCAGAATTATTCTCCGAACCCTCTACGTATTATTCTGTGGTTTTTTCGCAGCAATGCTTCCGTTTTTCGGAGACATTAACGTTGTAGTTGGAGCCATTGGATTTATTCCTCTAGATTTTATACTCCCAATGCTTCTCTACAACATGACTTATAAGACATCAAGATCTTCGTGTACGTACTGGATCAACACCAGCATCATGGTCGTTTGTACGGGGGTCGGGCTCTTGGGTCCGTTCTCGTCTTTGAGGAAGTTGGCTATGGATGCCAGTAAGTTCAAGCTCGTCAGTAGTGATATAGTCGATTGATTGATCGCGATCGAGATTTATGGTACAGAGTGGATTTTTACTCCAAGTAGATTGGAGAAAAAGAACAGAAGCACAAGGGTATAGAGAATGGCTAATGTGTTGTGTAAATTAAGGTGTAATGTCCAAAAGTTTTAGAATGTAGAGAATCTGCCACGAAAAGTTTGTGTGAAATTTGTTACTCCCTCGGTCATATAATATAAGACATGTTGCAGTTGTCTTTTTATTAATGAAGGTTTAATTTTATTGTATTTTTATTAACATTAACACCACTGTGTACCGAAAAATTTATTGTTCCGGTATAAGTTTTCTAAAGTACGGTAATCAGGGGAGGAGCCAGGGGGGGGCATGGGGGGCACTCGCCCCCCCGGCGGAAATGCAGTGGAAAAAATTTTTTTTTGCCCCCCCCCCCCATATTTTTTTTTATATATGTATATATATAATTAACTTCAAGATTAACACCAGTGAGTGGTTTGGTTCAGTGGTAGAAGGGGTGAAGTTAAAGCCTTTGGTGTTTCTTTTTAAATTCGTGTTCGAGCCCTGCTACCTACATTTTCAATTAATTTTATTTGTCCTCCATCTTTGCTATTCTCTCTTTCTCTCTATCCATTTCTTTTTCTTAACAGTTTTGTTGTTCTCTTTCTCCTAATTTCCTCACATTTTTTCAATCTTAATTAATTAGTTAGGCTTTTCCCATTTCTTAATTCTTTACATTTTTAACTAAAATACATTGTATTTCATGGATCCGACCCATTTTTTACTTGTCCGATCCGAAAAAAAATTTTCGTCGTGAAATCTTGCCCCCCCTGGGGCAATTCCTGGCTCCGCCCCTGACGGTAATTGAATTTTATGTTAAAAAAATACAATGTTATAGTGAAAGCTGAATAAAAGTACAATGGTATAATGGATGAATATGAAGTTTGATCTTTAATACTCCATGTCCCAAGATGATATTTTCACTTTTTTGATCTCTAATAGCACAGAAAGCAGTTCATGTGGAAAAACAAGACAGAAATCTGTAGATGATGCAGAATGCGCTCCAACGTCCAATTCTGGGGCTAAAAATTCTGAAAGTGGTAAAGCCGTTCCTCTTGGATTAGGGCTAGGAGGATTACAACCTAAGGTTAGTCAGAGGAGAAGTAGGCAAACAAGATCACAGGGTAAACGCAGTGATAATGCTGTTACTGCTGAGTCTATAAGTAGGTGAAAGTTGAAAATGATCAAATCACACTGAAAATATTACTTTCTATCTTAACTTAGTGCATCAATTTTATGGCTTTAGAGAATAAAAATAGTAGACATTTCTAAAATGCTAGATCAGTAGGGAAAGAAGGACTGATGGGAATATGGGTAACGAACAGTTTAAGCAAAAATTCACCATAAATTTTCACTAATACAACTAAATCATAAGAGCGTCACTTCCGGTAAAAGAATTATAGGAAGAGCCGAAAGAGCACAAATAAGTAAGTCTAACCATTTCGCTCAGTAAAAGAATTATAGGAAGAGACGAAATAACAGCAGCAACAATAACCTCCTAATACACCAGAAAGCCTCCAATGGTGTCAATTAAATAATGATACATGAAACCTCAATCCTGATAAAGGAAGGTTACACTCATTTGCAAACTTCTGATACTGAAGAATCGGTACGACCGTAGAAATACAAGTGCATTATTCAATGCCAATACAAAGTCCAAGATACCCTCATCCTGAAAGCTATTTCAGAATTGTCCCTGAGTGGGTTTAAGTCTATCTTCAAGAGTCATTGTAGCATGATGCTTGAAGTGAATTATAAAAGGCAGCACCATATGTTGTTAGTCCATATTCTAGCACCAAAAGCCAGCCAAAGTAGTAAGATGTTCACACCTTCATGTGTGTCAACATGTTCATAAAAAAGAGCTGAGGGCGTTCATAACACCAAAAATTTGACAAAAATATGGCCATGGCTTCAACTGTAAAAGTGGTACTGGGCTCAATAGCCTTTGCAGTCTTCTGGGTATTAGCAGTTTTTCCTGCTGTACCATTCATGCCTATTGGAAGAACGGCAGGCTCCCTCCTTGGAGCCATGCTAATGGTCCTTTTCCGTGTCATTACTCCAGATCAAGCTTACGCTGCTATTGATCTTCAAATACTTGGCCTTCTCTTTGGAACAATGGTTGTCAGTGTCTATCTCGAAAGAGCAGATATGTTCAAGTATTTAGGCAAAATGTTGTCCTGGAAAAGCATGGGAGCGAAGGATTTACTTTGTCGAATCTGCTTGGTCTCAGCCATTTCCAGTGCTTTTTTCACTAATGACACTTCTTGTGTTGTTTTGACTGAGTTTGTATTGAAAATAGCTAGGCAACAAAATCTTCCACCTCAGCCTTTCCTTTTAGCCCTTGCTTCGAGTGCAAATATTGGGTCTTCGGCTACACCGATTGGTAACCCTCAAAACTTAGTTATTGCGATTCAAAGCAAGATTTCTTTTGGAAATTTCTTGACGGGGATTTTACCTGCAATGCTTGTGGGTGTTTGTGCGAATGCTTTGTTACTTTTGTGCATGTTTTGGAAGTTATTATCAGTTCAAAAAGATGAAGAAGATCCTCAAATGGAAACTGTAGCAGAAGAAGACATGGTTTCCCATAGATTTTCACCTGCAACTATGTCTCATCTTGCATCCTTGAATTCACAAGAATTGGTCTCCAACTTAGAGGGCAGTCCGAGTCATATAAGGAACTGTATATGTCCAAATGAGGGTGAAACCAATGCAGACCATATTGGGAAGCTTGAGTCTGCAAGGAGTTCAAATGCATCAAAAGAAGTGACAAAGGAGGAAAACATTCTTTCTATGGAAGAAAAGGAGGAGGAATCAGCAAAAATGAAAAGAATTATTTGGAAAACTTGTGTTTATCTTGTTACCATCGGAATGTTGATTTCATTCCTAATCGGCTTGAATATGTCATGGACTGCAATTACCGCTGCACTTACAATGGTCGTTCTTGATTTTCAAGATGCTCGCCCCTTCTTGGAAAAGGTACAATCGAAGTCCTATGGTTCATATTTTTTGTTCTTATTATTAAAGGGTAATAGAATGGTCGTATATATTTTGTCCTCCACCAAAGTAACAAAGCTTCATTCTATTTTTATCATGCAGGTGTCTTATTCGCTCCTGATATTCTTTTGCGGAATGTTTGTCACTGTTGATGGCTTTAACAAGACAGGAATTCCTAACGCGCTTTGGGATTTAATGGAACCTCATGCACATATTGATCATGTTGGTGGGGTAGCAGTTCTTGCCGTTGTTATACTTGTTCTATCAAACGTGGCTTCAAATGTACCAACAGGTTCGTTGTTGGTCTGTCAATCACTATTGCACAGATTTGGGTTTTATGCAGTCGGACTGCCAACAATCCCGTTCTCAAAACTAACAAATGCACTCCCCCCTGTGGTGGAAGGCCGGGTTCAAAAGACAGTTCTAATGAATTGATATAAGGTTGGGATTGGACTACATGTGCAGTCCATCTGATCATATATGCACCTTAAGTCTTTATTTATTTACCTTATCTAAGTTTTGAATTCCATTTTTTTGACAATATAATGACTGGGTGATCATCTCAGTCCTATTGCTAGGAGCACGGGTTGCAGCAGCAGCAGGAACAATATCTCCAGCTAAGGAGAAGACAGCATGGTTGATCTTGGCCTGGGTTAGCACTGTAGCAGGGAACCTATCACTATTGGGTTCAGCAGCTAACCTGATTGTGTGTGAACAAGCTCGCCGTGCTCCACAGTTTGGGTACAATCTTTCTTTCTTGAGCCATCTTAAATTTGGCCTTCCTTCCACTATTATAGTAACAACTATTGGGATGACACTTATAAGTGGATAACGATTCCGATTTGACACAAAATTTGATGGGATGTTGAGAAGATATTTTGTCAATATCTTTTCCTTTTCCTTGTTATCTTGTTTTCTTATGTAAGATATGTAATTTAGGTAGACTTCTTCTAGTAGGAAAGTAGAATATATAGTTATGATATAATCCTAGTCAAAGTAGGAATATTGTGTATATATATGGTTGTATCAATTGTAGTATTTCTTAAAGGAGTGAAATAATATTTTTCCCCTCACATAATTTCGGTTCTAACTTGTGCTATGATTTTGTTGATGTTTTTATTAGAGTATGGCGAGTACATAACAGATGCATTCCATAAAATAATATATGTCACTTCATTTTGTATCCATTGCCCCTATTTCGATGCAGTGTGCATATGGAAACCACTTCATGCCTATTTAATCTCAACCATTGATATCAAAACATAACAAGTGGGTCATTAATAATGTACACACACCGTAGCGGAAGCTCGTGAGGAAGGGGACCCTGTCCATAACACGGATATAGCGCGAACTACACGTCAACCCGAAATCTCTACTACATAGAATGTAATTTCATGGTACTATAATAATATGATATGTAATTCATGTTGTTTTGCGCGTAAAATGTAACTTTATTATTAGATGATATTGCTCGTGTTAGGTTAGTATGTACTACCTTCCTTTCGGACTAATGATATTAGTTGACTTTACACTGTTATTAAAACTAGTCTAACACCCGTGCGTTAAACGCACGGCCAAAAAACTTTAACAAACACAGATGTAATTAGTGAGACAATGAAACAAACATGACATTCTGGAACACAAAGGATTTTACAATGATCTTGATAAAGCAAAGTCAAGAGTATCGGGAGCTAGGGTCAATTCTATAGCAGCAAAAAAAAAAAACAAATATGTCATTTATCTTCAAATTTGTCATTTTAAGTCTCACCATTCAACATCATACATTAGTTATACTGTATCTATAAGTAGGTGAAAGTTGAAAATGATCAAATCACACTGAAAATATTACTTTCTATCTTAACTTAGTGCATCAATTTTATGGCTTTAGAGAATAAAAATAGTAGACATTTCTAAAATGCTAGATCAGTAGGGAAAGAAGGACTGATGGGAATATGGGTAACGAACAGTTTAAGCAAAAATTCACCATAAATTTTCACTAATACAACTAAATCATAAGAGCGTCACTTCCGGTAAAAGAATTATAGGAAGAGCCGAAAGAGCACAAATAAGTAAGTCTAACCATTTCGCTCAGTAAAAGAATTATAGGAAGAGACGAAATAACAGCAGCAACAATAACCTCCTAATACACCAGAAAGCCTTCAATGGTGTCAATTAAATAATGATACATGAAACCTCAATCCTGATAAAAGGAAGGTTACACTCATTTGCAAACTTCTGATACCGAAGAATCGGTACGACAGTAGAAATAAAAGTGCATTATTCAAAGTCAATACAAAGTCCAAGATACCCTCATCCTGAAAGCTAATTCAGAATTGTCCCTGAGTGGGTTTAAGTCTATCTTCAAGAGTCATTGTAGCATGATGCTTGAAGTGAATTATAAAAGGCATCACCATATGCTGTTAGTCCATATTCTAGCACCAAAAGCCAGTCAAAGTAGTAAGATGTTCACACCTTCATGTGTGTCAACATGGTGCATCTCAGGTGGCCTGTCAGATAATGACTTCTGCAGGTCGTCTGGTTGGTAGAAGTCCGTTGACTCGAAATCACACCTGCCATCAATAAACATTACAAAGGTCGTCGGTATGCATCTACAAATAACCTAAATTTATGGAGATGAATGGACAATCAAGCAAAGTGCTTGCCTGCGTGATGTCTGGTTGGGCATATGGTGAAGCATGAAGCATGTCCATGATTAAGTCTTGCAAATAATGCAACCGATTAAGGAATTTCGAGTAAGGGAAGATATTTCAATCGAGCCGTGTTTATATCACCAAGTTCCATAAAACAATAATGATAGTACATAATTTAGACTATGTTACATGGTTAAGTCAATTCTAATGTAGACAAGTCACAAAGGAATAGGTAGTCAAGTACCTCCAAATATACTGGATTCTTTAGTGTTGCACATGCAGAAACTTCAACGGCAACAGATACGTTATAAGGTTGCTTTGCCCTCCAGAAAAACTCAATAATGCTCAAAGGAAATGCTCCGTATCCCACCCTCAATCCAGCCAACTCTGATTCGATGCTTATTTATCATCACATGAAAAAAAGAAAGAAAAAAAGAACACCGCACACTAAAATCTAGAGAGGAAATTATTAAATATATGCCACGCACAATCCACGTAAACCAATTCAGAACCTGTTACACCATATCCCAGATAACAATTTCATCGGGTCGGGGGGGGACTCTCTATTCTCATATCTACCCTTAATTTTAAAATAAACTTTCAAAGATAAGCCACGTCCAATGGCAATACATTCAGCAAAGAAGAAGATGAAATAGAATATAAGCATCAGAATTCAAATGTTAGTTATGGAATCTAATCCCCACTATATTAATTCAAAGGGCTGAATGAGAAAGAGGATCAACGGTGTATTGACATACTTATGACTCTGTGTCTTTCCCTTTTCATCTTCTTCTTTTCATCATAACTAACTCTTAGAATTGTAAGCAAAAGGGAAGAATGTTAACCTACCAGCCCTTTCAATAAATGATCGCAGGACAATTAGATTATATGCTCCTTTACCCATCCCATCTTTGATTCAATTCCCGAAAATTCAATGTACGCTTCACCCAATATGTAAAGTGATAGTTAAGCTACAAAGAATAGTTGAGTAAGCCTACAATGTCCCAATAGGGAAAGTTAAGAAAAGATGACCTGCAGTCAACATCTGTTCTGCCAAATATATAAAGTGATAGTTAAGCTACAAAGAAAAGGTTGCTATGCTAATTAAAACATTGAGTGCACGGTATATAGTTCATTTCACGAGTGTAAGTACCCCAATCTGGGTCGTTAATGTTCCGTCAGCCCAAATTAATGATTTATAATCATTTAGGGGCATTTTGGACATTATTTCGACAATTTGAATGAGGAAGGACCTCTTAGAAATAAAAAAAATGGACAAATATCTCGCTGGAAATTTGTCATTTCCAATAAAAGGGAATATTGACTAAGAGCAAAATGCCAAAACTGCTTTTCTGCACAGATCAGGCACGCTGCTGGGGTCATCTGCGAGGACAATATTGCACCTACAATCTTGTCCACGCGAATAAGATTGTCATCCAGACAACCTATAAATACAGCTCTTCTCCCTCAGTTTAACAAGACAGAAAAAATCCAAAAAATACGAAAACCTACTGTTATGCTGTCAAAATCCATTCCCAAATAGCCATTTACACCTTCACAATTCAAAATCCAATCCCAAATCCATCTCAAACCACTCTTAAGCCTTGAAATCTCTCAAACCCTAAACAACAAACCAAGAAACAATTGGTAAACCCTTTCCTCCCTTACTCAAATCTCCTTCATCCATGCATATATTTCATATATAAATGATGTAGCCTTGTTTACTCACTTACTTGCTCATCCCCTTTCCCTCTTGTCTCAAGGATCCAAGAGGATCTCCATGGAATCCATTTCCATGGATGATCTTCTAAGACGATCCTTATTTTCCTTTACTTTTATGTCATTCCCCACTCCCCTTTTTTACTATTTGGTACTTGTTACTTGACCTAGAAGATGGTTATCTTGGAGTCCATCTCCATGGATGACCACTTCAAATGGTCCATATTTGCTAATTTCATGCTTCTTTACATTTTCTAGTCTTTACTTGCTTTCTTGACCTAAATATGGTCATCTTGAAGTCAATCTCCATAGATGATCATTTCAAATGGTCCACATCATTTATTTCCTTGCAAATCCCCCTCCCTAGTCTAAGATGCTCACCTTGGAACACTTTCCTTGGATGAAAATCATCTAGACTTATAAAATAGGTCACACAAGATGTAGGAGATACACTTGAGTATAGATCTCAAGGATGGTCATCTTATGACCACCTTAGAAATCTTCCTCTAAAGTTGATACATCTTTACCTATCCCTTGTTCAAGTTTACTTTCATGTCAAATTTTCCTTTTCCCATAGCAAATGAAATGCTCACAAAGTCCTAACGTACCCCCGGGATGACTTGATTAAGTGAATTCATCACTTATGACCACTAATCAAAGTCTAGGGAAAGAGAGGACAAGCATGGATGCCAAAATCCAAACGCCCCCTTTACTTTCTGTCTTTTCAGATACAATTCCAGTTAAGTCCTGTAAATCCAGTTAACTTTCTGAAAATTATAGTGACTAAACTGGAAACTGTAAAAATATTGACACTGCAGCCCCATTCGCGCGGATGAGATTGCACTACAATCTCCTCCACGCAGATGACATTGTCATCTGCAAACAGTCCCTCAGTTTTCTGTTATTTTTAGTTTAATCACTTTTTTAAACTGTTTTTTCAGTTCAGTCC
Source organism: Adenophora triphylla var. japonica (assembly GCA_022495995.1). NCBI lineage: Eukaryota > Viridiplantae > Streptophyta > Magnoliopsida > Asterales > Campanulaceae > Adenophora > Adenophora triphylla. The sequence goes on along the minus strand of JAFEMH010004505.1, from coordinate 181,932 downwards.
CTAAAATTCCAGTTATTTTCAGAAAAGTCCTTTCCAAATACACACACACACACAGGTTTCAAGTGAGGAAGACTAGTCGTACGAGGCATTTTGGGTGAACGCCAAACGTTCTTCCCGGAGTGTAACGTGACCTTCGAATCACTTTCTCTAATATTGGGTATTTTTCAAAGTTTTGGCCCTTAAACTAAAAATGGCGTGGCGACTCCGAAATGATTTTTCAAAGTCCGATAAAGATTTTTCAAAACTTCCAAAAAAAACAAAAGTTTTGTCGGGCGCCCCAAAAAGGAAAAATTGGAAACACATCATCACAACGAGCAATATGATACAAATCTGTGATTACTCCGTTCAATCGCCGCCCCAAGGTTAGCCTAACTGAGTTTTATTATCTTCAGCGAATAATTTGATCGATAAATATGAAAAGGCTAGACCTTAAATGTAAGAAACTTACAAGTGTTCTCCTGTTTTTCTGTCAATGCTGCAGTTGCTCTTGCTGTGTGCGTTTAGGAGCCGCAGAACGATCATCATTTTTTGAAGTTCCATTGGGGTTCTCACCCACTGAGAAATCCTCTTCTTCCAGTTTACTACAGTCTAAAGGTTTACATAATCCAAAATCTGATAATCTCAAATGACCATGTCTATCAAGTAGCAAGTTGTCAGGCTTAATGTCTCAGCAGCAAGCATAATGTAGGAGAGTCAAAATCTGATGATTCTAACAAAACCAAAAAACTTCTTGAATCATATTAGAAAAATAAATGCATATAACATGTCATACAATACCTATGTATATAATTACGCTTGTGGATAGATTCAATAGCCAAAACTGTTTCTGCAACATAGAATCTGTCTTCATCGTCAGTTAAGGTATCCTTTCTCATAAGTAGAGTCATCTTATATCCACCAGGTAGATACTCCATGATTAGATATAAAAATTCATCATCTTGGAAAGAGCAATAAAGTTTGACAATGCAATTGCTATCCACCTCTGCAAGCAGATTCTTCTCAGCTTTCACATGCTCAACCTGAAAGGATTCATAAACTAAGCACCAGTATGAAGCAAAAGAAACATAATATATCAGTGGGATCCACGAGTCAGGATACTTGGCCTCTACGATGCATTTCAGACTTCTTAAGCTTTTTCATTGCATATATGTGTCCTGTTGTCTTTTCTCTGCAGACTCGGACCTATACCATGTACAACAATTAAACTTTGTTTCAACTGAGAACAAAAGAAAAATAAGAACAGCAGTAACACCAACTTGAAGTCATAGATTCTAAATTCCAGAAATTTTGCCAGATACCATTCAACTATAATTTAGACAAATGAACTGAAGAACTAACTATCCCAACTATAGAACACACCGTATACACAAATTCAAATTCATCCGGAGCTAATTTTAACCCTTGCGCACATGGGCTCAATCACTATGTTATATACAAATAAGGTAGTTATATAAATAAGCTAGTAACTCTAAATGTGATGCATTCACAAGCATTCAATACCATAAGGACATAGTTCATGGTCTCGTGAACTTTTCGAGATGCTTTTGGGACATGAAAGAATAATGATAGTACAGAATTTAGACTATGTTACATGGTTAAGTCAATTCTAATGTAGGCAAGTCACAAAGGAATAGGTAGTCAAAGCAATCAAAGGTATTGGAAAGTTGCATTTAAATAAAATCCCCTTGATATTTTTTCAACATATATAACTTATCATTCCTTAGGCAATTTTAAGCAAAACTTTACACTTTCTTTATTAACAAGGAAGCATCGTAGTAGCGAGTTTCGTGCCCCGAGATTTTTATTAAAGTGTAAAGCTATATGTAATAAGTTTTATACCTTTCAAGTAGGGTACACTGTAGTAGCGAGCTCCATGTCCTTAATACTTGGTATAAAACAACTACATTATACTCTCGTTTTGGCAAGAAAGCATCGTCGCAGCGAACGCCGTGCCCCGAGTTACTTTGGGAGTATTCTAACAAGCTTTGCCTTTTCAAATATCAACAACAACATAGGTGACTTTGTCACTATAAGCACAAAGGGGTATTTTATCAAAAATGTTAACCTTAAGTATATACACATACTAGAACAAAAAGGTCAGTAAATGCCCCCCATTTGGGATTAAACTATATATATATATATATATATATATATATATATATATATATATATATATATATATATATATATATATATATATATATATATATATTTATATATTTATATTTTTTTTTATTTTAAATATAAAATATACAACAAATACACAGTGTTGCTGTCAGTGTTGGCAACACAGACGACAACACTTGAAACAACATATTTATAGAAAACACAAACCAAGAGAATTTTTCAAACTTGAAATCTCTCATGGTCCAGGGCTTTGGTCAAAATATCAGTAAGTTGATGTTTAGTATCAATATGCTCTATTTGAATCAAGTCATTTTCTACTAAATCTCTCAAAAAGTGATGGCGGATATCTATATGTTTAGTGCTTGAGTGTTGTATAGGGTTTTTGAAAATGTTTATGGCACTCAAATTGTCACAATACTGGTCAAGATATTACTATCAAGACCATTGTCGTCAAGCATATGTTTCAACCATATCAATTGTGAACAATAACTCCCGGCTGCTACATACTCAGATTCAGCAGTCTCGAGAGAGACACAGTTTTGCTTGCGACTGTACCACGACACAAGATTATAACCCAAGAAAAAATAACCCCCAGTAGTCCTCTTTCTATCATCTATATCCCCTGCCCAATCAGAGTCACTAAAACCAACCAAGTTGGTATTAGTGTCTTTGGTGAACCAGATTCCTAATTCACTAGTCTCGGACACATACTTAATGATTTTCTTGACAGCATTTAGGTGAGAAATTTTAGGAGCAGACTGATATCTAGCACACACACCTACACTGAACATAATATCGAGACGACTGGCAGTAAGATAAAGAAGACTACCTATCATGGATCTATACAGAGTTGGGTCAACATCCTCTCCTGCCTGATCTTTGTTTACCTTAAGAGATGATCCCATAGGTATTTTTGAGCTCTTTGCACTCTCCAATCCAAATCATTTCACCAGACTTTTAGCATACTTGCTCTGAGAGATAAAGATTTCATCATCTGACTGTTTTACCTGCAATCCTAGGAAATAATTAGCTTCACATATCATGCTCATCTCGAAAGTTGATGTCATAGCTTCCACAAAATTTTGTAAACAATTTTTAGATGTGGATCCATAAACTATGTCATTAACATAGATCTGAGCAATGACAAGCTCTTTATTTTCCCTAAGAATAAATAATGTCCTATCGGCTTCACCTCGAACAAATCCATATTCTAGAAGGAAACTTGTTAAACGCCCATACCATGCACGAGGAGCTTGTTTCAAGCCATATAAGGCTTTATCAAGTCTGTATACATGATCTGGATGGAATGGGTCTTCAAACCCTTTAGGTTGCTCAACATAGATTTCTTTATCTAAGTACCTATTCAAGAAAGTCGCTTTAACATCCATTTGGTGTAATGTGATTTTAAGGTAGCAGGCTATAGCAATAAAAAGTCTTATTGACTCAATTCTAGCCACAGGTGCAAAGGTCTCGTCAAAGTTGATTCCTTCCACTTGTGTATAGCCTTGAGCCACAAGACGAGCTTGATTACGAACAATATTACCCAATTCATCAGATTTATTTTTGTAAATCCATTTAGTTCCAATTATATTTGTATATAAAGGACGTGGAACTAAACACCAAACCTCGTTACGGGTAAATTGTTCAAGCTCTTCTTGCATAGCTTGTATCTAGAAATTATCATTTAAAGCCTCAATCACATTCTTAGGTTCAAGAGCAGAAATGAAACAGGAGTGTTTTACCTTGGAGTATGTGGAGGACTTACACACATATCTTACCATATCTCTATAGTCAACTGGCTCCTTATTTCTTATTTGAACCCCTTCATTAACATCACCAATTACCTGAGTAATGGGATGGTAATTTTTAATTCTTGCTAGGGGATCTCTCATGCCTTGATGGTACACCAATCCATCTTCTTCTTCTGAGTCACTACTTTCAGCATCTCCAGCCACTGTTTTGTTCTCCAGTGTTGCCTCATGTGTTGCCATTTCAGGGGCAACACTCGGGACCACCCGAATCTGTGGCTGTACTGGTTGATCCAGTTTCTGTTCCAGCCCTTTGTTCAACTTCTTCCAGCAAAGTCAGAGGTATATCTTCGACTGGTTCTCCTGAGGCACTCAAGTAATCGTTAAATTCAATATTTACCGACTCTTGAATCACTTTTAACCTCAAATTATAGACTCGATAAGCATGACTGTTTTGAGAGTAGCCAAGAAAGATAGCTTTGTCACTCTTAGAATCTAGTTTTCCTAAGTATTTCCGGTCATTTAAAATATAGCACAAACACCCAAAAATGTGGAAATAGTGAACGGTAGGTTTCTTACCATTTAAACTTTCATAGGGTGTCATAGTTGTACTGGGTCTTAAGAAAACTCTATTCGTAGTGTGGCATGCTGTATTTAATGCTTCGGCCCAAAAACTTTTAGAAATATTTCTAGCAATTAGCATAACACGGCCCAAAAACTTTTAAAATTTCATGTGGTGTTTTGGGTGCTGAAAATTCATGGTGTATCCCCTTTTTACTACAAAATATAGAGAATGAGATGTTTTCAAACTCTTTACCATGATCTGACCTTATTCGAAAAATAGGAGAACAAAACATGTTTTTGATTTTAGAAACTAAGAGAGTAAATTTATCAAAAGTTTCAGATTTTTCTCTTAAAAAATAAACCCATGTAAACCTAGAAAAATCATCAACTATAACATAAACATACTTCTTACCTCCCAAGCTTTCTACCTCAATAGGACCCATCAAGTCCGTATGTAAAAGCTGAAAATAACGTGTTGATCCTGAGTGTTGCTCATTGTGTTGTCCAACACTGTGAGCAACACGAGTCTGCTTACCCTTTTGACAGTCATCACACAACATGGTGTCTTTGAGGTTTAATTTAGGAACACCTTTGACGGAATTGAGTTTGATAATATTCTCAAGATTCCTATAATGAGAATGACCTAACTTTTGATGCCATAACCTTATGTCATCAAGTTTCGTCAAATTGCATACTTGTTCCAGTCATGACACAAAAGTTAGTATTATCAAACACTTCATAGGTATTTTTATTGAATTTTACCTCCAAATTTTCATCACATAATTGGCTAATGCTAATTAAATTAGCAAGTAGACCATCTACATGCAAGACATTTTTTAAAGGAGGAAAACCAACAATATTCAGTGTTCCTTTTCCAATTATTTCACTCTTGCCTCCACCACCATAAGTCACTGAGCCTCCTTGAATAGGTTGGTACTCTGTTAAGAATGGTCTTATTCCCGTCATGTGACGTGAACAACCACTATCAAAGTACCAAGCACCTGAAATGTTAGTCCTTAAAGCAGTGTACACAACATAGCATTTCAGTTTTTCTTTGGATAACCAAGCCTTTTTTGAAAATCTGAACTTCTGTCCACCAGTGTTGTCTCGAGTGTTGTCCTGAGATTTTGGCGACACTTGAGACAACACTTGTAAATTGGACATTTTCTTTTGAAGATTAAAGCAATCTGATTTTTTATGTCCAGGTTTGTGACAGTATTTACACTCAATGAATTGATCAGAAGTATCACTAGAAGTACTACCCTTTTCCTTGACTTGTTATTTTACAAACCGGTTTTTAGTTTCAACATCAAATAAGGAAGAAGTAATATTTTCTAGTGATTCTTGAAACCCAAGACCAGCTTTAAGAGGCTTACTCAAGTTGAGTATCTCATCCAATTTGGATGAACTCGTGTTGAGTTTTTTAAAGGTGGATTCAGCTAGGTTGAGTTTGGCCTTGAGTTTATCAAGATCCAAATCTCTCCTACTGAGTTGAACCTCTAGCCGAGTCAAGGAGTTTTTAAGATCATGATTTTCCTTTTTCAAGAATACCACCATCTTGTTCTCCTTTTTCCATTCTACAAGGAGAGACTTATAGATGTAATTTAATTCATAAATAAGCTCATCTTTATTAAGTTCATCCTCTATATACTCCTATGAATTTAGATCTACAGAACCATGCAAGCAAATATCATTTAAAGAATCATACCTGTTGAGTGTTGTGCCAAGTGTTGCCATTTCCTTGACGATACTTGAGGCAACACTTTCTGAAAAAGTTACAAATGTTGTGTCAGGTGTTGTCATATCTGGAACAACACTTGAGGCAACACCTTCTGTCGAAGGCAGCTCCTCTACCGTGGCCAACATAACCACTTGCTCGACCTTTTCATCTTTCTCCGTTCCTTCCTCCTCTCCATCACTAAGAGACACCCACATATTTTTGCCCGCCTTTCTCAAGGTATTAGCACATTCATTGGCATAATGACCCCAATCAGAACAAGCGTGACATTGAATAGATTCAATGTGTTTGGGGTCGAATCGAGACTTTCTGAGAAAGCTCGTCTAGATAAGGTGTATTTTTGGTTCGGAGGAGGAACTCTTCTTGGCACAAAACTAGATGTTTTGGACGATTGGTCTTTAGCTTTTACCTGCACATTGTTAAATTTCCTAAGCATGGAGTTATATTTCTTTGCAAGTAAAGCTACACTAGTATTCTCATCTAACTTCTCGAAGGCTTCATCTTCATCATTCACACATGTGTTCGAAGATTTGACTTTTAAGGCAATATTTTTGTCTTTTGAAGCCTCGGTTTGTTCATTGAGATTCATTTCGAAATTTTTCAAAATGCTCATCAAGGAGTTAATATCCATTGTTGAAAGATTATGGGCCTCTTCAATGGCTGAAACTTTAATATTAAAACGTTCGGGAAGAGTATGAATGGCTTTTGAAACAAGTTTATTTGTAAAAGGTTCTCCTAATACTTGACAAGCATTTGAAATATCAATCAACTTTTCAAAATAAGAAGTAATATCTTCGTTTTCACCCATTCTTAATCTTTCAAATTTACTAGTAAGACTTCTAAGCTTTGTTTCTTGGACACTACCATCTCCTTCACAAAATCTTTGTAAAGTATCCCAAGCATCTTTTGCAGTGGGACTATTTTGAATGAGTTTGAACTAGGGGTGGAAGCGGTTCGGCTTAAACCGCGGTTTGAAGTCGAACCGAGCCAAACCGTGCGGTTTGGCTCGGTTTTTAGACATAAGCGGTTTAGCTCGGTTTGAAAAATTGACAAACCATGTGGTTCAGCTCAGCTTGAGGTTTAACACCCCTAACCGCGGTTTGGAACCGTCAAGCCGAACCGTCAAACCGAGCCATGAGCCGAACCATCAAACCGCGATCCTGACCGTCCTTCAAAAACCTAATTAATCTCAGCCTTTGATTTAAACAAAACCATAAATATCATCTTAAACTACTGAAATGAATCCATGCTTTATGATGATGAGTTTTCTTTTGTTTTGATCTGTATGGGACTTATAATTGCTTGTAGGGTTGACTAATTATCCTATAATATGACCCCTGATTAAATTTTATGCATTTTAATTTGTTGTAGAGAGCTTTTATATTGAAATGAAGCTTTATAAGGCTTCAGGATATTTCACATTCGGTAGTCGATGAAATATCAGTGAGTTGTATGTTGTTCTTACATCAAATAATACAAATTTGGTGTTGCTAAATTACAGTATCACTTGTTCTCCATTTTGAGAATCAGTCTACTTGAATGATCATGCATATCTCTGTGAAAGTGGTACTTGTCATACGTTGGATAAAAGTTTCGATGACTCGATTCTCTCTTTGTGGGTGTGTATTTGTGATTTGTGTGTTGCGATACAGAATTGTATGAGTTGGTTACCTTTCGTTTTATTTACAGATAACCAAACAGTTGCTTACCTTATAATTCACATTGGGAAGAAATATCACTTGCTTGGAGTTGAACTCTTTTGTTTCTCATATCAAACCGCGGTTTAGGCAAGAGCAAACCAGAACCATAGCGGTTTGGCTTAGCTCGGTTTGAAAATTTTTATGGTTTAGCTCGGTTTGGAATTTTTTCAAACCGATGTTAGCGGTTTGACTTCTAAATTTGGCCAAACCGAGCTAAATCGAACCATTTCCACCCCTAGTTTGAACATGTGCATGTCAACCCATTCATAGATAGCATTTAGAGCCTTTTCATTGAAACTAGCAAGATTATTCTCTTCAATTGTTCATTCAGATTTAGGTTTGACTTGAACGTCACCATCTTCATCTGGAAGGAGTAATGGAAGAGAATCCATATATATATATATAAAAAGAGAATAGTGTCTTTTGGTATTCTTTCATTTCAAAAAAAAAAAAATTTCCCTCCAAAATAGTGACAATTCTAGAAGCTATTATTAATAGTCTTTTTAATGTTTTCCTAATAAATGTTTTTTTTAAAAAAAAGAACTAAAATATCTTGCAAAATAATTGGGCTTATATTCAATTTAACAAGATTCTTCAATTCTTAATCCTTATCGTCAACCTTTTTTTTATTTTTAACATCAATATGGATTTTTTCCCAAAAAAAAATAATCAACATGGATACTTTTGGCGTTATTTATTTAATTTTAAGAAATATACTTTTTCTGTCACACTACAAACTACACACTTTTCTTATAGGGTATCCCACTACAAACTACTCCCTCCATCTCACCCAATTTAGAATTTTCTCTTACGACACATAAATTAAGAAATATTAATATAATAAGAGGAGAGAATGAGTGAATTAGGTATTATGAGTATAAAAAGTAAAATATGAAATAGAACGATTGAGAGGCATAGTAAGGAGATTGGTGTTATTAGTATAACAAGTGATTCTCATTGAATGTAAAAATAATATAAACTTGCCATTTTTGAGATGTTATAAGTCGAGTGAGACACTCAAAATGAAAAATTGTCCTAAGTCAGGTGGGACGGAGAGAGTAAATACTTTCTAAAATTGAAATATTTATTATATTTATATTAATGAGACTCGCATATCATAATTAGAACAACAACTCATTTTCTCTCTCCAACCTCATTTTCCATACTTACAACACTCAATTAACTAACATTTTACCTTAATTTTCGAGCAAATAATAAGTGTGTAGTTTATAATAAAATGGAGAGAGTATAATCTAACTGAACTTTTCTGTTGATCACCCAATTTATATAAATGAAATTTTATTATTTCATGTTTATTTTATTTACTATTTTACTGGTTTTATTGATACCCCAGATTATATAGATGAAAATATTAAAATATAAAAGACTTTGCTAACTTCCCGGCGTCACATTTTTTTTAAAAAAAAAAAACTTTCTGGTGTCATGCACCTTTCGACGAAAGAGCCATTATTTCGTGTTGATTTAAGATTTATTTTTTTTGGATTTTATTTCATTAAAAATTTGGATAAATGTTATATTAGTTTTAACTGTAGTTTTTAATTTTGATTTTTGTTTATTTAATTATATCAAAATTATACAAATTATAAAAAATACCAAAAGTCGATACAATTGTTGTCATAATAAGGCTACTAAATACGTTGAATAATTAGATGATTTTGTTTTAATTATTACTACTTTGTCTCTTAATGAACTCCAATGTAAGAAATTTTTGTTTTAAAATTGTCTTTTTTTATAAAAAACTTTCTTCTGAACATTTTTTTACTAAATTTCTTTCATTATTTATTTTATTATCATAAATAAAATGTTTAAAAGTGAATAATAAAAATATTTATCTTCTTTCCCAAAGCTAATACTTCAAATTCAAATGAATTATCCTTTTAGAATAATAAATAAATAAATATCAAACTTTTGATTTAGGGATATTTCAAAAATATTTATTTGAGCAAAGATGCATAAATACACTTGCTATTCCCAATTTTCAGTTTTACAATTATATAATGAATAGTAAAATAACAAAACAGTAAAATAAATCATTTAAGGAAAAATATTTTAAAATAACAATTCCTATTGGAATAATCACTAAAGTTCCTAAAGATTCCAAAATTTATAATATTCATTGTGTTGGTTAAATAATTATAACCTATACTTTCATTAGTTTTAACTTTTTATTATAAATTATTTTGGACTCATAATTAATACTCCCTCCGTCCCATGTGATTACAAATCAATTTCTTGGTCACAATAATTAAGAAGTATTATTAAGATAATGAAAATGTGTGATAGAAAATGAAGAGAGAGAATGAGTGGAGTTGGTTGAATAAATTGTGTGGTAGGAAATGAAGAGAGAGAATGAGTGGGTGGGGTAGGGTGAATATAAAATAATAAATTTATTTCCATTTTGGGCAGTTTGTATTCACGTGGGACGGACCAAAAAGAAAATAAGTTTGTATTCACGTGGGACGGAGGGAGTATATTATAATTATATAACATCATTTAAACAAAATATATTAATATAACAAAATTTCGCTTATACCATGCAACGCATGGGTGCAATACTAGTAACCATTTAAAACAGATCGTCAAGCTCGAAGATCAATTGATTTGATATGCGAGCGAAGACGAATCTTCCAATAAGCATAATTTGATCCATTTAAAACCGGTAATCTTTTCTGATTAGGATTAGCAGGATCATAAGCCATGACTAAAGGATCAAAACACTTAGTATATCAAGTGCTAGGCTCTGATACCAATTGAAAGTGTTTATGGCTTAGTAAAGTGAGACGAAACTCACAAGTGTTGTCTTAGTGTTGGCAACACTAACAACAACACACACCAATTCGAAAACAACAAATAAATAGAAATAAATTTAATTTGCAGTGGAAGTAAATAACAATACACAAGATATATATTTTTATCAAGTTATATAAATATATAACTTGATGGGTGCCAGGAGGGCAAGACCTTTCTATATATATTATGAATTCAATACAAGGTCAAAGAAGTTCCCTTAATGATAAATAATCATTAACTCAAGGAACAATAAATAAAGAATTCTCTCTGAATAATAACACTCAAAACCTCACAAAAATACAAAAATATATGTGAAACTCTCGAGTGTTGGATCAAGTGTTGCCAACACTGAATGGCGACACTTGAAGAACAAAATTCTTTCTTGTGCAGATTTGTGTCTTCTGAATTGGATGATCACTTAAGCTGATCGACTGCACTATATATAGGCCTCCAAAACTTGAAGCCTACTCAAAATGATCAAATAAACAGCCTTGAAGTTGTTCCTTGATTTTAGCTCCCATTCACCTCAATCGTAGAAGACTTGATCTTCATGGCTTCTCTTGCTTGTACACCTCTGTTGTAGATACCTTGTACTCTATCCTAATCTTTCCCTGAATAGCTAAATAATAGCTCTTTTACTTGGTTACTAATTAATCATATAAACAACATGTTTATATTTAATTTTCTTCATCTCCTTTGAAGTTCACGCCTGGACACTTTCTGTTGACCTATTCAAGCTCACAAATAGTAGACTAACAACTGATATTTAAACATTAATTTACACATTATTATTAGTGAAAAATACAGTAACTATTCTGGTGTTGCCAAATCCAAATGGCAATACCTATGGCAACACTGGTGTGCAACACTAGGGACAACATACATGGCAACACATGTTCTAACATTAACAATTATTATGATTATTATTATTATTATTATTATTATTATTATTATTATTATTATTATTATTATTATTATTATTATTATTATTATTATTATTATTATTATTATTATGATTATTATTATTATTATTATTATTATTTATTTTGTTTTTTTTTATTTTTATTATTATTTTATTTTTTATTTTTTTATTATTATTATTTATTATTATTATTATTATTATTATTATTATTATTATTATTATTATTATTATTATTATTATTATTATTATTATTATTATTATTATTATTATTATTATTATTAGAATGAGGAAGTAGAATTTTGTACTTTGTGAAATATGAGTTGTACATGAGGGCACTATTTTTCGGAAAATATTTTACTTAGGACAAGGTAAGTAAGTCGTTTTACTTAGGAAGGGCAAAATATTTTTCGGAAAGCGTTTTCTCCATTTTTCGAAAAACAACCAAACACTGGAAAACGAGTTATTTTACGGAAAACATTTTCCGGAAAACAACCAAACAACGAAAAATGTTTTACGATTTTTCGAAAAATAATCAAACAACGAAAAACGAGTTATTTTACGTAAAACATTTTCCGGTGAAACAAACGGGGCCTAAATATAACAGTATTTATTTTGGTACAAAGGAAGGTTTTGCAACTCATTTATTCATGGATTATATCACCATCTTTCAACCAAATAATAAAACATGAATGATTGATTAATAAAACGGTGCTTTTATGATTAGTCTTAATTTCATTAACTAGGTTAATCAGTGGTAATAATGTCTATCTTTGTTTGAAAACAATTCAATTATAAAGCTATGATGAAATGTTTAAAGATGCAAATGCTAGATTAAGAAATGTGGTGCCAACCCTTGGCCCAAACATTGTTCAAATTATACCTCTCAAAGGAAATGGGTCCAATATCATAGTATTTAATTGGAATTACCACGAGTAAATATAGTCCAATAATCTTTTAATTTGATATTTGAATTTACTCATCATTCGTGATATCCCATAATTCCACATCGAAAATATGTGAAATGTAGTGTGAAATATAAAAAACTCATTCACTACTACTAAACATCTAATCACCCATAATAATTTTAAAGATCAGTGATGGACTATGGTTAACGTAAATGAAAAGATATTTAATGAGCCAATGTATACTGCATGTAAAGCGGACTAGGGGTCAGGTTGTTATGCTCGTCTCCAACGTAAAATGACATTTTGTGTTTATCCACCATTTTTATTCGAGTAGGTCTGCTGAGAAACGCGTTTATCCATAACTATGGAGAAACGTGTTTTTAATAGCCAGAAGCTATGCGTTTGATAACCGTAGAAAAATTTACGGATATCGATCTCAAAGGGTTACGGATATCCAGAAGCTTTGGAACGGATATCCGAAGCCTTTGGGACGGATATCCGAAAAATAGATTTGAAGCCAAATCCAAGGCCAAGACCAGAAATTGCTTATTGAAGGTTTCGGATATCCGGAAAACCTTCAAATGTATATCCGTAAACCATCAAATGAATATCCAAACATTTTGAAAGTTTACGGATATTCATTTTGAAGGTTTCTGGATATCGAAACCTTCAAATGTATATCCGTAAACCATCGAATGAATATCCAAACATTTTGAAAATTTACGGATATTCATTTGAAGGTTCTGGATATCACTTTCATAAGCCTTCGAATATCAGAAGCCTTGGCGCCGTTGTCGCGCGACATGGGCCCGTTTCTCCATAAGTTACGGAGAAACGCATTTCTCCCCAGATTTTGTGTTTTTATTCAGATTATACATGAGACAACCGTTAAATTATTGATGCTACACAAATATAATACGCAAAAAATGAGATTCGCATATCATAACTATAAAAAAGAAAAGGCTCTTAAATGAAAGTATGATATTTTAATATCTCATGTCGGAATAAAGTTTAAAGTTTGATTTAAAATGACCAAATAAGTTGCATTTGATTCTTGATTGATCAAATATTGATAGTGAAAGAATGTATTTATTATGAATGTGAGAGATCCCTAACGCATTGAAATTGACAGGCCATTATTTTGTTTTTCGGGAAGATATGGTTTGGTTTATTAATCAATTTAATTAGTAGTTTTTAGCTTTTCTTTGACTAATTAATTTTAAGTTAAACCTAACAAAAATATTTTAGACACCTTCAAAAAAAAAAAAAAAAAAAAAAAATATATATATATATATATATATATATATATATATATAAGTATTCACTTTCTCTCTCAAAAAAGTTATTCCCTTTTGGACAATTTTGATTAAAAAATAAATACTCCATTCGTTCTACTATAAACTACACATTTACTATTTACACGAAAATTAAAAATAAATGTAAGTTGACTGGTGTTATAAGTATGAAAAATAAAGTAAGAGAGATGAAGTGGGATAGAAAATATTGAATTGTTGATGTGAGTATAACATATGGGTTGCACTAATATAAAAGTAATAATAGATTAATATACATTTTTTATTTTCTGTTTCATAATAAGGTTTTTACTTCTTTTTTTTTTGTTTGTCTGATAATAAAATTTTTAGTTGTTTTATTATTTAAAATGTATAATAAGACCCACTTGTCATTATCATAACAAAAACTTCATACTCACTTTCTCTCTCTTACTTTATTGTTAATACTCACAACATTTATTTTTTTTTTAATTTTTATGTAAAGTTAAAATAAAAACCTTATTATGAGATATAGGGAGGATAGGAGTATATAATAATAAATGGAATCTAAAAACAAAATAAATGACATGGTAATGGTGGACCTGGTACATCAGCTAAGCCCTTGATCATGTGCTGCTTGGACATTGTCTGCGTGGTGTGTTTCTCTTGTTCATGAACTAAACTTAGCGTGAGTACGATGTAAGAAATACTATATGAAAATAAATAAATAAATAAATACTCCCTTCTTTCCGTTTGAAGTGTTTTATTTTGTCAATTCAAGTTAAATTTGACTTAAATATTAATGCAAATCTAATCATTCTATTGAAATTTTAAAAATTGTTACTGATAAATTATTTAATTATTTATCAATAATAATTTTTAAAATTTCAATAGGCTGATTAAATTTGCATTAATATTTAAGTCAAATTTAATTTGAATTGATCAAATGGGACACTTCAAACGGGACGGAGTTAGTAGAAAATAAGATATTTGATTTACTAAATGTCACTATCCCTTCAAGATTGATTTGAGGGCATCATTAGCAAATCACACGTTTTGTTTTTATTTTCTTGTTGCCATTTTATTTGTTATTATTTTATTCACAACTTTTCTTTAAAAATAATAAAATATGCTCTCATACCAAAGAGTGTATTACTAAAATCATTCTTATACTTTAAAAAAAAAAAATCTTTTATATCTAAATATAAATATAAGAGTAATTTGTTTCCTTCAAAATTGAGATTAAAATATTCCCATGTGAATGAATGATGATATCACACACCTTCCTCCACTCTCCAATTAATTCATTATCGACTTAATTCATTATCGACTGTGCTAATAAACACCTGATTATCGTAACATCAGCACCGAAATCAATAAGGCACAAAACCCCTTAATAATCTAGTATCGGCCAAAAACCTCATCCTACCCTCCCCATCCATTCTGGCTTTCACCCATTCCTGAGCCGTACACCCCATAACACGATTCTCAGTAACCTTAAAACTCTTTTTATTCCTACATTTGATCGGTCCCAGTGCAATTTCTTCGAGTTTTTCGGTTATTTATGTTTTTTTTACCGAAATTGACTATTGCGGGAGAGAGGAGCGTGGGTTTATGCGGGTCAGAAAGGGTTTTGGGGTTTTATGTAATTTTGATCTCGATATTTAATAGTGTGTGTGTTGTTTAATCTCGTATTGCATTTTATAGATAATGATGTTGGGTGAATGGGTCTCATGGAATTATTCTTTTTTAATTATGTTTTATTTTTTCCGTTTCTGATTTAATGTTTTTACTTTACTTTTTGATTTATCTTAAATTAAGGTTCTTAATTATTTTATTACTTTAAATAAATAATGAGACCCACTTATCATTCTAACAGCAAAAACTTCCTACCATGTTTCTTTCTCATACTTTACTTTTCATAATCACAATATTTAATTTTCCTCAATTTTCGAATAAATAAAAGTCAAAATCTTGTAAAAAACTAGTTTTTTCGTAATATAAGAAAAAACTAATTTTTAAACGCTATGTTTAACTAATAAGAGTAATGAACGAAGCTGAAAACTAGTTTTTTCATAACATTTTGAGAAAACTAATTTTTCACAATACCTACTCTAAATAAAGTAACTCAAAACATTAAATTAAACGGAGGTAGTAATGGCGGATATGTTCAACTAATGTAGATGTTACATTGTGGCCATTTGTAATCCGATCACTATACATTAAGTGGCACCTGTGATTCTATTTTATAAGCTTCAATTTTTTTGAGTAAGACTTTATTTTTACTCTCTCTATTTTAAAAAAAATATTAAAAAAAACTTAGATTTTCTCTTAATTAAATAGCAAATTTGAAAAATTATTAAACATTCATTTTAGAGATTTAAAAAGGTTCACATGCATACTTTCGGAGAGAATAGCCCATATCAAAATAAATGTTTAAAATTATTTTTGATCAAGAATAAGTTTGATAAAATTTAAAATATTCATTTTAGGACGAATAGAGTATTTAATAACTATTTAATCATTATTAATACAAAATATAGTACCCGATTCATCTCAAAATAAATATCGTAATTGAGTTATCAACGTTTTTAGGAAGGTGTTTTACTATTACTAGTTTGTATATTATTTGTACAATGTTATAATTGTAACAAATTACTTTTCTTATTTAAATATGTAACATTTATTTTAAAAAATAAAATAAAAAATATACTCGTAATATTTATTTCAAGATCAATGAAATATTTATAGAGCATTTGGTCTAGTGATTGGAGAGAGATATAGAGTGAGAATCTAATTTTGGGAAAGCTAATTTGTGGACATCCAACGCTTTTAGATGTATAGCTACAATACGTTTTTTCTTGCTGCTTTTAAATGGATAGCTAAAAATCATTGCGATATATAGGCTCCCTTTGATTTTTGAGGATTTTTTTTTTCAAATAATTATTTTTTAAAAATTTATTTTTCAAAATAACTCACTTTTCAAAATATTTCCTAAAATAACTACTTTTTGAGAAATCGCTACACGGTGTACCGATTTTGATTGTGACCGATCAAAATCGCTACATGGTGTAGCGATTTTGGTATAATTGGGGTTTAATTAATACTGTAATTTAAGTAAAGATTAAATCGCTTCACCGTGTAGCGAATTTGACCGGTCACAGGCAAAATCGCTACACCGTATAGCGATTTCTCAAAAATCTCATTTTCCCTTTTCCGACTTACAGTCTGTTCAAAGAAATCAAAAAAAAAAAACTAAACCCAGCCACCGATGAAGAAGAAGGAGAAGGAGAAATTTTGCCCTTTTCAAATTATCCCTTTTCCGATCAAGTCTTCCCCACTACGATTGAACAAGTAAGTTGTTTCTCCCTCAAATTTTCTTACATTGGTATCAGAGCTTTGTTGGATTTGATCTCGAATCATGTTTTGAAACCATGAATTATGTTTATTCCCCTTGTCATGCTGAAGTTGGTTTGATTTTCGGTTTTCATGCTTTAAGAAGTAGTATGAATTTTTTATGTTGTTGAAAAGAGGATTCAAAGGGCTTTCCACTGAATTTTGTTTTGCAAATTTCGGAGTAAAGATGATAAAGTTATGAATTTTTTGAAGATTTAAAAAAAAATTTCCTCTTCCACGAAGAAGAAGATGAAGGTTACTATCTTTTGTTGTACTCTATGCCTTATGTGTAATATTTGATATATACAGTACGTCTGTTATGTAATCTAATTTGAAAAGAATTACAACATTTCTCATTTTTTTAATCAAATTCAAGCTTTTCATCATCAAAATTTCGTTATTGTAATTTGTAAGTTTACATTCATGTTTTTTACTTCATTTTGTGTTGATTTTGCTTTGATTTAATATTTGTTTACTTGCAATTTAGGTTTATTCTACTCAATTATTGATATATTTTGAACTTAATTGTTAGTTTACTTTGATTTGAGTTGTTGTATATGTTGATTTTGAACTCAATTGTTAGTATACTTTGATTTGAGTTGTTGTGTATGTTGATATTGAACTCAATTAGTGTTGTTTTTAACTCAATTGTAGGTATATTTTAACTTAATTATTGGTATTTTTGAACTCAATTGTAGTATATTTGAAATTATGGGGTTTTGAACTCATTTTGTGGGCTTTTTTGAACTCAATTGTTAGTATGTTTGTTATTTCATTTAGAAGTATTTGATATTAAAATTGGGTTTATTTTGTTGAAACAGATGGATTCCTTCGTTGATCCTGGGCCTATCGATAACTCTGTTTTGACCGAACATGAGAACCACATAGCGCGTTTCATTTGGGCCGGAGTGGATGTAGTTAGTCCGCTCTCATTTCGTCGTGGCGCCACGTTGCCGGATAGACTAGCGTCGAGGATTTTGTCTAGATTATTGGAGTGTGGCTTTATTGGAGTTCATCACATAGGGAGGATTTAATATGATTGTGGGTTGCTGAGGCCTTGATCGAGAGATGGCGTCCGGAGACTCATTCATTCCACCTCTCGGTAGGTGAGATGACGATCACCCTAGAGGATGTCGGCATGATTTCCGGGTAACCTTATATAAGATTTCTCCCAATCTTCAAAAACTTCTGCAATGCCCTTCTGCTTTCCACACCATGCTTTCTTATAGGTAATTTCCTTTCCAAATCTACTAAAGATGTGTGCAATAATAAGTCCAACCTTGACATCTGAATCGGCCTTAATAAGACTAACTACTTCCCGACCAATAAACTTGGCATCTAGGTTGGGGTGATCTCGAGTTTCTCCAAAATATAAGCAGCAATGAGGAGCCTTATACTTGGTCAGTTCCCAATATCCAAACTTCCTCCTACTCACACGAACATAAAAATTGCATGGATAATTTTTCAACAGACACTCAATTACCTATGTATGAGTTGTGCTCTTTCTTACCCTGAATCGGCGATTGGTGCGAATATGGTACCTTTTTATATCAAACTGCGTCTCGTTCTTGCTAAAAAAGTGTATTCCTTTAGCAATTTCATGGTTATCCGGATCCCAAACTAGAAAACTAGGTGCATTATCGTAATCAATGAAGCCTTCTTCTTGTCGAGCAGCACTACCAATATCACTGTAAAAGGGATAATTCGCTCTCTCATACCTTCGATTTTTCGGCACTTCATAATGAACAAAATGTGTTTCCGCGTCATCATCAATCGGCCCATTATCACCCTCTCCCAAATCGACATCAGACTCACTAGTACCCTCCTCATATTCATCATCATCATCGTCTAGCATTGCATCTACATCAGTGTGTACTTCTTCTTCTTCATAATCTACATCATCTTCAAAATTATCGTCATTAACAGAATCATTATGCCCAAATGCCCCATCATCATAATTTGGTGTTTGGGTTGATACAAGTGTTTGGGAACTTGGACCAACCCCTGCATCACGGTTACCACTTGGTGAATACCCATAAATAGTTTATGTGTGCAGTGTTTCAAACTCTGGATTGGGTTGATTTTCAATCAATTTTACAACCACATGCAGCTACAAATTATCCATCCTCCCAAATTTAGCTAAATACTCGAACATTATATCCATACACGCATCATCTTCAATACGAAAAGTAAAGTACTCACCAATTCCGCTATCAAAACTATGAGGACATCTGTAAATGACTTCAAATCAAATTGAGACCGATCTAAGCCCGCCTTTTTATATAATTTATCAATCAACTCATTGTATCTTCATTGTCAATTAGCCCTAATTGCACATTTTGGCCCTGTTTTGAAATGAGGACCATCAAATGATTGTTCATTATCACCTCCCCAATAACACATGAAAATGATTAGACCCCCGTTAATCTTTAATCCTACATTACGAAATCAAAGTCTTAAAACCTATATAACAAAATCCTAACATTTATATCTACAATATACCAAAACACAGTTAAATACTTAAATTTTATATCTAAACACAAGTGAAAACAATGATTAAGATGATATTAATTTACCTTGATTTTTTATCTTCAACGATTCTGACGAAATAAAATGATACGAAGATTTGAGTTTTTTTAAGAAGTATGAAGGATACGAGAGACTGAGAATGAATCTGATGAATCTGAATCTGCTATGAAAACCTTGACTACTGGAAATACCTGCTTAAAATCGCTACACCATATGTAGTGAGTTTCAGAATCCGGGTGAAATCGCTACATGGTGTAGCAATTTTAGGTCAGAATTTATCCGGGTGAAATCGCTACATGGTGTAGCGATTTTAGGTCAGAATTTGTCCTCCCCGTCCCACTTCAATTCAAGGGTCTTATTTTTTATTTTTTTGATGTTAGCCACGAAGGTATTTTGAGCAATAAATATAGATTAATTTAGTTATCCTAATGAATATCTATAAACTGTTATTTGTAGTACATATAATGGTGTATCAATAATAAATTTAAAATTTTCATTTGGATAATTAAATTAACTTCAAATTATTGCTCAAAATACCTCCGTGCTAACATCAAAAAATATATTTTGTTAGCCACAAAGGTATTTTGAGCAATAAATATAGGTTAATTTATAGTTATCCTAATGAATATCTATAAACTGCTATTTGTAATACATATAATGGTGTATCAATAACAAGTTTAAAATTTTCATTTGGATAATTAAATTAACTTCAAATTATTGATCAAAATACCTTCGTCCTAACATCAAAAAAGATATTTTGTTAGCCATGAAGGTATTTTGAACAATAAATATAGGTTAATTTAGTTATCCTAATGAATATCTAAAAACTGTTATTTGTAGTACATATAATGGTGTATCAATAACAAGTTTAAAATTTTCATTTGGATAATTAAATTAACTTCAAATTATTGATTAAAATACCTTCGTCCTAACATCAAAAAAGATATTTTGTTAGCCATGAAGGTATTTTGAACAATAAATATAGGTTAATTTAGTTATCCTAATGAATATCTAAAAACTGCTATTTGTAGTACATATAATGGTGTATCAATAACAAGTTTAAAATTTTATTTGGATAATTAAATTAACTTCAAATTATTGGTCAAAATACCTTCGTGCTAACATCAAAAAAGATATTTTGTTAGCCACAAAGGTATTTTGAGCAATAAATATATGTTAATTTAGTTATCCTAATGAATATCTAAAACTGTTATTTGTAGTACATATAATGGTGCATCAATAACAAATTTAAAATTTTCATTTGGATGATTAAATTAACTACAAATTATTTCTCAAAATACCTTCGTGCTAACATAAAAAAAGATAGGACCCTTGAAATGGGACGGAGGTAGTAATATATTCAACTTTTTTTCACGAATTATGTTTTTGTTTACAAATTTTTTTTGACATGTGTTAATGAATTATGTTTTTGTTTACAAACTTTTTTTTGACATGTGTTAAAAAAATGATGACAGGAAAAATTGCAACAAAACCAAACACAAACTGTACCAAATAATTTTAAAAAACTAAAATAACATTAAAATAAATATTATCAAGTTAGTGATCACATCCCGATCACATAGGAAATTTTCATTAATTCATTCAAACATTTAGGAAATTCATGTAAACCAAATGAGCTTAGCATTCACTTAACTTCATTATTCTTAGGAAATACCTGCAAACCAAATGAGCTTAACTTCATTTACTATATGATTCCAACAATTAAGTAAAATTAAGAAAATTTGTACCTTGAAAAGATTGTTGAGTGTGATGTTAAGATAACGTGCTGATCGTGTGGGGGCAAAAACAACAACCTAAAAATTTCAAAACAAACAATTAGATGGAAGTATTAATGACAATTCCAAAGTGTACTG
This sequence comes from Adenophora triphylla var. japonica, assembly GCA_022495995.1. Taxonomy (NCBI): domain Eukaryota; kingdom Viridiplantae; phylum Streptophyta; class Magnoliopsida; order Asterales; family Campanulaceae; genus Adenophora; species Adenophora triphylla. The sequence continues at coordinate 160,347 of JAFEMH010004505.1, read as the reverse complement.
ACTTTCACTATTTGTTATATCATATCTTCTGAAGTATCAGAACAGAACCGACAGATATATCATTTGCAAATTCACTCTCAGTTAGCACTTTTCGATGAATGGAAGCATCTATGGTATCCGTAGAATTCTAATAATTTTATCCCAGTTAGTAACTCAAAAAATATTTCACCCATGCTAGAAAGCATACTAAGCTCATATCCTAACCTTTAAAGTCACCATAAGATCACCAAGACCATTTGGTGTACAGAACTTGATAACAGCAACAACCTATTAGAACATACATAAATATAAAAAATCAATTATCTTTACACACATTTAACTATAATTAATCTTGATATTATACCTGATTCACCCTGTCAATATTATGGCATTTCTTCTTGATAGAGCTCAACGGATAATATTTACCTACTTCAGTGAGAAATTCCATTGCAGAGAGCCAAGGACTGTCTTGGAAATCTCCATCCTTCACCGGATCTTCAATCGCTCTCCGTATATACTCTTGTGTTGCGATCGGGGATTCCTGCAAAGATAAGCTCTGACGGTCGAGGATTTTTCGGCGCATGGCGGACTGTACGACATCGGCGGGACCAGGAATAAGAGGCGATGAAGAGGAGGATTGAGAGAGATGGGATTGAGAATATTGAGTGATGGAGGATTGACCGGAGGAATTGGGACGGCGGTTCATATAACGGGGGAGAGACGGATCCATATTTTGGGTTTATTTGAATTTGGTTTAAGGGATACGAGAGAGAGAATGAATGAATCTGCTGGAAAAAATCTTATCTATTGGAATAAAGAAGATATCGCTACACGGTGTAGCGATTTAATCTTTACTTAATTACAGTATTAATTAAACACTAGTTACACCAAAATCGCTACACAGTGTAGCAATTTTGACCGGTCACAGTCAAAATCGCTACACCGTGTAGCGATTTCTCAAAAAGTGATCATTTTGAGAAATAGTTTGAAAAGTGAGTTATTTTGAAAAATAGATTTTTAAAAAAAGAATTATTTGAGAAAAAATCAATTTTTGAGATTTTTGGAAAACTCACGATTTATTTTTGGTCTTGTGACTAGTTTCGGTTAAGCTTTTATACACTTAGACCATCTACAATGGTTTCAATACCCTCACAACATTCAACACCCACTTTAACACTCCGCATCAGGTTCTCTCTCTTTCACCTTATAATTCAACACCCCATTCAATTTTTAACCCTATAATGATTTTGTTTAATAAAATTCAACACCCTTCCAACTCATCATTCTATACCCCACCACTTTTATTTTATTTTATATTCTTTATTTTTATGATTAGTAAAATAATTATTATTATTATTATCATTTTTAATTAAAAAAAATACTTCATACTTAATTAATTTTTTTAATTGAAATTAAATAAATACGAAAAATGACGATAAAAAAAATACTTCATACTTAATTAATTTTTTTAATTATTCGGATCCATTTCACAGGAAAAAGGGTTTTTTTTTTGTGAAAAATAAAGGATAATTGAGAAATTTATATTGAAAAAATAGTGTTTTTTTCTGTGTCCAAATCAAATGAAAGATGACTCTATTTATAGAGAATTTTTTTTATATAAAATTTGGTGTAAAAAAAATAATTTTTTTTATATAAGATAATTGCCTTGAAAATTCGGATGAGATTTGAAAAAAAAAATTCAGTGACCAATCATGATATGCCAAGTGGCCAAATCAATAGTTGCAAATGAGATTCAATGCCTATTGAATTTTTTCAACAATTTTTTTTCAACTATAGAAAATGGGTTTCAATACCCTTGCAATGGTTTCAATAGTTGAAAATGAGTTTCAATACCCCCATTGTAAATGATCTTATGCTTATGTTTGTGCAAACTAGATTTAGAGGGAGGGGGAAAGTTGTGCCATTTTATATGAATATGAGATTCACATGCTATCAAAAACTTAAATTAAGTTAATTAAATGAGGTTACATGATTAACTTTCGTTAGAATTTTTTTTACAGTTTACTTGACTATTAGTGACGTTGAAAAAAGTAAAGAAGTTCGGTGAAGAAAATACAAAAAATAGGGAAAATAGTGAGGACATTGGAAATTCAGCTATATATAATTTAATTACCAAAATATTATTCTAAGTTTTATGCATAATGAAATACTCTCTCCGTCTCACTAAATGTTACATTTTTGTGTATAGATACGTATATTCATATAAAATACACAAATGGTGTAAATGATGTGACTATAAAATATTGGATTTGGTGTCATCTAACATGGGAACGCCTAAATTAGGGGATAAAATAACGAAATTCGGAATTCCCGACAACAACTAAGGGAGCGACCGCGCCAAAGTGGGGCGCGCGATCGCGCTGAGTTACTGGAAAAGGGGGCGATCGCGCCCATTCAAGGGGCGATCGTGCGGTGCTGTCTATGGAGATGTGGCGATCGCGCCCTAGGAAGAGGCGATCGCGCCCTATGGCGGTTTTGGCCTGATCCAGCGGCAAATTCAGATTTAGGGTTAATTCCCTGCAGGGTTAGGAGTAAGGCCTATAAATATAGCCTAACCCCAACCACATAGGTCTAGTTCATTTGCTCATCTATTTCTCTAGGTCTAGGGCTTGTACAGACAAGAATTCCTTGCAAGGATTCGTGCACTAGATTAGAGATTGTATTTGGTTTATTCCAGAAGATAATAATATCCCCCCCTCTGCCCGTGGACGTAGCCAAATTGGTGAACCACGTATATTCTTGTGTTGTGTGATTGTTGCTTGCTTTTATCTTCTACATAGATCATGTTCTAACAAACTGATATCAAAGCCGGTCAGGTTGAGAAAGGTCTAGGGTTGTTCCGCTGCAGAAGAAGATGGGAGGAGGAATTGAATCACCGGTCGACAAGTTTAACGGTAAGAATAGTTTTTCTCTATGGTAAATCAAGATGAAAGTCCTGTTGAGAGACAAGGGCTTGTGGGCTCCAGTGGCTGCTGCAATCAGGGATCACCAAAGGGCAAAGCAGAAGCCGTTCCCATCTGTGCTGGCACGGCTGTAACAGCAGAAGGTTCGGAGAAAGAGAAGAAGATAGCAGAGAAGGAAGAGGCAGATCTAATCGCGCTAGATGAAAGGGCCCACTTAAAGATCATCAGGTGTCTTGATGATGATGTTCTAGCGGATATCCCAGATACCGATTCCGGAGGTGTTTTGTGGCTTGCATTGGAAGACATGTATTTGACACGATCATTGACCAACAAGCTATATCTGAAGCAGAGTCTATATTCTCTCTGAATGCAGGAAGGTACGCCCATTAGGGATCACCTAGATAGATTTACATCTTTATTACTTGAACTGCGTAATATAGATGTTAAGGTTGATGATGAGGATGCTGCATTAATGCTTCTTTGTTTTTTGCCTTTATCATATGAGCACTATGTTGACTCTAATATCAATGGTAACGAGACGGTGACTCTAGAGGAGGTAAAATCCTCGCTCAAGACAAGAGAGTTACGTCGAAGGGTAAACGGTAATAGTGGTACTGATAATCAGTCGACAGGTTTGGTTGCGGAAGTCAATAGAGGTTCTAGCAGTAAACAGAGGAAGAAGAAATCTTCTGGCAAGAGGGGCCCGAAACGAGATGATGTTTGTAACTACTGCAAGGGGAAGGGAAACTGGAAGACAGATTGTCCTAGGAAGAAGCGAGGTGAGCCTCCAAATCACAATAAAGCTAACGCTGCTGCAGTTGATACGGGCAGCTTTGATGGGAATTATGCTCTAGTGGTAGAAGAATCTGCAAAACAGTCGGATGTGTGGATTCTTGATTCTGGGGCTTCTTATCATATCAGTCTGAGGAGATAGTGGTTTACAACTTATGAGCAGGTAGATGGTGGTAATATTCATATGGCTAACAGTGTTACTTGCAGGGTGGTTAGTATTGACTCGATCAAGTTACAGACTCATGATGGTAAGTTCTGCACTTTGAACGATGTGAGGCAGTTTCCACAAATGACAAAGAACCTGATATCTCTTAGTCAGCTCGACAACAAAGGGTACAGTTTCAAAGGTAAAGGTGGAGCAGTGTATATCTACAAAGGTTCCGAAGTGATTATGATAGGCCTTAAGCGGGGCTCCTTGTATTTTCTCCAAGGAAGGACGCTTTCTGGGTCAGTATTGGTTGCATCATCTGAAGTGGTCAAGGAGGATATGACAAAGTTGTGGCATATTAGGCTTGAGCACATAAGCATAAGAGGGATGCAAATATTGGCTAATCATGGTCTTCTGTGTGGCCATAAGGTCAATGACCTTAAGTTCTGCAAGCACTGTGTACTTGGGAAGATGCAACGTAGCAATTTCCTAAGGGGGTTCATAGAACGAAGGGCAGTCTGGATTACATTCACTCGGATTGTTGAGGACCTTCACGTCAGGAATCATTGAGGGGTCACATGTACTTCTTGTCCATGATTGATGACTACTCGAGGAAGACTTGGGTAATTATCACGAAGCACAAGAGTGAGGCTCTCACCAATTTCAGGCAGTGGAAGACATTAGTGGAGAATCAGACAGGGAAGAAGATCAAGCAACTCCGGACAGATAATGGGTTGGAGTTCTGTAGTACTAAGTTCGATAAGTTCTGTAAGCAAGTGGGGATTTCTAGGCATCTCACTATCAGGGGTACACCACAGCAAAATGGTGTAGCAGAGCGCATGAATCAGACATTGTTGGCTATGGCAAGGTGCAAGCTCTCCAATGCAGGGTTGCCTAAGCGATTCTGGGCAGAAGCGGTTAGTACAGTATGTTACTTGATAAATCGCGGACCACATACAAGTATTAGGCTCAAAGTTCCCAATGAGGTATAGTCAGGTAAACCTATTGATTATTCTAATTTAAGGGCTCTTGGTTGTACTACTTATTATAATGTGAATGATGGGAAGTTGGACCTGAGGGCTAGAAAAGAGGTTTTTATGGGTTATGTAGATGGTGTCAAGGGATACCGGATTTGATCTCCACTAGAGGGTAGGGTAATAATAAGCAGGAATGTTGTTTTTGAAGAAAACTCTGTGCTTAACCCTATTATGAGATATGTGGTTGTATCAGGTACTGGTAGTGTTGATAAACAGGTGGAGCTATAAGATACTTCAGAGTTGAGCAGTTCACGGTCAGATGTTCATCAGGATATACCGACAAAATCAGAAGCACCAGAAAGTTCATTACCAGTTTCCGAGGGACATGGGTTAGCTCAAGAGAGTTCTAGATGGGAAAATTTGGGGAATCCAGTGAGGTATTATTTTGAAGACATGGTGTCTTATACACTTCAGGTTGCCGAGGAAGTAGAGCCTGACGCTTTGGAGCCAACTACTTTCAAGGAAGCAGTTACATGTTCAGAGTCCGCTCAGTGGCATGCAACTATGGGGGACGAGATGGATTCACTTCACAAAAATTCGACATGGGAGCTAACCAAGAGGCCAGAGGGCAGAAAGGTTGTGACTTGCAAGTGGGTTTTTAAGAAGAAGGAAGGTATGTCACTATCAGAGGGGTCAAGTATAAAGCTCGTGTAGTTGCAAGAGGTTTCACATAGTGGGAGGGTGTTGACTACAATGAGATTTTCTCACCAGGGGTTCGACACACTTCTATCAGAGTGCTATTAGCAATGGTGGCACATCAGGATTTGGAGCTCGAGCAGTTAGATGTGAAAACAGCTTTTCTACATGAAAAGTTGGATGAGGAGATTTATATGACACAACCAGATGGGTTTCAGGTTTCGGGAAAAGAAGACTACGTGTGCAGGTTGAAGAAGTCCTTGTATGAACTCAAGCAATCGCCTAGGCAGTGGTACAAGCGGTTTGACAGCTATATGACAGAGATTAGCTACACAAGGAGCGCGTATGATTGTTGTGTGTATCACAATAAGTTAATGGATGGTTCGATCGTCTATCTGGTTCTTTATATTGATGATATGTTGATAGCGGTTGTCAAGAAGTCAGATATTCAGAAGTTGAAGGTCTACTGTTTGTAGAATTCGAGATGAAGGATTTGGGTGCGGCGAAGAAAATTTTGGGTATGGATATCTATAGGGATAGAAGCCAACGGAAACTGTTCTTATCCCAGAAAGGTCACATCAAGAAAGTTTTAGAGAGGTTTGGCATATCTACAGCAAAACCGTTAGATTCTCCGAGTGCAACAAATACACGTTTGTCGGTCGCCTTTGCTCCCAAAACGGATGAGGAGAAAGAGTACATGACTCGAGTACCCTATGCTAGTGCAGTTGGTAGTTTGATGTATGCTATGGTTTGCACTATGCCAGATCTTGCTCATGCGGTTAGTGTTTTTAGTAGGTTCATGGGGAATCCTGGTAAGGAACATTGGCAAGCAGTGAATATGATCTTCAACCTTTAGGTACTTTAGGGGTACATCAAATGTTGGGCTCATTTATGGAGGTGATACATAATGTGCAGTTGAGATTTATTGTGATTCGAACTACTCTGGGGATGTTGACACGAGGAGATCTATGACCGGGTATGTGTTCACTCTTAGTGGGTCAGTTGTCAGTTGGAAGGCTACTATACAATCTATGGTGACATTGTCTACTATAGAGGCAGAGTACATGGCATTGACAGAAGCCGCTAAGGAGGGGATATGGCTAAAGGGTCTGATCAGCGACCTTGGGTTACACTAGGATCAGGCTACAATATTTTGTGACAGTTTGAGTGCAATTTATTTGGCCAAGAATCAAGTTCATCACGAGAGGACCAAGCACATAGATGTGAGGTATCATTTTCTGAGGAGTGAGAAGTGGATCAAGGTGAAGAAAGTGGGTACTGCGGACAATCCTGCTGACATGTTCACGAAGTCCGTTCCGACTAGCAAGTTCATACATTGTTTGGACTTGCTGAATGTTCATAGCTATTAGATAGCATCTGAGGCAGAGGGGGAGTTTTGTTTTTGATTTGGAGGTTAGATGTCAAGGTGGAGATTTATTGGGTTTGATGTCATCTAACTTGGGGATGCCTAAATTAGGGGATAAAACAACGAAATTCGAAATTCCTGACAACAACCAAGGGAGTGACCGCGCCAAAGCGGGGCGCGCGATCGCGCTTAGTTACTGGAAAAAGGGGGCGATCGTGCTCATTCAAGGGGCGATCGCGCGGTGCTGTTTATGGAGATGGGGCGATCACGCCTTAGGAAGGGGCGATCGCGCCCTATGACAGTTTTGGCCTAATCCAGCGGAAAATTCAGATTTAGGGTTAATTCCCTACAGGGTTAGGAGTAGGGCCTATAAATATAGCCTACCCTCAACCACATATGTCTAGTTCCTTTGCTCATCTGTTTCTCTAGGTCTAGGGTTTGCACAAGCAAGAATTCCTTGCAAGGATTCGTACACTAGATTAGAGATTGTATTTGGTTGATTTCCAGAAGATAATAATATTCTCTCCCTCTGCCCGTGGACGTAGCCAAATTGGTGAACCACGTATATTTAGAGCTGTCAAAAGGGCCGGGCCGGGCTAGCCCGGTCCAAGCCCACCAGGCTTCACTTAATGACGGACTGAGCCTAAACATTAGCGAGCCTAGTAAAAGTCAAGGCCGGCCCATGTGAACATCGGGCCTCCGGGCCATTCCAAAGTTAAAAGTATTTGGTTATTTTACCCCATGTTTTAATTTTATTACCCAAATCTCAGATTTTTTTTTATTTTCTCTATTACCCCACTTCTAGACCTCTGGTTACCGTAAAACACCATCTCAAACTAAGGAGTCTCCAATTCAAACAAGTCAATTCAAACACAGACAAAATAAAAAATACTCCCTCCGTCCCAGTCTAAAAGGCACAAAATGGAGAGAGAACGCAAATTAAGGAAAGTGATGTAGGAAAGAGAAAAAGTTTAAATGTTGTGAGTATAAAAAATTAAATAGGAGAGAGAATGAGTGGGAGGTGATGTAAGAAAGAGAATGTTGTGAGTGTAAAAGTAAAGTAGGAGAGAGAATGAGTGGAGAGAATAGTGATTTAAGGTTTCCTTTTTGAGAAAGTGCCTTTTTAAATGGGACGCCCAAAAAGGAAATTTGTGGCTTTTAGACTGGGACGGAGGGAGTAAAAAATATAGTACAAAACACACTTACTTACTAGTCTAACTTACACAATTACAAAGCAAAAGTATAAAAAACACATCAAGAATTCAAAAACATATACTCCCTCCGTCCATTTAGTAGGTTCACGGTTACTGTTTACACGTTTATTAAGGAGGGAGGATTATATTGAAAGTGTTGTGAGTGTGAAAGTAAAATAGGAGAGAGAATGAGTGGAAGGAATAGTAAATTATAATGGTGTTGTGAGTATTAAAATAGTGTAGGAGAGAGAATGAGTGGAGAGAATAGTAAATTATAGTGGGGAAGGGTTAATATTTTAATAATATAAAGTTTCCATTTTAAGAAAGAAACAAAGTGTGAACCATGTAAATGGACGCCCAAAATAAAAAGTGTGAACCATGTAAATGGATGGAGGGAGTATGTTCTTAACCACAAATGACAAATCTACTAAATAGTTCTTAAATCTTAACCAAAAGAAATTAGCTAAATAGTTTTTACCACAATTTTTTTAAATACTAAAAGGTAAAAAGTAAATAGTTTATCTAACACAATTATAAATAGTCAAAATTAAATGTCATTCACTCATCAATCTTCAATCAACATCAACAACATTGAAGTCTTCCTTTGACAATTGTATATCTTCAACTTTTTGTGCAATTGAATCTTCAAGAAAAAATATAGATAAATAAGTATGAAAGAAAAGTAAGGGTGATAGTGAATCATCAAGACATTAAGCTAATGACATTGACTTGCTAACAATCTGAAACAACATGAAGTAAATCAGAAAATATCAGCAAAAATTAAGTAGGATAAGCATGAAATAACTTAAGATCATATGGTCCTTGAACTGCTAATTCTTGCCAAAACTTGAAATGACAAAAATTTTGCCTGTGTCGAAAACACCTAAAAGAGAGTCTACAGGTGACTTTGAAAAAAGTAAATTGGATGGTTACTTGAAACAGATTTTATCAAGTCAATCGGTATATTCTTGTGTTGTGTGATTGTTGCTTTTTTTATCTTTTACATAAATTCTGTTCTAACATAAAAAGTGAAATAGAAGAAAGAAACTGGGGTAGAGAATGGTGAGTGAATAATTGATGTAAGTATACAAGTAATAAGTGAGTCTAATTGATTAAAGAATTATTTAAAATTTTCTATTTTGAAAAAGTGTTACTTTTAATTAATGTAATATTTTATTTTTTTTTAACAAAAATATAGTAATTTTAGTGAGACAAGAGGAGAGTGAGTTGAACGAGAAAAGTAATAAAAAATAAAAATGGAATCAAGTCGACTACTGTGACTTAACTAAACAGTGTAGTGTTGAAAAATGTCCAAAAAAAGAATTTTAAGTGTTGAAAAGAAAGGTGACGGTAATTCCGTACGTCTGTTATCTTTTACCTAATTACAGTACCTCCGACACACTCCAGCCCCCACCCTCCTCTGAAAATTATAGAAAAAGAAAAAGAAAAAGAAAAAGAAAAAGAAAAAAGAAAACTCTCTCTCTCTCTCTCCCCCTCTCCCTCTCTACATTTTCCCCCAATCTCTCTTATTCTTTCTCAGTTTGTTCTTCACGCGATCTCTTCAAAACCTCACAATTTAAATTCTCCCCTATCCTCTTTCCTTTAGATTTTGTTACTATTCTGCAGCTTATTTAGTCCAAGTCCCTCAATTGGACTTGTTTCTGCAAATTTACAAACTGATTATGAGGTTAGTTTTGTTCATTTTAAGTTGTTTTTTCTCTGGTATATGGCTTTTATTTCGTTATTTCTGTATTTATTTTCAATGTATGTGTAGATCTATGTGGAAATGCTTTGCTTTATATTAGTAAGCAAGATCAAGCTGATGAATGACCTAAATTCTTCAACATCATTTCAATTGTTTGGTACGTGAGAGATTTTGAGGATTAGGAAAATTAGAACAAGTAAATTGATGATTGGTTAGATGAAATTTAGGAAGTATACTTGAATTACAAAGTTGTTTGCAGACCTCAACTGTCAAAGATCATTCATATTTGTTTGCTAGGTGTGAAATTTTGAGGGTTTGGGGGAAAAGGGAGGAAACTTATGGAAGTAAAATGAAGATTAACTTGCAAACCTACGTCTGTATTGGCTTGAATAGGGATATCTATGAAAAACTGCATGGATTTTTGTTTATTCTGTAACATTAGGCTTTTTCTAAACAGAAAAGACTAGGCGGAGAGAATTTGAAATAGTTGTTATTGTGATTTTAGTAGATCTAATTCCATCATCTAAAGTATTTTGACTGTTCCCCTTTTCCATTTTTGAGTCTCAACGAGGTAGAAGAAGAGGTTAGGAAGGTATCCATCTCCCCCGGAGACTATTTTCTGAATTTACATTTCACAATTGCTTTAGCATGATAGTCTCTGACAGTTTGGTTAAGGATTTGGCCATAGCCCATGCAATCTTCCACATAATTCTTCTGATATTTGATCACTTTATTGTTACAGGATGACAATTTTGTTAATTACTTCTGAAATTGATTAACATTCAGATTGACAATCAACTTCAATCGCATGCTTAGTTCTTAGCTTACAACTCTATTTTTATAAATCTTTGTGAACGATGAATGTATGTAGATAGTTTAGTGATAGTATTTGGTCTTCTACACTAGCCAATGCATCCACGATGAGTTGTTGATGCTTCTCTCCTTGTCATGTGATTCTGGTAGACCTACCAAGTATGTCGTGTAGCCTGTTCTTACATTATGAGGAATGCTTGGTAGCTCAGAATGGTAATCTTAGCTTTGGTTCCTAGATAATGTGTTAAAATATGATTAATCACTTCTTGACTTATCAGGTAAGATTTAGAAGTTGGAATTGTTATTTGGGATACTGCATACTCGCTGTTGTTAGTTATCAATTACAGTCATCTTTTCCTGACATTTGGAACTGTACTTTAAGCAGTAGAATCTCTTTAGTGACAATTGTGATTGTTTGACTGCAGGATGGAACAGTCTTCAAACATTGTAGCATGGTCTAATCAAGTGTGTAATTTCATGTGAAGTTTGGAGGTGAGTGGGTTCACTTAAGGAAAAAGTTATTTACTGCCACTGGTTCTACACAACTAAAAATATGCGTTCATGGTGGGGCAAGTCATCATCAAAAGAACCAAAGAAAAAAGTAAGCAAGGAGAGTTTTATTGACACGTTGCAGAGAAAATTTAAGATCCCATCTGAAAATAAATCAGCCAATAGATCATCAGGAGGGCCTCGAAGAGGCAGCGATATAATTTCAGAGAGGGGCTGTCTTTCCAGAGCAGAGTCAAGAACATCTTCACCTTCCAAAAATGTGTCAAGATGTCAGAGCTTTGCTGATAGGCCTCTGGCACAACCACTTCCACTTCCAGTTCGCCATTCTGCAAGAGTAGCTCGTACTGAGTCTGGAATCAATGTTTCAGCAAAACCGAGGCAGGAAAAGATCTCCAAAGCATCATTATTTCTCCCTCTCCCACAGCCTGCATGCATTCGAAATAGGCCAGACCCTGTAGATTTAGATGGAGATTTAGCTGATTCTGTTTTTAGTGAATGCTCCGATAGTGATGACCCAGCTGACTCAAGCCAGCGCAGTCCCCTGGCCTCTGACTATGAAACAGGGAGTAGAACAACAGCTGGCAGTCCTTCCGGGTGAGTCTGCATTTTCTCAAATAAAAATAAAATATTATCTCTGCTATAGTCCCTCTCTCTCTATATATGTGTGTGTGTGTGTGTGTGTGTGTGTGTGTGTGTGTGTGTGTGTGTGTGTGTGTGTGTGAGTCTCTTCTGCCTATTAAATTTGACTGAGTGTATGCAAAACTTATTAATTCTCTTTCCATCCCTAACTGATTTTTTTTCTTTTTTGTGCTGTAGCATGATGGTTAAGGATCTATCCCCTGTTACCAAAATAAATTCAAAGGATGAACAAAAACCAACTAATCAATTTTTCAGTAATCATATCTCTTCATCACCTCCGAGACGGAGGCCTCTAAGCAGTCATGTACCAAATCTTCTGGTCCCTTGCAATGGTGCAAGTGCGCCAGACAGCTCTTTGTCAAGTCCTTCTAGAAGTCCTCTGAGAGCATTTGGCACGGAGCAAGTTATGAATTCTACTTTTTGGGCTGGAAAGCAATACCCAGATATCTGTTTACTGGGTTCTGGTCACTGCTCTAGCCCTGGTTCAGGCCAGAATTCTGGTCATAATTCAATGGGAGGTGATATGTCAGGGCAATTTTTTTGGCAGCCCAGCAGAGGTAGTCCAGAGTATTCCCCACTTCCTAGTCCCAGAATGACTAGCCCTGGCCCCAGCTCTAGAATTCAGAGTGGCGCTGTCACCCCACTTCATCCAAGAGCTGGAGGTGCTGCCACCGAATCACAGAATAGCCGGCCTGATGATGGGAAACAACAGAGTCACAGGTTGCCACTTCCTCCAGTAACAATTTCACATTCTTCTCCATTTTCTCAACCAAGTTCTGCAGTAACATCTCCGTCTGTACCAAGAAGTCCAGGAAGAGCAGATAGTTTAACCAGTCCGGGCTCACGCTGGAAAAAAGGGAAATTGCTTGGCCGAGGCTCATTTGGTCATGTTTATGTTGGTTTTAACAGGTGCGAACTGGATAATGATTGAACTCATTTCCCTCCTCCCTACTCTTCTTTAATTTCTATTCAGTCCTTTAATCAAACATTACCTTTCTTGTACAACTAAGCATGCTCTCGACCTGTAGAGATCATTTTCTATAAATCTTCACACGGTATGAAACTGTTGTGATTTGTATAACTTAATGTTTATGCATGTTATAAAGCTGTATTATTGCTGGAGTTTGGTTATTAATGTGATTCATTGGATATATTGGCCTGCGTCATTTGTTCAGTGAAAGTGGTGAAATGTGTGCCATGAAGGAGGTTATACTGCTCTCTGATGATGCAAAATCAAAGGAAAGTGTGAAACAGTTGGGACAAGTAAGTATACTTGCCATTAGATCTATTGAGGCGCTTAAACAGCTGAGTTTCTCGCTTTCTGATTGATCCATTTGTATAGCTCTATGAGGAAGTTCTTATGTTCTGTGATGTGACAGGAAATTGCTTTGCTGAGCCGTTTAAGTCATCCAAATATTGTGCAGTATTATGGGACAGAGACGGTAATATTGTATAATCTATTTTGTAATACAAATAGCTTACCATCATTTACTCCCCCCACACCACCACACACACATATACACACAGGGAAAAAGTAGAGAAAGTACAGCATGCATGTATTCTTCTTTATGTGTGATATCTGTATATGCATTTTGACTGTTCCTAATCATTTTGGCTAATCTGTGAATTTATGGATATTGAGCAGGTTGATGACAAACTTTATATTTATTTGGAGTATGTCTCTGGGGGTTCTATCTATAAGCTTCTTCAAGAGTATGGACAATTTGGTGAATCGGCAATTCGTAATTATACTCAACAAATTTTGTCAGGACTTGCATTCTTACATGCAAAAAATACTATCCACAGGTGAGTTAATTACATCTACTGTTGGAAGTAAAATAGAGTAATTAAGACAGTTTATTAAGTGAAAGGTACCTTATGATCTGGACAATTCAGTACTTTTTCAACTAATAACATGGATCAACTATTTGAGTTAGTTGTGTGCCACGCGCAGGGATATCAAAGGTGCAAATATCCTTGTGGACCCAAATGGTCGCGTCAAGTTGGCAGATTTTGGAATGGCAAAACATGTAAGTGTCGGCATATACTCTTTAAATAATAACATTAAAACGATCTAGCTTATCGTTGATGACCTCTTTTCCCATTGGACGTTATACATCTATATCTGTTTTTTTTTTTCTTCAGTTTTCAATTTTATTAAATATCATGGACTTATGAAATGGGTGAACTAACTGTGATGAAAGGCAAAGTTCATAGATATGCCTCCAACGTTATGCACTGAGGAAATATGCCCATTAGTTGCATTATACTTGGTTAAACTTTCTTGAATCTGTTGCTTTTCTTCCCTGGTTGTTTGTAAATTACCCGTTCAGAGTGAAGGGTCTTAGAAGACATTCATGGATTACGTCAATCCTTTTTAGAATCTGGGAAACACGAAAATTGATGTACTCATAAGAACATTCTTCTGTTTGAAGCATGGTCATGGTCATTGTCATTTTACAGCTCACAGGCCATCAGGTGTTAGTGTTAGGAGCTACAGTGTCTTTTACTTGGGAACGCAAAAGAGATGAATTTGATTGATAACTCTTTCAGAATCGATAGTCACATTTAGATTATATTAGCTTCCTTCACAATTTTGATTCAACTGATGTTGTTATTAATTGCTAAACTTAATTGGTTAATTAGTCCTTGATTCTATGAAATTTACTTCTCTAATTCACCTCCCTTGTCCAGACTTCTTACCCCTGGTTTTATTTGGCATTGTGATCCACAAAAGTTAATCACATCCTCGTCGCCAAACGGGGAGAAGAACTATACAGTACACCCAGTCTCTGATATTCAACTCTTCAGGGCTTTATATATGTATATATTTGTATATATATATATATATATATATATATATATATATATATATATATATATATATATATATATATATATATATATATACTCCCTCCGTCCCGGCCGAATGGACACTTATTTCCATTTTGGGACGTCCCACCCGACTTAGGACGGCCCAAAATGGAAACCTTAAATCACTATTCTCTCCACTCATTCTCTCTCCTACATTATTTTAATACTCACAACACCATTATAATTTATTATTCCCTCCACTCATTCTCTCTCCTATTTTTAAATTACACTCACAACATTTACCTTTTCCTTAATCCCCGTGCCATTTCAAAAATCTTAAGTCGGCCGGGACGGAGGGAGTATATATATATATATATATATATATATATATATATACATACATACATACATATATATATATATATATATATATATATATATATATATATATATATATATACACATACATATATATATATATATAAACTATCGCACGTCGTTCTCCTACCCCATAATTCACATCTTCATGAATGTGGACAGGAGAGTAGATATCAACAACAACGACAAAGGCTTAGTTCCAAAGTGATTTGGAGTCGGTTAACATAAAAATTGACGTATGACTCGTCAAAGAAGAATGAAAAAATGAAGTGATGGTAAAATACTGTAAAAGCTAATTGAAAAGAAGAAATAAGTGTGAGAAAAATTAGTAGCATGAAAACAAAAACATTTGGAAAGAAAAGAAAATAATTATAATAACAACAAAAATATAATAAATATACAAAAAAATCTAACCCATCATCCGCATGAATTTTTTCTCTCCACTACGCCCTTTCCAACGCCATATTTTCTTCAATTACAAGTAGACCCATATCGCTTACAATCATCTTATCCGTGTTTTCTTCGGCCTTCCCCTACCCATCACAATATTATCAACTTCTCCACTCTTGAAGCCTCCTAACCGGTGCATCTTGGTTTGTGTCTCACATAGCCAAAGGACCTAAGGCGATCTCTCTTATCTTATCTTCAAAGGATGCAACTCCTAGTTTCTCCCAAATTATCTCATTCCTCAATCGATTGGGTTTAGCTGATCGGATTGAACGTTGAAAGTTGTCCAGAAGAAAATTTAGACATCCCCGATTGGTTGAAAGTTGTCTAGCAGAAGAATTCAAAGCTTCCAAGTTCCTGAATTCCTAATAAGAGAAGATAATCCCTAGTGGTTTTGGGTGATACCAGTAACTGTGGCCATACAAACTGATAGCACGACCGTAAACAGGTGTCCCAGGTTGGAGGCTGGTATACGTCCAATATCAACATAAAGTTTGAAATATACTCCACTAGTTACTACATCTATTTAGTAATGTCAACAAATCCTTAACCGTCGCCATGTGGTTGCATCTAATATTTAGCTCATAGTTGCTAATCGCATTCGTCTCATATTGCAGATCACAGGGCAGGCATGCCCATTATCGCTTAAAGGAAGTCCTTATTGGATGGCACCGGAGGTTGGTATATTGTTCCTGTCATAGCCTAAACTTCTTATAATGACATATTGTCCAGTTTTCAATTCATGTTTCTCTCTTCACCATCTACTCTCAGGTTATAAAAAACACAAGTGGTAGCAACCTTGCTGTTGACATTTGGAGTCTTGGATGCACTGTTTTGGAGATGGCTACAACAAAACCACCTTGGAGCCAGTATGAAGGGGTCAGTATCTAGAAAACTACTACCTCCGTCCCAAAATGAATGTCCAAAAATCCCTCTGTCCCAAAATGCATTTCCAAATAAATTTCAAATTTGCTCTTGATCTCGGAGGGAGTAAGATTGGAGTTTGAAATGTGTGTGCCTGTGTTTACTGTGTATATGTGTGTGCCTGTGTTTACTGTGTATATGTGTGTCGCTGATTTGGTCAAATTTTTTGCTTGTGCAATATATCTCAGATATAGTTCTAATACTTAGCATGTTCTGTATGAAGGTTGCTGCCATGTTTAAGATTGGTAACAGTAAAGAACTACCTACCATTCCTGATCACCTATCAGAGGAAGGAAAGGATTTTGTCAGGCTGTGTTTGCAGCGGAATCCCTTGCGTCGTCCTACCGCTGCTCAGCTTTTAGATCACAGTTTTGTAAGAAACGCTAAACCTCTGGAAAAACCTATTGCATTTCCCGAGCCTTCTCCAGATGTTCCTGGTGTTACAAATGGAGTGCAATCTGTGGTATTATTTTATGCCTTTATTTCAAATAAAATCAGTATAATGCAAGTTAAGTTTCATTTGTCTTGCGTGAAAAGATATTACGTCTCTGATATGATTCTGAGGTATATAGACGTGAAATATGTTTTAGAATTATAATCCCTCCGTCCCATAATTAGTCCCGTTTGACTATTCAAATATTTTAACAACCTATTGTCATTTCCATCACTAACCCTATTGAGGTTTACTTATTACTCCATTACTCCCTCTCCATTCTTGGTTGACTTTCATCCTCGCCTTTCTTCCAATTCTTCATTGGGTGGCAATGTTGGAACTTCAATGATTTTAACCTACCAATTTTGGAAATGAGACTAACTTTTGGGGTCAAACAAAAATGGCAAATGGGAACATCTTTATGGAACGGATGGAGTACAATTTTTTAGTGATCCGAGAGGTCTAAAATATTCTTCTTTAGATATGGCCCATTTGGGATGACTAATATGGTAATTTGGTGTTACTTTTCAGGGCATTGGTCAGGCAAGAAATCGTCCAACCTTGGATTCTGATAGACTTACTATCCATTCTTCCAGAGTGTCAAAACCAAGATTTATTTCAAGGTATTTCTCCATCTCTGTGCAGTTGCTTACTGTCAGTTTAGATTGGTAGCAAATATAGCTGCGGTTATTTTCTTACTACCTCTATCCCAAAATGAATGACCAATTTTTTTTAAAAAAAATTGCTCTTGATCAATAGCAAATTTGGAAACTTTTTGGTCATTCATTTTGGGACGGAGGGAGTATTTATTTATTCTTTCCCTGGTCTGCAGTGATCTTCATATTCCCAGAAACAACATATCATGCCCAGTCTCTCCAATTGGAAGTCCTCTTTTACATTCAAGGTCACCGCAGCATCTGAATGGAAGAATGTCTCCTTCACCAATATCTAGCCCACGTACCACATCAGGCTCGTCCACCCCTCTTACTGGCAGCGGCGGTTCAATCCCTTTTCAACACATTAATCAATTTGTATACTTGCAAGAAATTTCAAAATCCCCACACAGTCCCTATGGCAATGGCAGCCCGTATCGTGATCCTAATCCTGATATTTTTCGCGCAATGCAATCTGGGCCTCACTCTTTTACGCCCCCCATTAAGCAATTCGGAAGACCAGCTCAAGAAGAAATGTATGACGGGCAAACTATCTTGGCTGATTCTGTATGTCACCAACTTCTGAGGGATCATATAAACTTGAAACCATCTCTCGATCTCAGCCCTTTCCCTTCACCTGGCCACATGAATGGGACCTAATTTTGCCCGAAAAATTCATCATCATAGTGGACCATTAAAGGAAATGGCTCTATGAAAAGATTTGGTTCATTTGAAGGTGAGACCATATTCAAAGTCGATTGTGCAGATTTATCTTGCATATAGTGCCACATTGGCTTGTACATTTGAGTTATGAAGCCTTCATCGGAATTCTGATGGGCCCACAAGAAGGGAAGAGAGAAAGTCCAGTGTAGGTGGCTCGAATGACGGAACTTCTTCCGGCGATTGATTGTATTAACAGGTCCTTCACTAAGAAAGTTGGTGGTATAAAAAAGAATTTTACATTTTATACCATCTCATAGCAGAAAAAAAAAGTAGCAAGTCATGGCAATAAAATAGGTTTAGGATTTAGGACAATATTTGTTTGGGGTCTGAAATTGCTGTACAGAAACAGAGTATGTGCCTAGCAGTTGCACTTCTTCAGATGCTGGCTTGGCTCAGATTTGGTTGTCAGAGTTAATCTGTGTCACTAATTTCTTGTCTGTATTTTTCTACAGATTAACATTTCTAATATCAATCAATGGAAGAAATCAAGCAGTTCACTCCCTCATCACTATTTTTTTATTCTCTCTCTCTCTCTCTCTCTCTCTCTCTCTCTCTAAATATATATATATATATATATATATATATATATATATATATATATATATATATATATATGTTCACTATTTCTCTTGGAGTTGGTCTTATAAAAAACTAGTTTTTTCTTAAGCTAAGGAAAAACGTGTTTTCCAAAAGCTGTTCAAAATAAACGGTGGCAATTTTGTAATTACTGGCAACCATGTTCAAAATAAACTGTGGCATTTTTGTAATTACTGGCAACATGATAAATGTCAGTGTTAATATTACAAATGACTAGTGATTTCATACTGGCATTTTATAAACATGAAACCGGCACTTTTTACACGGGCACTTTTATATACATGAACTGACACTCTTCACGCGGGCACTTTTATATACATAGACTGGCATTTGAAAACACATTTACTGACACTCAAAAATGCATATACTGGCACTCAAAAATACTGATAATTATTTTTGCTGATATTCAAAAAAACATGAACTGACATTCAAAAATACGTGGACTGGCATTCAAAAATACATTGACACTCAGTTACACACTTACTGGCACTCTATTATACACTAACGGGCACTCAATTATACACCAACGGGCACTTGATTATACACTAACGGGCACTTGATTATACACTAACGGACACTCAATTATACACCAACGGGCACTTGATTATACACTAACGGGCACTCTATTATACACCAAATGGCACTCTATTTTACAACAACTGGCACTTGATTTTGGTAGAAGAACTGGAGAACAGGAAGAAAATGTATCAGAAACAATTCCTCGAACACTTCGGGTGCAACTTCCGACCGAGCAAATCAATGAGAAAATGTTTCTTAAACACTAATTACGGTGAAAAATCGTTTTAGATTGATCAATATTCCGATTAAGGGAAGGAAGAGAATCCCGTATTTAGTGATTGCGACTCTGCTTTCACTTTTTCCATGGCTTATCCTGGGACTCAACGAGTTCCTGAGAAGTTCCAGGCGACAATTTACAATTTTCCTGTTTGTTCAAAATCTGGGGTCCGCAATGGCAGATGTTGTAATTGATGCAATGATAGCTGAGGTAGAAATTGGGTCGGTGGAGGGGGTAATTGAGATAGAGAGAGGTCGCCGGTGAAGATTTGGGTGTGAGGGAGAAGGTTGACAACGAGTTTAGCCGGAGAAGATGGCCGGAGAGATGGTTGGAGGTGAAGAAGAAGATTGGTGAAGAAGATCGTTGTTTGCGTATAGAGAGAGGAGAGAGAGAGGCTGAGGAATGTGTGTACGTTTATGTGTGAAAACACGTTTTTTGTTAAGTTAAAAAAAAATGCGTTTTTTGCAAGTTTTTGGCTTTCTCTTGGCTTTCTTCATACTAAAAATTCGTCTTAGTTTACCCAAAAAAAATTCTTTTAATTTACAATCTCTCTACTTTATACGTTAGTTGATCTTATTTAAACTGTTTTGAGACCAAGAGTCTGATGTTGCTTTATTTGTTTTCAAAATAGTTCATACTTGATGGCGCCACAGCTTTTGGGGTCAGGAGCGGTTCAGGATATCTGGCTAGGATATATTTGGTGGTTTAATGTACCTAGATCACAACACAAACAAGCACCGTTAAGGTCAAAGTTGGATGTTACTCCAACTCAGGCCCTCGGGTGTGAGAGTAAGAATACTGAGATAATAAGGCTTTGAATACCTTGGAGTGTGTGTGTGTTTAGGGTTTAGAGTAATATGGCTTACTCAATTGTATCTGGAACTTACCTTGCCCAAGGGGGTAAAGGCCTTCTATTTATAGGCAATGAGGCGGTGCTTAGTTGACGTAAGCAATGAGATCAGCCCTAGGGGGCACTTTGGTATTTGACCGGCTACACGTGTCCGCGGCTAATTGGTCTGTCGGGGAGGGAACATTGGCTGTCCCGGGGGACATGGTGAAAGTGACATGAGCCGTGTAGCCGGCTTAGTGCATTAAATGGGATAGTAGGCGCCGGGCGAGCCGCATTGAATGCGTTATGGGGTAGGGCGAGTGGCTGTCGAGTCGGTGAGCTAACTTGCTCGGTAAGGCTTGACATTAACCGGGAAAGCGAGATATGTGCCCGCGGTCAACGTTGTGCCCGCGGTCAAAGATATATATGACGCGAGCACGGTTGATGCGGTCATGACTTATGCGGGCACGGATCCGGCGGCGGGGTCCCGATGGTCCTCGATGGGGACGATGAGAGGAGGGACGCGGTCTTGACCGCGAGGGCCTATTTGTCGCGGTCTTCCCTCCAGCGGTCTAGGAGCTGCCACGTCATTGGTTCCTTGGACTAGGCCGAGCGCGGGCCCGGTCCGGTAGATCCGGGCTCATCAATGGCCCCTAGCTCCAAGTGTGATTATTTATGGTGCGAGTGAGGAGCTACTAGAAGCTCGGCTTGCTCGATTGTTCCTCGAGCGAGCACCGGTGTTGGTGTTTTTGTTGAGCCTCGTGGGCTTATTGCACCGTTCGGGAAGCACCGGTGAGAGACACGTGACCCCTTGCATGGCGTCCCTCCCGGTTAACGGGGGCCGCAGCGAGATGAAAAGACGAGGTTAATGGTACGTACGGGGTACGTGTCGGCCATCGAGGGGGTAATAAATGCAAAAGGTATTTAATTTTCGAATTTTCAAACGTTGGAGACGGTTCGGGGTCGAGGTTGGATTTGTGGGCTAATTAATACGGGTTAACGGGTTAACCCGTATAGGTAGGCCTTATAAATACCAAACCCTTAAACCCCAAACACTTTTACCGTTTCCAAACATTGAAAGAGCTTTAGAGAGAGAAATTTCTTCTTTGCGAATTACGTGCGGCCGTTCTCAGAATCTACCCTCAAGCTTTCTTTTCGTAAGTAACGTTGGGTGTTTTCTTCTTCATCTCCTACATTTTTCTTTTACGGTTTTACGAATAATGACCACTCGAGAGTTTGGACCCCGCCGTGCCGTAGAGTTAGGAGATGGGAGCACTCCGGATCTGTTTGCCGTTTGTAAACGGACGGGGGGATATTTAGGAAGGTAGGCCGTGGGTGGCTTAGGTTATCCCTTGAGTGCTTCCAATACTTACGTGAAAAATCCCGATGGGGGCCTTTTGTCCCACCGGTTGTGGGAGGCCAAGGATAAAAGGGTAAAAGGAACGGTGATGTTTTGGTGTTGGGGGATACAGGTTAAATTTGAGAAATTTTGTAATGGGGGTTTTGTGCGGGTTTCCCACGAGAGAGGCTCGGCTACGAACGCCGTTGAATTAGTGAGGAGAGCGATTCGCGTCCCAGTAATTTGTGGCCAGGAAAAGTGTGAGCGATGGATCTGAACAAACCCGATGATGCGCGGGCACCTGGCATGGAACTGAATGACCACTTTAGATGTTACGCCCCTACAGGACGGTTTTCCCAACGTTGTGCCGCGGCCCACAGGGCTAACCCAATTGATACGAGCGGTAGCGAGGAGTTGGAGCCTCTGAATTTCCAAGTGGCCAGGAGGTGGGGGAATGAACACGAGGTAACCTCTGTCGGGTTGATGACACCGGTCTCTTTGGCTCGACGAGCTCGGAGGCCGAGGAGGATGACCGTGAGGTTGAGGACGGGAGGCTGCGGGGACCTCGAAGAAGGCATTGAGACCACGAACATTGTGGATGCCTTTTCGACCACGACTCAGGAGGAGGTAGGCGAGCCCTGCCGCATGATAAAGGCAAATGGCCGGTTTGTTGAGGCGAACCACATCCGTAGCCGCGATAAGAAAGCGAAGGAAGTGGCTATCCTCAACTGGGAGGAGGATATTTATGAAGTGTACAATGTTGACCGCAAGGCCTATCGTGTCCGCACCCTTGGGCACGTTCCGATAAAGGGAAGGATAAGTTGAGGCGGAGACGGTGGGCGATGTCCGCGAGGATAATAGGGCCTTAGTTTTTATGGTGCTCAATTTGAGAATGGCACGAGGCTGCCCTTGGATCCTTTCTACTATGAATTCCTGGAGTTCAACAGTGCCTCCCATGAACACGACTCCCAATGCCATCGGGGCCATTGTTTCTTTCATAGTTGTTTGCGAGATTCTTGGGCTATGAACCCGCCTGGCCGGGCTTTATGCCTACTACCAAAACCAAATCGTAGGAGTATTACGGGTTTGAAGGCTAGGAATTTCTCTACCAAGACCTTCTCTCCCCCTCGAACAAGTTTGACCAATGGAACCGAGAAGGATATCTTGGTCATTGAGTCTAGGTTTGGATGGCCCTTTTCCAAGCCTCGAGTCGATCCGATGAAGGTGTCCTCAGCGGTTATCAGGACCCGCCCTCTGCCGTCTATGCGCATTTTGCCATAGAGAGGCATCGGCCCTTTATTTGGATAGCGGGGAGGAGCCCGTTTATGACGTGGGCACGATAGTTGTAGATGAGCCTCTTTTGATCTACTCGGGGGTGGCTCCTCGCGAGAGGGCGCCTCGCATGCCCCCGAGTAGAAATAGAGTCGTTGCCTCGTGACCACGATTGGAGGGTGCACGAGCACTACCAATTTGAGGCGGATTGTAAGACACTGCATGCTTTGGGCGGCGAGTGCGATCCTCCCGAACTTATCGGTCTCTAACTTTTTCATATAGCGTTTGCCAATTTATTTTTGTCTTTGATTTTGAATTGCATTCTAACCTTTTCTCTTTCCCTCGAGTAGATCGAGAAGAATACAATTTACGATGGCCCCTTTGAATGCTTTGCTCGGTTGAAGGCCAAGAACAAACAAGCTATCGGGGATCTTTGCTGCGAAGAGGCGGCGAGATGGGTGGGGTCCCCACCAAGGATAAGACGGTGCCCGTTGTCGGCGAAAGACGGGGGATCCTGCGAGCCTTCCCAAGACTATCCCTACTACGGGGAATGCGCCTCCACCCCCGGGGTCCTCCTCCATCCCGGCCACTAGAGGCTCCCGCTCTCCCCGCCGCACCATTCCTTAGGCCATCAAATGGATTCTCGGAAGAGAAATGAGAGGGATGGAGAGGCTGGGACGAGGGACAAAGGAAGGCTGCAGAAGGTCGGGGATGTTCCTCCTCGGACTATGGCTTGCCCCTGCCGTGGCCTCGGCTTCTTCTCCCCTGTTGGGGGCACACTCTGCTCATTGCTTATCCGGTGGCCTCCTTGACTACTCGCGAGGAGACTACGGCGGTTAGGAAGAGGTTGTCCGAGGTGACTCCCATCACCGGGGTGGATATTTATGCCGGAACTGCGCGATGCCTCCGTTGGGGATCGGGCAGCGAACCGCCTATACTCTCGGACTTCTATAAAGGCATAGTTGTCGAGGAGAATGCCTGCACTGCAGGTGGGGGATATAGGCCTCGCTCGGCCGAGGTAGATGCTCGCTTGATCTAATCTTTTGGCTTCACCATTTTTATTTGTATAACTTTTGATCTTTACGCCGCGGAGTGAGTAATAAGGTCTTTGCGAGCTGCGTGAAAGGCTGTGACACTCGACCGGCGAGGTGGAGAACAAAACTTCCATCTTGGCGGCCAAACTTCGGGAGGCTGGATGAGGCTCAAACAAGAATTGGAACCTTGAACTCCTGGCTGGAGGACAAGGAAAAGGCCTTCACTCGAAGGAGACCGATTTGCGGGGCTTCCGGGAGAGGGTGACCCGGCTCGAGAAGGACCTTGAGAGGATAAGGGGTCGGCGGGATGAGCTCCGCGGGCACAAGAGCGAGTGGGAGCCCGGGAATAAAGAGCTCACGGCCGAGTGGATCTTGCCAAGGCTGATCTGGAGGCTTTGGGGAAGAAGGTGGACGAGTGTCCAGATGGCTGCTCCCCTACAAAAGGATGGAGGCGAGAGGGAAGTCCGCCCTCGACGATGTCCGCAAGGAAGGCGTGGAGGAATACAAGAACTCCCAAGCTTTCAGGGCGGCTCGTTCTTTGAAAACCTGGCTCGGTATGAGTGGGAGTCGGACTCAAATAAGGAATTTTGCGGCCACGGGCAAGTTCACCGTGCAGGAGTTGGCCTTGATTGGCTCGCTTGTTGCTACGGATGATGAATGCTTGCCCGGGCATGCATTAGTTCCCTTGTCCGAGGACGAGGTCAAAGGTTTGGAGCTGTCCGCCGCGGCCTCTTTGCCTCCTGTGGCAGAAGTGACGGCTCTTAGCCTGATCGCCGATTTGGATGAACTGCGATTCGGGGAGAACCCTATATCATTGGGGGATGCCTTGGCTCAGGTTCTTCCAAATGGGCTGCCATAGGAGATCTCTTTCCTTCGCGGGCAGCTCTGCTCCGGCCTGCGAGCCCGTCTACGAACCTATAACGAGAGATTACGATGACCCGTCTTCCTTCCCAAACTCCAATTTCGAAGCGGGCACGAGATGGTGCGGCCGGGGAGGCTGCGAGATGCGGCGAGGACCAAGCTCCTATAGTTTAGGATTTTTTACTTTTTCCCT
This sequence comes from Adenophora triphylla var. japonica, assembly GCA_022495995.1. Lineage (NCBI taxonomy): Eukaryota > Viridiplantae > Streptophyta > Magnoliopsida > Asterales > Campanulaceae > Adenophora > Adenophora triphylla. Next base: position 135,312 of record JAFEMH010004505.1, on the reverse strand, counting down.
TCTGTAATAGCTTGTAGGATCCTTGTAATTATTTCTCAGTAATAGAATCATTCTTCAAACTGTAACTATTCTTTTTAATTACTTGTCTTGTAGGCTGCTTTGAGTGCTCGCAATTTTGAAGTACCTTAATACTTGTATTCTTGCTCTTTCTCTAGCTTTTTTGACTTGTAATTAAACTTTATACTCTCCTTCCTGGTCAAAAGCTTAATAGGCCCTTTGCCCGCATTTTTGAGTTTTTCTAACTCTTTATTCAAAATCACTTGGATTTTTCGTGAGAGTCGACCTTATTTTTCTGCGAGTATTTGTTTTAGCCTTGTGGCAAAGTTAGGGGTCTTGACCCCGGTTTGTCTATTTGGCTTTGTTAAACGCGTTTGATCACTTGTCATCCATTTACACTTATTCCCGGCCTTGCGGCCGTGGTGTAAGTCAAAGGCAACCAAGGCAAGCTACCTTCGAGAGGGCATGCGAGTGTGGCCGTGAAGCTATAGTCAGCCTTGCGCAACAGTAGGTAGGAGCATATTTAGCATAGCGGCCCTTTAACCTGCGGCATGCTGTATCCACTAACGGTGGTTCACGCTTTTTGACCCTTTATTCAAAACCCCTTGGAGTTTTGTGTGAGGGTCTCCTTCGCGATACAGTAACGGGCTTATATGTAGGCCTTTGTTACATACAGGCATGCGAGTAACGGCCACCTAAGGCCTTCGCGCATTTAGTCGGGGACAAGGGCCTTGGCCTTTGTCCTCGCTTGCATCTATATCCACTTATTCCTGGTGGCGTCACGCGGGCAGGACAGTGTATCCTCCGCGATACGAGCACGGATCGTAACGGATCTTTGTACTCATATAGGCGTGCGGACCACTAAAGATCGTTGCGCATCAGTAGGTACGGATCGTAATGGATCTTTGTACGCATACTGGCATCCGCTTGCGGGCATCCACTTTAGCTTTTGAGGCTGGTGGGTGTAGGTTTTTTGCATCAAAATATGATGAAACATGATGATAACCTCCTTTATATACACAGTCTATACTCCTTCCAAAAAATTACAAAGATTTTTAAAAGAAATATCTCTTAAGGTGGTCGCTATTCCAAGCGTGCTTAAGCTCTTCTCCCTCTTTTGGTCGCAATATGTAGGTGCCCTCTTTGACTATCTTTGTGACCTCATATGGACCTTCCCATTTCGGGGACAGCTTGTTGAAACCAGGCTGGGTCCCTTGGACCTCTACGCTTACGAGTACCCGAGTCTCCACCGAAAAACTCCTCTTATTTACTCTCTTGTCATGGTGCTTCTTTGCTTTACGCTTGTAGTTCACCATTTTTCATTTGCCCGTATTCTCTTTTCCTCGAGATTGTCCAGGTCACACCTTCTGTTTGTCTCATTTTGAGACTCATCGAAGTAGGTGACTCTGTACGAAGGTAGGGCTACCTCTACTGGAGCCATTGCCTCTGACCCATACGTGAGCGAGAAGAGAGTTTCTCCTGTTGAATTTCTTATTGTGGTGCGGACAACCCATAATGCAATGCGGGCTCGTCCAACCAACGTCCTCCTCGTCCCTCCATGTTTTTCTTTAGGGCGGTCAGGACTAGCTTGTTTGCGGCCTCAGCTTGGCCATTTCCCTGAGGATAGGCAACTACGGACTTACGGTGTTGCACCTTCATTCTCACACATTCAGCAGTGAATTTCGCGGAGAACTGGGTGCCATTATACGAAATTATTGCTCGGGGAACCCCAAATCGGCAATAGATGTGGTCGTGGACAAAGCGATGGTGTTATCCTCGGAAATAGTGGCTAAGCCCTTTGCTTGTCCACTTGGTAAAATAATCCACGGCCACCACGGCATACTTAATGTTCCCTCGGCGGTTGGAAATGGTCGAATGAGATCAATCCCCACGTATCAAACGGCCGCGATGGTACAACCAAAGTACGCTCTGTTGATGGTAGTGCAGGGATGTCTGCAAATCTCTGGCACTTATCACACTTTCTCACATACTCTTGTGCATCCCTTCTCATCGTGGGGCAAAAGAATCCTTGAAACTTGACCTTGTACGAGAGGGTGCGAGCACCTGGATGTCCGCCACAAACTCCTTCATGGACCTCGTAGAGTAAGTTGGTGACCATGTGAGTTTTGACGCATCGAGTAAAGGCTTGGTGAATGATCGCCGAAAGAGTACCCCATCGAGGACGAGGTATTTCGCGGACACCGCTACGATGGCTCTAGCCTTTCTTGGATCCTCGGGGAGGGTGCACGCTCGATGTAATCCTTCATTTCATCTACCCGAGTCCCTTACTTGATCCTCAATATTGTTTATACGAGATCCGATCTATAGCGAGGTCTCTCTGTGAACTCAATACGCGATGCCTCTAATTTATCAATTTCTTGATACATTATTACGGAGAGGAGTGCCTTCCATATTGTCCTCTCTCATGACTTGGTTTAGCTCATAGTAGGTAAACTTTTTGATGAGGGTTTTTGCAAGCCCGCGATGCGAGTTAGCATTTGGGTTGATAGTATCATACTCCCCTTAATTTGATTAACTATGAGTGAGAATCCTTTGTTGATCTCTATGTTTTGCACTCCCAAGTCTCTTGCTAATTCCATGCACTGCTATGATCGCTTCATACTCGGCTGATTGTTTGATGCTTCGAATTTGAACCTTAAGGCCCTCTTAAATGTCTCCCCGCGGGTGCGATCGAAGTATGCCCGCTCCACTTATTAACTTGCTCGGCGAGCCGTCCACGAATAAAGTCCATATTTCTTAGGGCGCTCCTTTGGTTGCATAGTTTCGGTGCTCGAGCTTTACGGGTCATCTTCGATTACGCTCGCTTTCTTTTTCCGAGGTTCTTTGTCCGCTAACTTGAATGATGATTCTACTACAAAATCAACTAAGGCTTGCGCTTTGATTGTCTTTCTCGGGGAGTAGGTGATGCGGAACTCGGTGAGCTCTATAGACCAAGCTAGCATTCTCCCAGAAGACTCTGGTTTGTGTAAAACCTTTCTAAGCGGAGCCTCGGTCGATACGGTTATAGGATGTGCGAGAAAAGTAGGCTCTTAATTTTCGAGCGAGATACAAGCAAGGCGTAAGCTAACTTTTCTATATTAAGATAACGCCCTTCTACGGCGGACGGTGCCTTACTTACATAATAAAGCTGGTTTTGGGAGTTATTCTCCTCCCTTACAAGAACGGCGGCCTCTTGCCCGGATCGATGCTTGCTAGAAACGAAAAAGCTCTTCCCCGGGCATCGGGCTCTTTGAGTAGAGGGGAAATTTGCCCGAGGTATGTTTTGACCTCTTCAAAAGCTTGATGGCACTCGGTGCTCCATGTAAATTCATCGGCTCTCTTCCCCCTTTGAGAGTTTTGAAGAAGGGGAGGCATCTCTCTGGCTGACCGCGAGATGAAGCGGCGAAGTCTTTGTGATGCGGCCATTGAGCTTTTGAACATCTTTAACGCAAGCAGGAGGTTTCATGTCCAATAGGGCTTGGATTTTTTCTGGGTTAGCCTCTATCCCCCTTTGATTGACCATGAATCCGAGGAACTTGCCCGCTTTTACCCCAAAGGCACATTTGAGGGGATTTAGCTTCATATTGTTATGGCGCAAGTTCAGGAAGGTTTCCTCCACGTCGAGCTCGTGGGAGTTTTCCTTGGTTTTTATCACCATATCATCTATATAGGCCTCGAGATTTACGCTTGGTGATTTTTGAAGACCAGATTGACCATCCTTTGATATGTGGCTCCTGCATTTTTCGGCCCGAAGGGCATCATTGTGTAGCGATAGGTTTTGCCGCAGCGATGAAAGCTACGAGAGCGGACATCCTCGGGAGCCATTTGGATCGATGGTAGCGGAGTATGCATCAATGAAGCTTAACACTCTGTGCCGGCTATAGAGTCCACCAATTTATCTATGCGAGGAAGAGGAAACGAGTCCTTGGGGCATGCCTTGTTGAGGTCCGTGAAGTCGACACACATTCTCCATTTATCATTGGATTTCTTGACCATCACGACATTGGCTAGCCATTTGGGGTAGGTGATTTCCTTGATTATCCTGCTTTTAGCAATTTTTCCACCTCTTCCTTGATGGCAATCTCTTTCTCAGGGAGAAGTATACGGATTTACGGTGGATGTTCTTGAAGGATGGGTCATCATTGATTTTATGGAGGATCACGTCCTCGGCGATTCCCGACATATCTTCCACCCTCAAGCGAACACATCGCAATTTGCTCTAAGGAACTCGATGAGTATCCTTCTCTCCTCATTGTGAATTTCCGGGCCTACCTTAACGGTTTGCTCGGGGAAGTGGGGGTTGATTACCACCTCCTCGAGCTCGTCGTTAGGTTTTAGGTCAGCGATTTCTCGGTTGTGCAAGGAGTCAATAACAATGGTAGGGGGGTTGACTTGAGCTTCAGTCAGTGTTGCCAAGGAGTATATGATATCACGGTCAATTTCCCCCTCTATTCCTCGATCAATATAACCTCCCTCAACAGGGGCAGCCAACTGCTTCGATTTTCTGCTCATCTTGAGCTCCCTTCGTGGAATGGAAAGAAAGCATGCCAATCGGTACGGGTGGCGGCGGGAGTGCAAAGTTTTCCCCTTTTTGATTTGTCCTCGCCTTTTCCCTCTATCATTTTGTCCTCGCCACTGTATTGGCGGGCGGGATGCTGGCCTTTCTGTTCTTTCCTTTTTTTCCTCCAGTGCTCGGAGGAATCTCCCGGGCTGGTTCTTGATGGTAGCAACCCCGCGGGGTGTTAAATTTCACCCTTTGGTGGGGACGGACGCAACTATTCCCAATTCGGCTGGCCGATTCTGTCGAGAATGGCATTATCTTGGGAAGGAAGATCGACCACCATGAAAGTTATCTTGGCCGTCTTACGCATGGGTTTTCCCCAATAGTTACGTCAAACACAATCGTCCCCTTTACCCTTACAGGCGTGGTTAGTGAAGCCTTCGAGCATGCCCGCATATGGAGTAAGATGTGCTTCGGTCATTCTCATTACAACCAAAGTATGGTAGTAGAGTATGTCGCGGGCGGCTCCGGTATCTATCAACACTCGGCGATGTTTGCCGGTTGATCTTCATTCTCGGGGTGAGGGTGGGTGGAATGAAAGGTGGAGGAGGCAAGTTCACTCCTTTTGAACCCAATTTCTTGCTCTTCTTCCGGAGCCATTGCGGGGATGGAGAAAACTTTTTCTAGTGTCAGGATTTGGAGGGAGAGGCATTTGTTTGTTGGAGGGAGGTTCCTCTCAGATGAAGTTTATGTTGTAGTCTCCATCGTCATCCTCAAAATTGTCTCTTTCCACCCTCTCGGGACCACGAGGGTTTCGTGCCATTCTTTGGTTATTATTGGGGGCTTGGTCGTTTCCCTTGACCCGTCGGGTGAGCTCCCCATTATTGATTCTCTGTTTGGATTATTTTTCTCGGTGAAACAGTCCTCGGTTCCGTGCAGTGATCATTGTGGTACTCACGAGAACTTTGCCCTACTCCTTTCATTTGGTTTTCTGAGCATGGGAGGAGGAGCATGAAAGTATGATGCTCGGATGATCACCGCACTTGGCTCGGTGAGTTCAGTGTAGGCTATTTCTTCCATTTTCTTTCGTAGCTTATCCGACCCACAGCCTTTGTTTTTGCCCTGATTGTTAACGCGGGCGAGGCTGCAGGGTGGTCTCTGGACTTGGCTTATTCTTTCCTTGGCTGAAGCTCGGGGAACGGGCGTACTGCTCTCTTCGGCGGAAGCAATGGCAGAAGCCCTTTCATACATCTCCTCCACCGTTTTAGGTTGGCTGGAGGCAAAGTTCAACTTCGGGAAGGAGGAAGTGAGGCCTCCTCAAAGCAAAGTCTAATATCCCCCTTCTTCCCGGATCTACTATCTCCTCGTGACCTTTACGAAGCGAGCAATGTAATCTTTTGTGGATTCGGTGGCGGCACCTTGACACGGACAAGATCTGTCTTTGGTCTAGCGGGCACACTGCTCCGGCCAAAGGCATTGAGGAAAATGTTCTGAAGTGATTGAAAGAGTTGATGGAGCGGGGTTTAAGTGCCGGCATCCCGGGATAGGGCCTTGCCGTGAATGTGGCGACTAGAGCCTTGCACATCACGGACTCGTCCTCGGAGAACAATGCCATCGGCCCTCAAATCTACCCATGTGGCTCCTCGCATTCTTGGATCCATCGTATGTATCCATGCGGGGGCTTCCTTACGAATGGGTGCCGGGCGATCTTGTCGCCGAAGGCATCCATAGTGCGACCACATTTACGAGCGGCCTTACGATGGGTTTCCCACATCTTACGCATGAAATCAACGAACTCGGGGTTACATTTGTCAACCTTACGCTTCTTAGCTCGTGGAGCCACGGCCTTCCCTTGGCCGGAGCGAGGTAATGCTTGGGGCCTCGCACGTTGGTTTGGCTGTGCCTCCTCTCCAATTTCCTCATTGTCCTCGACATGTACCACGCTGCGCTTAGCCATTTGTCCGCGTTCAAGGGTTGGTTCGGCCCTTTTTGCCCCACCGCTTGACTAGCAAGTGAGTGAGCGGGAGCTCGTTGGGAGAACCTTATGGACCCTTGTGGGAGCTGTAGCCCTCCATTGGCCTCTATTTCGAACATCTCCAGCTGTTGGTCAGCAATTGCCATGGCCTCAGCGACCAGCTTGGATTTGGAATCCAGAATTTCTTGTCTCCTTACTATCTGCTCTGGGGAGAGAGGAGTGTTCATGGTGGTGTTTCTTGGGGGAGGTTGAGGAGTTTTTGGGCTCTTGTTTAGGAGGGCCTGTGCTTTTTCAGCACGTATTTGGTCGGTGAGTTGGTGTATGGCCTTTGACCAGGAGAGAGGGTGTTTGGTGGCTGGGAACGTGCCCCCATTCTATTGAAAACTGAGTTTGGAGCCTTGCCTTTATTAATGACGGAGGGTGAGGCTTGATCGTCCTCCTCTAGGGTCAAGTGACCAGCATTTTCCAATATTCTAGCCATGTTCTGGAAAGGAGATGATGGAAAAAAGAAGAGCCTTTCGGCACTGAATTTGTTTAGGACACGTGAGGTGCCTTGAAAACAAAAGATTTTTAACGAGAAAACGAAAGAAAGTCGGTTCCCGGCAATGGAACCACTGATGGCGCCACAGCTTTTGGGGTCAGGAGCGGTTCAGGATATCTGGCTAGGATATATTTGGTGGTTTAATGTACCTAGATCACAACACAAACAAGCACCGTTAAGGTCAAAGTTGGATGTTACTCCAACTCAGGCCCTCGGGTGTGAGAGTAAGAATACTGAGATAATAAGGCTTTGAATACCTTGGAGTGTGTGTGTGTTTAGGGTTTAGAGTAATATGGCTTACTCAATTGTATATGGAACTTACCTTGCCCCGAGGGGTAAAGGCCTTCTATTTATAGGCAATGAGGCGGTGCTTAGTTGACGTAAGCAATGAGATCGGCCCTAGGGGCACTTTGGTATTTGACCGGCTACACGTGTCCGCGGCTAATTGGTCTGTCGGGGAGGGAACATTGGATCCGGGGGACATGGTGAAAGTGACATGAGTCGTGTAGCCGGCTTAGTGCATTAAATGGGATAGTAGGCGCCGGGTGAGCCGCATTGAATGCGTTATGGGGTAGCCAGGCAAGTGGCTGTCGAGTCGGTGAGCTAACTTGCTCGGTAAGGCTTGACATTAACTTAGGGAAACGAGATATGTGCCCGCGGTCAACGTTGTGCCCGCGGTCAAAGATATATATGACGCGAGCACGGTTGATGCGGTCATGACTTATGCGGGCACGGATCCAGCGAGCGGGGTCCCGATGGTCCTCGATGGGGACGATGCGAGGAGGGACGCGGTCTTGACCACAAGGGCCTATTTGTCCGCGGTCTTCCCTCCAGCGGTCTAGGAACTGCCACGTCACTGGTTCCTTGGACTAGACCGAGCGCGGGCCCGGTCCAGTAGATCCGGGCTCATCAATGGCCCCTAGCTCCAAGTGTGATTATTTATGGTGCAGTGAGGAGCTACTAGAAGCTCGGCTTGCTCCAATTGTTCCTCGAGCGAGCACCAGTGTTGGTGTTTTTGTTGAGCCTCATGGGCTTATTGCACCGTTCGGGAAGCACCAGTGAGAGACACGTGGCCCCTTGCATGGCGTCCCTCCCGGTTAACAGGGGGGGCCCCTTGGCAGATGAAAAGACGAGTGTTAATGGTACGTACGGGTACGTGTCGGCCATCGAGGGGGTAATAAATGCAAAAGGTATTTAATTTTCGAATTTTCAAACGTTGGAGACGGTTCAGGGTCCGAGGTTGGATTTGTGGGCTAATTAATACGGGTTAACGGGTTAACCCGTATAGGTAGGCCTTATAAATACCAAACCCTTAAACCCCAAACACTTTTACCGTTTCCAAACATTCAAAGAGCTTTAGCGAGAGAAATTTCTTCGCGAATTACGCAACCGTTCTCCGAATCTACCCTCAAGCTTTCTTTTCGTAAGTAACGTTGGGTGTTTTCTTCTTCATCTCCTTCTGTTTTTCTTTTTTCTGGTTTCTGAATAATGACCACTCGAGAGTTTGGACCCCGCCGTCCCATAGAGTTAGGAGATGGGAGCACTCAGACTGTTTGCCGTTTGTAAACGGACAGGGGGGATATTTAGGAAGGTAGGCCATGGGTGGCTTAGGTTATCCCTTGAGTGCTTCCAATACTTCTGTGAAAAATCCCAATGGGGGCCTTTTGTCCCACCCCGGTTGTGGGAGGCCAAGGATAAAAGGGTAAAAAGGAACGGTGATGTTTTGGTGTTGGGGGATACCAGTAGGCTGAGAAATTTTGTAATGGCGGTTTTGTGCAGGTTTCCCTACGAGAGAGGCTCGGCTACGAATGCCGTTGAATTAGTGAGGAGAGCGATTCGCGTCCCCGAAGTAATTTGTGGCCCAGGAAAAGTGTGAACCGATGGATCTGAACAAACCAATGATGCGCGGCACCTGCACGTGGACTGAATGACCCTTTAGATGTTACGCCCCTAAGGACGGTTTTTCCAGCGTTGTGCCGCGGCCCTGGGCCGCTAACCCAATTGATTCGAGAAGTAGCGAGGAGTTGGAGCCTCTGAATTTCCAAGTGACCGGAGGTGGGGGGAATGAACCTGAGGTAACCTCTGTCCGGGTTGATGACACCGGTCTCTTTGGCTCGACGAGCTCGGAGACCGAGGAGGATGACCGCGAGGTTGAGGACAGGAGGGCTGCGGGGACCTCCAAGAAGGCTGTTGAGACCATGAACATTGTGGATGCCTTTTCTGACCCTGACTCTGAGGAGGAGGTAGCTGAGGCCCCCGCCCATGATAAAGGCAAACGGCCGGTGTTGAGGCGAACCCTGGCCATGGCCGCAGTAAGAAAGCCAAGGAAGTGGCTATCCTCAACTGGGAGGAGGATATTTATGAAGTGTACAATGTTGACCGCAAGGCCTATCGTGTCCGCACCCTTGGGCACGTTCCGATAAAGGGGAAGGATAAGTTGAGGCAGGAGACAGTAGCTGATGTCCGCGAGGATAATAGGGCCTTAGTTTTTTATGGTGCTCAATTTGAGAATGGCCTGAGGCTGCCCTTGGATCCTTTCTACTATGAATTCCTGGAGTTCAACAGCTGCCTCCCCATGAACCTGACTCCCAATGCCATCAGGGCCATTGTTTCTTTCATAGCTGTTTGCAGATTCTTGGGCTATGAACCCACCCTGGCCGGGCTTTATGCCTACTACCAAAACCAAATCAGCCGGAGTATTCTGGGTTTGAAGGCTAGGAATTTCTCTACCAAGACCTTCTCTCCCCCCTCGAACAAGTTTGACCAATGGAACCAGAAGGATATCTTGGTCATTGAGTCTAGGTTTGGATGGCCCTTTTCCAAGCCTCAGAGTCCAGTCCCGATGAAGGTGTCCTCTAGCGGTTATCAGGACCCGTCCTCTGCCGATGCTATGCGCACTTTGCCGTAGAGGCATCTGGCCCTTTATTTGGATAGCGGGGAGGAGCCCGTTTATGACGTGGGCACAATAGTTGTAGATGAGCCTCTTTTGATCTACTCAGGGGTGGCTCCTCGCAGGGAGGGCGCCTCACATGCCCCCAGAGTAGAAATAGAGTCGTTGCCTCGTGACTCGATTGGAGGGTGCACGAGCACTACCAATTTGAGGCGAATTGTAAGACTGCATGCTTTGGGCGGCGAGTGCGATCCTCCCGAACTTATCGGTCTCTAACTTTTTCATATAGCTGTTTGCCAATTTATTTTTGTCTTTGATTTTTTGGACTGCATTCTAACCTTTTCTCTTTCCCTCGCAGTAGATCCGAGAAGAATACAATTTCGATGGCCCTTTGAATCTTGCTCGGTTGAAGGCCAAGAACAAACAAGCTATCGGGGATCTTTGCTGCGAAGAGAGGCAGATCGAGATGGGTGGGGTCCCCACCAAGGATAAGACGGTGCCGTTGTCGGCGAAAGACGGGGATCCTCTGAGCCTTCCCAAGACTATCCCTACTACGGGGAATCTGCCTCCACCCCCCAGGGGTCCTCCTCCATCCAGCACTAGAGGCTCCCGCTCTCCCCCTGGCCGCACCATTCCTTCCGGCCATCAAATGTACCACGCTGCGCTTAGCCGGCTGTCCGCGTTCAAGGGTTGGTTCAGCCCTTTTTGCCCCCACCGCTTGACTAGCAAGTGAGTGAGCGGGAGCTCGTTGGGAGAACCTTATGGACCCTTGTGGGAGCTGTAGCCCTCCATTGGCCTCTATTTCGAACATCTCCAGCTGTTGGTCAGCAATTGCCATGGCCTCAGCGACCAGCTTGGATTTGGAATCCAGAATTTCTTGTCTCCTTACTATCTGCTCTGGGGAGAGAGGAGTGTTCATGGTGGTGTTTCTTGGGGGAGGTTGAGGAGTTTTTGGGCTCTTGTTTAGGAGGGCCTGTGCTTTTTCAGCACGTATTTGGTCGGTGAGTTGGTGTATGGCCCTTTGACCAGGAGAGAGGGTGTTTGGTGGCTGGGAACGTGCCCCCATTCTATTGAAAACTGAGTTTGGAGCCTTGCCTTTATTAATGACGGAGGGTGAGGCTTGATCGTCCTCCTCTAGGGTCAAGTGACCAGCATTTTCCAATATTCTAGCCATGTTCTGGAAAGGAGATGATGGAAAAAAGAAGAGCCTTTCGGCACTGAATTTGTTTAGGACACGTGAGGTGCCTTGAAAACAAAAGATTTTTAACGAGAAAACGAAAGAAAGTCGGTTCCCGGCAATGGAACCACTGATGGCGCCACAGCTTTTGGGGTCAGGAGCGGTTCAGGATATCTGGCTAGGATATATTTGGTGGTTTAATGTACCTAGATCACAACACAAACAAGCACCGTTAAGGTCAAAGTTGGATGTTACTCTAACTCAGGCCCTCGGGTGTGAGAGTAAGAATACTGAGATAATAAGGCTTTGAATACCTTGGAGTGTGTGTGTGTGTTTAGGGTTTAGAGTAATATGGCTTACTCAATTGTATCTGGAACTTACCTTGCCCAAGGGGGTAAAGGCCTTCTATTTATAGGCAATGAGGCGGTGCTTAGTTGACGTAAGCAATGAGATCAGCCCTAGGGGGCACTTTGGTATTTGACCAGCTACACGTGTCCGCGGCTAATTGGTCTGTCGGGGAGGAACATTGGTAATCCCGGGGACATGGGTGAAAGTGACATGAGCCGTGTAGCCGGCTTAGTGCATTAAATGGGATAGTAGGCGCGGGCCGAGCCGCATTGAATGCGTATATGGGGTAGCCGAGTGGCTGTCGAGTCGGTGAGCTAACTTGCTCGGTAAGGCTTGACATTAACAGGGAAGCAGATATGTGCCGCGGTCAACGTTGTGCCGCGGTCAAAGATATATGACGCGAGCACGGTTGATGCGGTCATGACTTATGCGGGCACGGATCCAGCGAGCAGGGTCCCAATGGTCCTCGATGGGGACGATGCGAGGAGAGACGCGGTCTTGACCACAAGGGCCTATTTGTCCGCGGTCTTCCCTCCAGCGGTCTAGGAACTGCCACGTCACTGGTTCCTTGGACTAGACCGAGCGCGGGCCCGGTCCAGTAGATCCGGGCTCATCAATACTACTCCCAATAATTTAAGAATTATTTGCTTTTAATATTAAATATACATAATAATTAATGATGAAATTAATAAAATATTAATATATTTATAGTTTTAAATAAAATTTGTCAATGGAAGACAAGAGAGGCTATAGTTTAAACAATACTCCATCCAACTCAAAATAAATGTTAAAAAAAATTCAAACGAATCTTATTGAATCAAAAGTAAATTTAAATTGTTTTGTACATTCTTTTTTAGAACACATGTGATATTTCCTCAGTCATCAAAATAATCTTCTCATTTTTTAATTATAACTAAAAATGAAATTTGAGTAATAATTTTATTTAATTATCTTAATGAAAATTTAAAACAGGTTATTAATCTATAAATATATTAAAGCAAAGTCATTTTTAAATTTGGCAAGTTGGAGCCCAAAAATGTCACTATCAAGTTGTTGAAAATAGAAGCCTTGACCGATTTCCAAGAGTGGGTAATCAATTTCTTTTTTAAGGAAGAGTGTTTAATTAACGTCTATTATCGTTATACATTTAAAAACCACATATTATGATTATTAATAAGAATTATAAAATTATGATATTAAAAGTACTTCTAATGGTTGTAAACTAATTATCCGTTCATATTTTTAAATCGAAATCATTTCTTAATATCTATAAATTTTATTAGTATTCAAATTGGTATACCGAAATTCTCTCAATAAAAATGTCATACTTTCTTTGAAAAAAATTGAAATATTAAATTTATTTTTTATTTCAAATAAATCTATTTTTTACTCAAACTTAAAAATATTAATAACCTTTTGTTTTGAAAGGAAAATATTAATTACATTAGGATCAAAAGTTGCAATTTAATTGTATACCATATTATTAATAAAATATTGCTATTATTTTTAAATATATAAAATAATTTGTTAATTTATATCAAATTGTGTTTTATTAATAGTATAGTTTTTTTTTCAAATATTGATAGTTTAATTACTTTTTATCATCATTAACAAGCACAATGGCAGTAGAGCTCTAATTCTTAGAATGTCATTAATCCATCTGACTCCAGAATTTCCTTCAGGTTTGAACGTCGTCAGTTTCCGATCATGATATCGTATGCAATGTCAATCAATAAGAGTCAGGGTCAATCGTTACAAACAATGGGGGTGCTTTTGAATAAACCAATCTTCAGTCATGGACAACTTTATGTTGCACTATCGATGGTAACTAATCTGAAAAGTCTTCATATCTCGATACCCACAAATAAAGCTGATGAGTCATCATGTGTTAAAGTCACTATGAACGTTGTGTTTAAAGAAGTGTTTCAAAATATATACTCCCTCCGTCCCGCTAATATTAGCACAAACACTGTTTGCGCGGGAATTAAGGAATATGATATTTTAATAAAATGTTGTGAGTGTAAAAGAATGAGTGGAGAGAGAATGAGTGGAGGGTGTAATAAATTATAATGGTGTTGTGAGTATTAAAATAATGTAGGAGAGAGAATGAGTGAGATTGGGTGAATATTTTATTAATATAAAGTTTCCTTTTTGGGAGTGTGCGGACATTAGCGGGACGCCCAAAAAGAAAAGTGTGCTAATATTAGCGGGACGGAGGGAGTAATTGATATTCCAATTTTTATACTTCGATTCAATGTTCAAATCAATTTTGGCAACATAAAATCGCCATAAAATCGCCGTGCATCGCAACTGCTAGTATTATTAATAGTGACGAATTAGACAGCGGAGTACCAATGTGTAAATTGGCGGCAGCAGCAGCGAAACAAACCAAATCATAAACGAAACGCCGAGAAACGCCGCGACAGTCCCCTACCCTACCTCCAAACCCTAATCCCCCATTTCCTCCACCACCATTTTCTTCCCCCCTCCTTAATTCTCTCCTCTCTCTACAACCATCTCCGCGAGAGCTCTATCAATTTCATTTTCCATCTCTCATTCTCGCTTTCTACAACCACCGCCGTGAGCTCTTTCGATTTCATTCTCCAGGTATGTATAAAGCTCCAATTTTTTTGATACAAGAAATTGAATAATACGCGATTATGTTCTCCTTTATTTTATCTTGTATTCTCAGTTTGTTGTTTCTATGTTTATTATTGGCCTTCTGCCCAATTGAATTTTCTATATATGTTTTGCAATTTAATTGGTTTTCGTTTTATTTTTTAAATTGATGTCAGTGTCACAATCTTCTCCATTCTATTCTCCGCATTCTTTCTAGTCAATCATCAATTGCTGTTGCAGCTGTGCCGGAGCTACTCATTAGCAAAAGGGGAAGCTACCCCATTTAATTCTTTTGAATTAAAAATACTAGTGCATTTTGTGCCTTTTTTATGAATTTAGAGGTTTTAGTGTATTCAATTGTACCTTACCCATTTCAATAAAGAAAAAAAATACATTAAGATTTAATTTTGTCCTTTTTAACTAGTGCAATTTTTTTGCTAAAACCTTCTTGACCACCTTCAGAATTATTTTTAGCTCCGCCTGTAGCATCTCTCTCTTTGTATACGTATATTCATTTATAATTTTTGAAATTTCGAACTTTGAGCATTGGTGAAGTTCACCCATACTTTGAGGAGAATGTTTGAACTTTGCTCTGAATTTCAAAGAGTTGTCCTGCCTTCTGAGGGATTCAAATTTCAGGATACAATCACAGTGGACACACACACACACGTGTGTGTGTGTGTGTTTGTGTGTGTGCAATATTAAATTGAATAAACATGAGATATAAGAGTGTTAGAGTGTGACTGTTCACCTAAAAATATGAAGATTCCCCCTAAAGAACTGAGATTAACTTTAACGGTTTTTCTTAGTTGTTTATTACATGTTGAACATATATGTTTTCATTTGTGCGCATGCTCTCTTGTGCTAAATACAGAGTAGTTTATCTGCCTTTTGCTTGGTAGAAGTTAAATGGCTTATGCTTTTGTACTTCTTAGTTACGTGACAGGTATAATTCTTACATCTTGGATTGAGATGATTTTGTTATATTTTTCAGGCATAGAATCTGATGGTTTCTAGGTCATCCATTTTTTTGGATTTAACATTGATCCGAGTAACAAGATCTGATGAGGCTTTCTTCTTGAAAAAAATGCCTGTACTACTGTTATCGGAATTTTGCAAATATGCCTGTTTGGAATTCGCTTGTAAGAATTTATACTCTCTTTACAGAGTCAATTTGTTGAAGGCGTGACAACTTCTGTTTTCTCATTATCCCAAACGAATCTGATTTCAAAGATACTAGCTAGCTGGTTAATTTTTACTGAGCTCCAGACAATTTGACCGGGAGTGATCAGCTAACGTCCCTATGGCTGTTGTAAAGCCAGAGGTAAGTTTTGTGGTTGGTTTAATAAATCTGATTTGATCCATTTTTAATGCATTGTGCTGTTCCATTTCCTCATTCTAGATGGGTTGCTCCGGTACCTATTCTTTCTTTTTGTAGTTCGATTTTTCTACTATGCTTGAGATTATGTTTTCTGATTTATGTTTTACTATGTCATGTTATTAATTGTAAAATGTTAATAATTATCCTTATTTCTATTTTATGACATTGATGTAAGTTATAATAACCTCTGTCCCACGTGAGTGTGAACTAGGAGTCAAATTAATGTAACTTTGACCAATAATTTAAATAAAAAATTATGATCCTAATACAAAATAAAAAATTTGTTATTCTATCACAATTAATAATATTTTCAATAACGATTTTTAGTTTTTTATTAGGATCATTATTTTTATTTAAATTGTTGGTCAAAGTTACATCAATTTGACCTAAAGTTCACACACGTGGGACGGAGGGAGTATGTAACAAGTAAGAATGTGACTTCTATGGCGCTAGTCGTGTTGGCATTGAACTTCGGCTTTAAAGCGTTAAAGGATTTTGTATTACTACAAGTGTATTCACGTTGCCTTTGGGATTACTGCTTTTGATATAGATATCTTCTTGGCATTGTCTCTATTTCACTGGTTGATTTTGTTTATTATACTTTTTTTTCCCTCTCCTGTCAATCAAGATGAAGTCTTACATATGGCTCGAAACTACTGATGGTTCAATCCAACAAGTGGAGGAGGAGGTTGCGATGTTTTGCCCCATGATATGCCGAGAAGTACTTCAAACAGGCATGGGATCTTCCAAAAACTATGCTATAAAACTTCCTCAGCGAGTCAATCCTGCGATCTTGGGCTCAATACTCGACTACTGCCGGTTTCATCAAGTAATAGGTCGCTCCAATAAGGTTCGTCAATCTTAGCTCTCTTGTCTGTGTTCAGCTTTTCAATAGTTACATTGCCTTAAGTCAAGAGTAGCGAAAGGCGTGTGAAATAGGAAAATTAGAGGTTCGAAGAATGTTCGGAAGCTCTTCTTCTCTTTTATGTTTCACCTTATGATTAATAAGGCAAACAACGTTAAATATTAACTTGTCTGGTTTATTCAGGAAAGGAAAACTTTTGATGAAAAGTTCATACGATTAGATACAAAGAAGTTATGTGAGTTGACATCTGCTGCTGATAGCCTTCAATTGAGGCCTTTGGTTGACCTCACTAGCCGTGCACTTGCTCGGATGATTGAAGGCAAAACTCCTGAGGAAATACGCGAGACTTTTCATCTCCCCGATGATCTGACAGAGGTGATTATTTATGGAAATAATTTCATGTCTTCAGCTGGGTTATTAAAATGAGACATTTTATGCAAAAATGGTTTATTTCAGGAAGAGAAGTTGGAACCTTTGAGGAATATGACCGATGATCCTCGTATTCGGCTTTTGAATCGGTTATATGCTAGAAAAAGGAAAGAGTTAAAAGAGAGGGAGAAATTAAAGGTTGGCTTATCCAGTTCACAGTTTTGCAGCCTTTGCCACAGAAATGTAATTGGTCTATTGATGGTCATGGGTCATAATATTTTAGTCCCTCCGTCCCAATTGAAACTACAAATATTACCCTTTTGGGTGTTCCATTACAAACTGCACTTTTCCAAAAATGGAATTTTTCTTTTTCTTTTTTATTCACTGGATCATGGGACCCACTTTCATACTCGAAACAAATTTCCACTTTCTTTCTCCTACCCCACTGCTCATACTCAAAACACTTACCCCTCTAACACGTTTCCTTAATCTCCTTGTCCAACTGAAAGTATGTAGCTTTAATTGGGACAGAGGGAGTATATATTTTGGCTCCACTGATAAAATAGCATGCATATGCTTCTCTGCTATAATGATTAATGTAATACTGGTTTCCTTATTTCAGAATGTTGAGGTCGAAGAAGAGCATGCTGATGATAGGTCTGTTGACGATTTGTTGTCATTCATAAATGGTGGAGCTGGAGGTATGACAGGGTGGCATTTTACATTTGTTGTCTTTCAAAAGGGTGGATCTCCCTTCATGGTTGCGTGTGTAGAATTCAGTGGTTTCTTCTTGCACATGTAGTGGTATAAATATCCACTATGTGGATTGATATGCAAGTTCTTTTGTTTTTCTTCCGGCCCTCGGGCCGCATTATTCGACTGTGGTCTCAAATGCCATGTTTGGCTGAGATTCATTAACATTGAGCTGGATTGTCTTGATCAAGGTCATAATGAGAAGATATGCTCTACATAAAAATTGAAATTTTATGAGATTGAAATGTGTAGTCTGCTGATCCATGACTTGATTGATTTTTCTGAAATTTAAATTTTTACAATTTATGTTTCATGTTCAAACTTTGGCTTGATTTCGTTTGGTTTGCCAGCATGTTCAAATCCAGAGAGAATGAAAAGCTATATTAATTTGTTAAACCTATAAAGCAAAGAGCTGATTCGATTGTCTAGTGCAAATGATTGTCTAGTGAAATTGCCCTAACTCATACTAAGAAGGATATAAACTTACTTTTAGGGATTCCACACCCACACTCACAGTCTTGCAGGTCAAATGCTCTGTCCCGGAATGAATCCCTCCTTTTAGTGGTCAATTTGATTGAACTTTGACCAAAGATTTTGTGAAAAAAGTAATTTTGCCAATGAAATTCTAAAATTTGTTATTGATACACCATTAAAACTACCACCAATAACATTTTTTAGACTTTCATTAGGCCAATCAAAATAATGTAAATTATTGGTCTAAGATAAATAAAATTTACCACTAAAAAGTGGGACAATCTTTCCGGGATTGAGGGAGTATAATGTTACTCTCTCTATAGTGTCTGGATTAGTCGGGCCCGGTTTTGAGGGTGTGCAAGGAGCCCAATTGCACAGGGCCCATAATTTTATAGGGCCTCATATTTTCCTCCATTCCTAAAACCTAGCCCAAAAATGCTAGTACTAAATATATAAATTTAGATGTGATACCATGGCAAGTATTGTTGCTGGATTGGTTGGATAACTTTCATTATATATATACTTGAGGTGTCAGGATCGAATCCCCACAAAGGTGTTCAACATATTTTTTTTTCTTTTACTATATATTGTATATATATACTCCCTCTGTCCCAGCCCTATGGAGACTTATTTCCTTTGTGGTCCGTCCCAGCCCATTGGAGATTGCCCAAAATTGAAGGGAATCTTTACTATTTTTTCCACTCATTCTCTCTCCTATTTTACTTTTACACTCACAACACCAATCAAATCTCTATTTCTCCCACTCATTCTCTCTCCTATTTAATTTTTCATACTCACAACATTTCCTTCTACTTTTCCTTAATCTGTGTGCCCAAAAATTTGGTCTCCATTGGGCTGGGACGGAGGGAGTGTATATATATATATATATTAAGGGTCCTATATTCAATTTACCTTTACTATGTATTGTATTTTCTTATATATACTCCCTCCGTCCCACTCGAAGCGTCACTTTTTACCCAAAAGGGTGTCCCGTTTAAAGCGTCACCCTTTCCTAAAAAGGAAATATTTTATAATATTCTATTACCCCATCCACTATTCCCTCCACTAATTCTCTCTCTTCATTTTTCACCATACAATTTATTCAACCAACCTACTATTCACTCCACTCATTCTCTCTCTTCATTTTCAAATTACACTCACAATATTTTTCTTCCCACACTTTTCCTTAATTTGCATGCCACCACCTTAGTCTACACTAAGGTGGGACGGAGGGAGTATATATTAAGGGCCCTATATGCAATTTAGCACATGGCCCCTATAATTATTGAGACGGGCCCGGGATTAGTGATTGGCTAGGTGAGACATACGGCAAGAGCAGCCTGACTCAAAATCTGTGGGAATATTTGTGGAGTTTCTGAAACGGATGGTTTTAGGGCCATCTTTTTGAGTTTTACTAGAGACCTAGAATTTGGTTTAATGGTCCAGTTCAAGTGGTCCCTTATCAGCCCACTTTTAAAGAATTTTGCAGGCAACTATTTATGGTTGGTTTGTTATGGGTAGTTAACATTAGACATTAGATTTCCTTTGGTATTGAATATTTCAAGCCGGAAATATTGTTTTTGTACATTCTCTACATTTCCATTGAAACTTGTATTCTATGACACTCTTCAGATTCCAAAGGTACTAGATCTACTAAGAACAAAAAGAAAAACCGGAGGAGAAAAGATCTACCAAGGAATTCTTCTCCGAACAGTGAAAATGGAAACCACTATAAGGTTCGTCTGTGCATAATTCCTTTGAGATATTATATCATTTATATATAAAAAACAGCCATTTTGGGTAGTGTACTAAACCAAAATTTACAGATACACTAGTGTACTTCTAATTGACAAATATAGCAGCGTACTTTCATGTTTGTTTACTATTATGGAAAAACATGGATGTTGCTAAAAAAGATAACGGAATTGTTAATGTGGATCGACTTAGGTAGCATATGATTATGTTATCTTTTCTAATGTCATCCATGTTTTTTCTTTAATTGAAAACAAATGAAAGTATGCTACTCCCTCCGTCCCAGATCAAGAGTTCTACTTTCCCTTTTGGTCCGTCCCAGACCAAAAGTCCCTTTCCTTAAATGGCAAGTTTTTGAATATATTTATACCCTTATAATTTAATATATTTACAAAAAAATCATTCATTATACCCTTATAAAGTTAACATATTTACAAAAAAACCAATCATTAACTTACTATTCCTCCCACTCATTCTCTCTCCTATTAAAAAATCAATCATTAACTACTATTCCCTACCCCATATTACAAAAAAACCATTCATTATACCCTTATAAAGTTAACATATTTACAAAAAAATCAATCATTAACTACTATTCCCTATCCCACATTTAACTTTTATTCATTTTTTTAAAAAAATTCTTAAGAAGCGTGAAATCCCCCCCGAGGACCCTTGGTCTGGGACGGAGGGAGTATTATATATATGTCAAATTTAAAGCACGCTAGTCTACTTGTAAATTTGGGAATATTACACTACCCTTGATGGTCGTTTGTCTTTAATATATACTACCTCCGTCCCAGCTTAATGTGTACTCTTAACCGTTAAGTGGGTGCCGTTGATATATGCCTATTCCAAAAAAAGGAAAGTTATTTAGTATTATTATATTACCAATACCCCACTTGTCATACGCACACCTAAGTTGTGAGCCCCACTTGTAAATCTCACCTACTTATCATACAACACTTTTCCCACTCACAATAATTTTCAATACACCCCCTTTGTCGCGTTTGAAATTACACACTTTGGGTTAGACACGGGAATTAATGAAAAGTATTAGTTGAGTAGGTGTTGTGAGTATGAAAAGTGAGTAGGAGAGAGAAAGTGGGATAGAGAATAGTAAGTGAAAAATTGTTGTGAGTGTGAGAGTTGGTCCCATGATTAAAGAATATTCTTCCATATAAACTTTCCCAGAATGGAAGTGTGTAGTTTCAAAATAGACAACCTTTTAGGTAAAAAAATGTAATTTCAAACGGGATGAAGGGAGTATATACTTTCTCCTTGATTCCTGTGCCCAACACTCCAACAGTAATGATGCACATTGAGCTGGGATGGAGATAGTATATCATTGATATATGATGATTTTATAATAATACTACCCGTCCCAAAATGAACGGCCAAAATAAAAATTGCTCTTGATCACGAGCAAATTTGAATTATTTTTGGTCATTGATTTCTGGATGGAGGGAGTGATAGATGTTACTTTTCAGTAGTGTATTAGGTTGAGATAAGTGGATATTTTTTAAATATATTGAGCTTTGTCTGTTTTCTCCTGATTGATATTCTGGTCATATTAGGGTGATACCATGAAACAGCTTGATTTGCCTCTCTGCGATGTAATATCAATAAATAATATTCTGGTTAATCCTCATTTTAGGCAAAAAAAATATAATTCATTGCTGTTAATTACTTCTTCCTTTCCTAATGAATCAGGAACCGAATGGTCTCCTTTCTTCTTGCAAGAACGGTGAGACTAACAGTGCACCTAGTCCTAGTGATACTCTGAAACTGCAAGACTCCGCATCTCTTACCTTGTCTCCTAAGCTTGACTTTGATGATGGTGACATGGATGATGAGTTGGATCCTGCAATGAAGGAAGAACTTGACAGGTTTGATGACTCTGTCAATGCATGTACTTTTTTTTTTCTCCGACTAATATTGTGAATACATTTTGACAATTGTTTCTACTTTGGTTTTTCATATATTGTATAGCCTATATATTTATGTTTCTGAGGTTTTTCATACCTTCTGCAGGGAAGTAGAGGATTTTGCCCGGAGATTGAACTCTGTTTGGCCGGAAAGAGTGCAGGAGATTCTATCGTTGGGTCAAGAAAGGAGGGTTCTTCCAATATCAGTGAATGGTAATGGTTCTTTGCAGAGATATACAGGTATGCGCTCTTGCTGAAATGCGATTCATTTCAATGAGCTTTTTTTGTTGGAAAATCATACACGTTTTGCATTGTGTATTAGCCATTACCACAAACCGTACATTACTACTGATATAGATTTAAAGAATTAACTGGGGTTGGTTGTATTTGGGGCTTGATTGAACTAGGGAGATTTAAAGAATTAACTGGGGTTGGTTGTATTTGGGGCTTGATTGAACTAGGGAGCAGTCAAATGAAGAGTTCCAATAAATGGCCTTTTCAGGATCTGCCCATGGCCCGACGCATTGTGCAACTAAAACTTGTTAGGGAAAAAGTATGAGTGTACAACACTTAATGCACGATGTAAGCAAATTTGTGATACACTATCAAGATTGGTTTGTAGGTTTGTTTACATCATGCATCAAAATGTTGCACGTTCAACAATTTAATGGGTATAATCGGGTTCTTTTTATGCATTTTGTATATGTGGTGTTTTTTTCAAACGTAACCATGGACAGGAAATGATAACATGCTTATTTGGTGAAACAGGTTTGGACTGAAGATAATGCTGGCCAATTTTTTGCCTTTGCAGAATTAACAGCATGAAGAGCCTGGTCTGATGGATGATGCTGTCAGGGTGCAAACTAAAAATATAAAATGGAGAGAACGCATGAAAGGTAAATATTTGTCCCTCTTTCTTAAACCTAGAGGCAGTTTTGGTCCCGGGAGACAGGTGGACTACAAAGAGTTTCGGAAGAGATGCACGCACAGTAAGACAATGGAGAGAGGAAGATGAAAAAGAGAGAAAGGAGAGAAGGAAGAGCATGCAAAATGTTTTGAACTTTTAGCAAAATTGCTTAGGCCCTCTCCGGTTTGTTGGATCTTGTCCTTTATGACATCTTCTATGCCTACATTTGTAGCATCAAATCTATATCTATATACTCCCTCCGTCCCACGTGAATGGACACTTATTTCCTTTTTGGGACGTCCCACGTGAATAGACACTGCCCAAAATGGAAAAGAATATTCACTATTCCCTCCACTCATTCTCTCTCCTACTTCACTTTCACACTCACAACATTCTCTCTCCTAACTATTCCTCCCACTCATTCTCTCTCCTATTTAATTCTTCATACTCACAAACACCTCCTCCATCTATTTCTCTCTCCTATTTTTCCTTAATTCCCACACCCAAAAAGTTGGTGTCCATTGAAATGGGACGGAGGGAGTATATACTAAAGGATGAAGTGATTTTATCACAAAATTTTCCCTCCAAAATTTAGAACTTTCTAGAATAACATCTATGCTCATTGAATGAAACAGGCATTAACCATTGTATCCGAGCCATGAATTATGGTTTTTACCACTTGACTTCCTTCCACCATAATAACTTGCCTTTCCCCATATCAAATTTTAAGAAAAGAAAAACATTAAACCCTCCATCTTCCCTTCACACCACCTAAGTCTCCTCCCCACAACCACAATGACGCCCTGCTCTGTTTTTTTTTTTTTAAATATAACATTAGTATTTTATTTTATTTTAAAATGTTTACTCCTCTGCCACATTTCACTTTAGAAACTTTACTAATTATCCAAATGGTTGTCTCTTGAAATTTCATCTTTCTATAAATAACAAAAAATTATTATAATACTTTTATGTCTACTCGTATTTGCATATTTAAATTGTGAAATTCACTTATAAATCTCACTCACTTATTGTCCACATAATCCATTTCTCACTCACAATACCTTTTAAAATTAATATTATATTCTTAATTTTTTGTTTAATTATAATAGTGAAATTTCAAATAGAATGGAGGGGGGAGTATATGTATTTTTTTTAAAACTAAAGAATAACATAAGAAGTATGTTCTCAATTTTGTATATATTTCATGTCTCAAAATAAATGATATTTTTTAAAATTTTATTTTTTTTCAAGATTTTTTTTTAAAAATTAAATATTTATTTTAGTTTGGCAATTATTTTAAAGGTGTACTTTTTGTTTTTATATCGTGTATTGTAAATTGCACTAATTTTTTTTTTCTTTTTGCAAAGACTATTATCTTAGTTTATGAATGTGTAATGTAACACTTATTGCGAAGCATAAAAAGTAATTTTTATTCTAAGGCAATAATAAAATCTTATGAAAATACTACCTTCGTCCCATTCAACTTATGATTTTCTCTTTCGATATGGAAATTAGAAAATATTAATATAATAAGAGAATAAAGAATGAGTGGAGGAGGTATTATGAGTATGAAAAGTAAAATAAGTGAGAAAATGTGTGGGAGGAATAGTAAGGAGATTGTGTTTTAAAAGTATGACAAGTGAGTCTCATTAAATATAAAAATAATATAAATTTATCATTTTGAGACGTCTTAATTCGAGTGGGACTCCCGAAATAACAAATTGTTCTAAGTCAGGTGGGACGGAGGGAATATTTCAAAACATAGATTATATATTTTTGCTATTATATTTTTAATATATAAATGGAATTTAATCATCTTTTTAGGTGGAAAACGTTACTATAATTCATTTATATATGGGCACAACAATTTTCTTATAAAATCACAAGAAAATAAAACAATCTCAAACACATTAATTGGAACCTACCACCGGCTTACATGCAAGTGGGGTCTACAAGGCTACAAAACATCCATCTGTCTTGAAATAAACGTTAATGATTATTTTTTGAAATATTGAACTTTCGAGCATTCGAGCGGGACAATCTTTTGGAAAAGTTTGAATTTTCGGAAGTAACGGGGGAAAATAAACTATGTGCTATATCCCATAACAAATGTTTCAAAGAAAAATATACTCTCTTTATCTCAAATTTAATTCTCTTCGTCTCAAAATTAATGTTTAAAAAAATTTCAAATTTACTGTTAACTTAACCAAGTGCAATTTTGAAAAAGTTTTGAACATTTATTTTGAGACGGTGGGAGTAACTATTTTTATTTAGTTTTTATTATATATTGAAGTTTTTTTGTTGTGTGTTTAACGCACGGGTGTTAGACTAGTTTTTTCATTAATGAATAGAAATGGGCTGGTTTGGAAGAACTATGTTCGGAGATAAATGTTCATTGTTGGTATAAATGGAGCTACTTATAGTAATGATCATGTATCTACTCGTAGAAACCATTAACTCAGAAGTTGCACTTTAAAGCATTTATTCAGCTTGAACTAAACATTTGTCGGAAATTAGCTAGGACAATAGTTTTCTTATGGACAATAGCTGATTCTAAACGAAGCCATCAACAGAATAACTGAATTGGGTAATGCCTCCGACTACCACTAGACTGGTTGGCTAGATCGATCCGACCACCCTTGTGCGTTGAGTCACTCGATCCAAAGATACGTCACAATTTCTTGGGCAAAGCGATAAAAAACATAGTATTAAACAACCATAAAGATGATATGATTATATTAGTATACAACATAGATTGATAAACATGATAATCATTGTAATCGCTTTTGATATAAAACATAAGTTTGATAAGAAGCCAAATATTCTATAAGGCGAGTCCCCTGATTAATAACATACTACAAATATTACCAAGCCAAGTCTTTTTCTTCTTTTCTAAAGATAAATCTTAAAATTTTCTAGGAGTCTGAAGAAAGTCTACTTATAAAGATTAAGAACGGTTCTTTTTCTAGACCATGATTGTAATAATGTTTGGTTGCATCCAATTATTTCAAGCAAGAGCAATGAATTATCGGCATTGGAAAAGAATATTTCTTTTTTTCCCTCGAACATTGTTCTAATCTCAACCCTTTTCGAGTTGAGGCAGAAGCTAATTTTTTTAAACTAATTGTTTTAAATTACGTTGTAATTTTGTAATTTGAAATTTTGTTACAAATAATTCGTATGTATCGGGTAATACATTGTAGTTCCTTCCAATATCTCGAACCGATGTTAGAGACATCATTAGAGACGAATTAAAACACAGATAGGAGTTGACCGGAAGCTTGTCAAATTAGTGAATTTTAAGCATGTACAACGCATTTATTTAAAGAATTAGAAACTGGAAGTTATGAAGACACAAGGATTCAAATATTGATGATCAGTCGCCGTGTCAAAAATGATTCAGAGTTGGTCTTAGAATTTATAGGAATTTATGTTTCATATAGTAGTGCCTGATTAGGTTAAGAAAGGCTTCCTCATTTTCTTCATTGATTCGTCGTCGTCTCATGTATTTCTGGCCCTTTGCTCATGCCATTGTGCAGTTGTTTCTTATTTCTTGTGGAATTTACAAGAAATATTTTTTTTTACCGTTACAAGTTCATGTTACAATAATGAATTCTTTACGTGATCACGTTCTGCCCGGTACATGCCCACGTTCTGTCCAACTCAATCTCGCTTCATCTCGATCTTGCCAATGTATGTGTTCTCACACCTTTATCTCCAACACTCCTCCTTAAGTTGGAGGATCTAGATCATAAATACTCAATTTGTCAAATAAAAATTGAAACGGTAAAAAAAAATATGTGAACATCCAAAAGAAATTGATTCAAAGTAACCTAAGCATTCATATCAACTTCAAAAAGCTCTGAGATTTGAGAGTTTGGCCCACCAAATTAGATTCAAAGTCCACCTTTCTAATCTATATAATATATTAAAAGACAAACATTTAGAGTCCTCACATTAAGCCATGTCACTATTATGACATGACATTATGTAATTTTTCCATTGGTTAATTATTTCAAGTCAAATTCATTTAAGGTCAAGATTATAATTTTAATAGTTGATTTAAATTTAAAATTATTTAAAATTAAAAAAAAAAAAATTATTTGAAATTTGAATTCAATCTAAAATTGGATATGGTTATATACAGAGAAAATTATATACATGGAACGAAATATTCCAACGTTGCCCTTGCCCGTCTCGTGTAAATATACATGAGATGTAATCTATAATCTCGTGTATATGTACACGTGATGACTCGTGTACGCACACGAGATGTCTCGTGTACATATACACGAGACACATCTCGTGTGAGTTCACACGAGATGTTTCAAACACAACATTATTCAATTCAAACACACACACGCACACAAAACACGTCGTAATGAATCATTCCAGGCTGTTGCCTTATTTGAACTTGAATAATTCATCACCCACTTCTTATTTTTAATCCCCTCTTTAAACCCTAAATTCAAAATTCAATCTTTTCCCAAATTCAGCTTCTTCTCTATCTCCCCAAAATGCCATCCATTAGCGTTAAGCTTTACAGTGTTCTCAATAAGTTCTTGATTAAACGCCGTTTACAATCTCTAGCTGCCGACCACGACGCCTCCAGCCCTCACGGCGTCGTTTCCCGTCCCGACGAATCAATCGCCGCTGCCAATCCCAGATTTTCCGATGAATGAGTGAATAAAAAAAATTAGGTATATAAAAGGCTATTTTGGTAATTTACTTTATTCCCTGAAAATTTGATTCTCTTATTTAGTATTTGCCTCTAAAATTAGAAGAATTGGACTTTTTTTGATTGACAAATTAGATAAGTATGAGTTTTATCAGCAAATCATTTCAAATCTCAATTTGTTTTTAAACAAAAAGAGATCTCCGCAATCATGAAATTCTCCATTCAATTATCTTATGAATCTAATATTTATTTTCAACTAATTTCTAAAAAGAGATCTCCGCAATCATGAAAATCTCCATTCAATTTGTAGCATGATGGCATGCTACACGACGAGTGCATAGTTGGTTTTTTGGTTCCTGTAGACACGATAGGTCCCTTGACTTACCGCTTTTGTCTCGCACATCATGTGCCGCCAAAGAAGTATCCATGGGCTTCTCCCATCATGCTTTTGTTCGCTGACATGCTACCTATTGTGGTAACGATCGAATTCAATTTTCTTTGTCAACATAAGCAGGTCCTCTACCTCAACGTGTTTGTCGTGCACATCATGTGCCACGAAGAAGCTTCGATGGGCTCCTCCTGCTTTATTTATGTTCGCCGACATGTTCCACATTATTGCAGCGCCGGTTTCTGTTCTGATCGAGCATCAACGTGTTTAATAAATCAAGATCTGATGATTAAATCATAAACTTTTGGCCTTGCATAATATCTCTGAAAAGATAATAAGGCCTCAAACAAATTAAATCCCCAAAAAGCCATGTTTCCATCGAGGTCAAGAGGGCGGATCCTTGCAAGACAAGAGAGGGTTTTTAGAATTGTGCGATCAAAATTAATTTGTTAATAATATTATGAAATTTAAAACAATAGACTTCAAATGCATTGGCCCAAAAAAGATAGAAAAAATCGATTCTGTAGTAGCACTGAAATTCCAGTTTATTACAAAATGTAATCTAAATAGCAACAACATCTAATATATCTCTCTCTCAGTAACCAAAAATCTTACGAAAATCCCCCCAAGAAAATGCAAACAATGGAACTATAGCTGTAAGAAAAAACCCGGAACCTCTGCTCTGTCGCTGCTAAATCTGTAATTCAATGTTGGGTTAACAAAAACTGCACATTTACTATGAAACTAAACCTTCACCTCTATATCTTCCTTCTAATTTTAACTTTTCTGTTTAGGGATGTACTTTTGCTTCACACATCCTTTTTCTGGCTGCTGCCTACTACTAAACTTTGCTTTACCGTTTCCGTTGGGGGACAGCTCGACAACTCCCATCGCATTTGCTAATCGGTCCTCAGCACTACCAAATATGCTACGTCCTCCTTGAGTATCCGATGCTGCTTGATTGTCATCATTTGGTAATTCCACCTCTGATGATATAGCTAAAGTCACATGCTCCCCCGAGATTGCCTCCTTCCATCCTGCACAAAGAACAATAAATAAATAAATAAATCAGGCCAATAGAAAGCAGTAATTGCAGAATATCAGCTGAAGGCAACCTATTCCTTAGGGTAGCTACAATAGCCTACTACTCCATCCGTCCCAAAATGAACATCTATTTTTTCATAATATTCATCCCAGAATGAATGTCCGAAATTTGGAGAAGTTTCTAAATCATCCATCATCAAACAATAAGTTCTAATTCACACTACACTAATTATGCAATATGGTGAGATCATTATAAGCTTTTATGTACTTGTGCCAAAAAAAAGGTTAAAATCTCATCATTCTTAAATTGCCATCAAACTTTAAATTAAACATTCATTTTGGGACCGTCCCATAATGATAGTCTTATTTGACTATTCAAACATTTTAACAACATATTTTCATTTCCATCACTAACTTTAATGAGGTTTAATTATTACTCCATTAGTCTCTACTCCCACTTTCCTTCCTTGGTTAGCTCCCATTCTCCTCCTCCTCTCTCTCTCTCTCTCTCTTTCTTCCTTGGTGACAAATTTGGAAGTTCAATGACTTTAACCTATCAATTTTAGAAATGGAACTATCTTTTGGGGCAAACAAAAATGGTAAATGAGACTATCATTTTGGGATGGAAGGAGTTCATTGACAAGTAATACTAGGATCCCACAAACATGTTTACACTGTAAATCTCAATCCATTGACACCAAATTACAAACTTGAACCGGGGGGGGGGGGGGATTCATGTTTGGGACATTTTCTTGTATTCATATCATATTTGTATAAATCAAGGATATCATAGATATCTGAAGGAATTCATCAGCCAACCGAATAGCACTCACAGCAGTAGTACATAA
The DNA here is from genome assembly GCA_022495995.1 of Adenophora triphylla var. japonica. Lineage (NCBI taxonomy): Eukaryota > Viridiplantae > Streptophyta > Magnoliopsida > Asterales > Campanulaceae > Adenophora > Adenophora triphylla. The sequence continues at coordinate 105,880 of JAFEMH010004505.1, read as the reverse complement.
AGGACTGACGTTTCCAACATTTTGTGAAGTTGTGCCATTACATATTCATCTTAGAATGAGTGTAAAAATCGAAGGTTGAGCGTGAAGTTCACGCTCAGCCTTTGAATTTTACACTCATTCTAAGAAGAATAATAGCTTATATAATAATGGGTTCAACTACACTCCCCGTCCCAAAAAAAAATAAATCACATTTACCATTTTCGTGACTTTTAATTGATTATTATATTTTAAGGACGGAGTGAGCATGTTAGAACTAGTTGAAACATGAGAAGATGAGGACATACTCTTTGCAAGAAACGCTTTGGCTGCATCATAAGAGAATGGTAGGGCTTTTGGTTGTTCACCAACGTCCGTTAACGGCTGAAAATTGTCTGTTCCCGTGCTATCATTTCCATTAGTCTCACATGACAGACAGCTTTCACTAGGCATAGTTCGATCAGCACCTTTCTCTGATGCATCATCCTCCGATACTTGATTGCCACTTCTATTGGCCAATTGACCTCTTGTCTCATGCTTTGGCCTCCATAACTTGGCAGTAGAGCAGTTGTGTCCATCCTGAACACTTCTTTCCTTGAGCTCCCTACGGTTACTATCTTGGGCGTCAACTCGACTAATCTGATGTTGGGCAGTGGAAGTTCCCACTGTCACAGATATAGAACCGATCATCAGCTGACAGTTGGCCTGATCCGTTTGGTTGGTAGCATCATTCTGCACCCTGTTTCTCATCAACTCCGCACAAGTGTCTGATTTAGGTTTCTTGGTCCAAACTTTACTGCCATTAATGGGTCCCACTCTTTGATCCTTGTGTGGTCCATACTTTTGCACAGATTCACGTTTCAACATATGAACATTATTGTGACTAGCATGAATGCCATTCCTTCCACCCTTCTGCGATTTCGCCACCTGCCATCGGGTAGCAACTAATTGCTTATGACCATTCCCCTGCACATTTTGGGGTCCAACATTCTGAGATGTGCCTGAATCTGAATGCTCACTGATTTGAGCCTCAATATATCTGTCTACCACGTCATTTGAGAATTTGACAAGTTCAAGAGATGCATGGACATGGTTAATAGTTAATTCTAAAGCATTTGAATCAGCCTCGGCAGAAGCTGGAGGGCTGGATGTTCCTGTAGACAGGGGACTCTCAAATATGTCAGTAGGGCCATTTAAATCAGTCTTCTCCCCATTTGATTGATCCTTTGCTCTCTGCTCCTTCTGCCGAAGCTTTCTCTGTCTTTTCCTTTCTAAAAGTTCAGCTTGTCTACATCCAGAGAAATTAAAAATAAAGTGCATCAGTCTCCATCAAAATTTCAAATCTTGACTCAGATCCTCTAGTTACTGAAAGTGAGTAATAATGCATTATATATATATATATATATATATATACTCCCTCCGTCCCACCTTAGTGTAGACCGCCAAAATTAGAAAGTTTTTTATTATTTTTTATTTTCCCTACCCCACCCACTCATTCTCTCTCTTCATTTTCCACCATACAATTTATTCAACCAACCTACTATTCACTCCACTCATTCTCTCTCTTCATTTTCTACCACACATTTTCATTATCTTAATAATATTCCTTAGTTATTGTGCCCACCACCTTAGTCTACACTAAGGTGGGACGGAGGGAGTATATATATATATATAGAGAGAGAGAGTATATGTATGTATGTGTGTGATGTGTGTGTGTGTGTATATATATACTCCCTCCATCCCATCAGACTTAGGATATTCTCTCCCGACATGGGGATTAAGAAATACTAATATAATAAGAGAAGAGAGAATGAGTGGAGAAGGTATTGTGAGTATGAAAAATAAAATAGGAGAGAGAATGAGTGGGAGGAATAGTAAGGGAATTGTTGTTGTGAGTATGACAAGTGGGTCCCATTGAATATAAAAATAATATAAACTTGCCATTTTGGGACGTCCTAAGTCGAATGGGACGCCCAAAATGGCAAATTGTCCTAAGTCGGGTGGGACGGAGGGAGTATATATGTATACTCCCTCCGTCCCATTTTAAGGTTCAAAAAAATCCCAAAAGGTTGTCCATCTTAAGGTTCAAATCCTAAAATGGAAAGTTTTTATTACTTCTTTATTTGTGGACCCCTCATGTCATACAACAATTATCCACTAACTATTCCTTACCCCACTTTCTCTCTCCTACCCAACTATCTACACTCACAACACATCACCTTTTTCTTAATTTTTGTACCCAACCCATTTTTTGAACCTTAAAATGTGATGGAGGGAGTGTATATATTTATATATATATATATATATATATATATATATATATATATATATATATATATATATATTATATACTCCCTTCGTCCACTTACTTACTTCACACTTTCTATTTTGGGCGTCCAAATACATACTTCACACTTTGTTTTTTTACCTAAAATGGAAAGTTTTTATTATTAAAATATTAACCCTACCCCACTCATTCTCTCTCCTACATTATTTTAATACTCACAACACCATTATAATTTAATATTCCCTCCACTCATTCTCTCTCCTATTTTACTTTTACACTCACAACATTTATATCATTATTTTTTTCCTTAATCCACGCGTGAACAGTAACTATGAAGCAACAAAGTGGACGGAGGGAGTATATAGCTCAACCGATTGGGTCGATGGCTGAAGTGAGTTGAGTAATAGAACAATGTAGGAATAAATTACCAGTAGCTTCTATATTCCATTTAGTTCTTTAAATCGTTATCAAATAACCAATAAAAGACAACTATATAAAGAGTTCTAAATCAAGACACTAGTTAGTAAAAGTCTTCTGTTTTGTAAGAGAAGACATTTACAAAGAGTGATTCATGCATTGTGAAAACATCAAACAAAGATTGTGATATTTAAAACTTGAAAGTATTACGTGATTCAGTTGCCTTGTGGATGGTTGCATTTTACCTTTTCTGAGCAGCTTCTTCCTCCTCTACAAGCAACTTCTGACACCTCAAGGCTTCGGCATCCTTTTGTGCAAGCCACGCCTTCACCTGAGCACGAAAATGAAATTAATCAATAAGGCAATGAGAGCAGGCAAAGAACGTAGTCGATTGAGATAGTTATTCATGGGAATCAATAACTTCGTCAACAGTAGATGTTCTATACGCATGTACATATCAAATACTTATAATCTTTTCTACTTCTAATTCCGTTTTCTCCTAAGTAGCAATTTCATATTCTGCATAAAAGTGAAGACATGCGCAGCTCATATGATTTCTATATCCCATATGAAAGAGTACCAGTCTTTGTTCAACAAGAAAGCTTGTGCATGCGATCAAATTCTTCATCTCTAAGCCAATTTCCCCAGCATTTCCATCAAAGACATACTTTTGCATTGATTCAGCAGTTCCAGCACAGAGGAATGTTCTCTCACTGGCATCATCAAGTATACTGAATAATCTCTGGGAGGAAATAGGAGGCCTCGAAGGTCTACCTTGGATTATGTCCTGTCACAAGAATGTGTCCTCATAAATCAGTCACAAAAGGATCGAAGAAATGAAGCAAACAAAATTGAAACAATAAACACTGACTGTCAGGGGAAAACGACTTACCACAAGTATGGAGCCAGCTTTCACATAAGCTTGAGGGAGGGCAGAAAATCCTGACTTATCTAGATTTGACGATATTTCCATCGTGATCGAAGAGCCGGGAACTTCCTAGAGGAAACCAATTGGAAAAATTTGTTAAACAACAGCAGAAAGGCAGAGGATTCAAAAGTGTTTTTTGTCAACTTTAATATCTCAAATAACGTAGGGGAGGGGGATCAAACCCTTGACCTTCCCAACGGAAGGCAAGGGCCAGAACTACATGCAAGAGAGAGCGCACATTGCTCTAATGGCAAGTCATTTGAAAAAGAGTAGTGCTAGGATCCAAATATTTTGTCTAAAATTCCATCCCAAAGTGTCCAAGAGAGAGAACTTCCAACGGAATCTATGGGGAGAATGTGACCGGTTACACATCATAGAAGTCATTCAGTGGGACCATAGTTGAAACAATCACATGCTTGCAACATATGTGTGAATGATTTGAATCCCTATCATTCTCCTAATAGAGCTAAGCTGGAACTGCAACCTACCAGAAGCAGGAATAGTACTAATAAGACGAGAAGATTGTTTTAGAAAAAAAGCGGAAACAAGGACTAGATAATTTACCCCCAGAGCAACATCCTTAAACGACATAACTTCCTGTGCCTCATCCAAAGTGAGCTGCACAAAACATCAAATAATTGAGTACACCGCAAGCAGTGAAAGGCCATTCTCAGTATAACCAGAAAATTCTTACCTTATCCCAGAAGTCTCCCAATAAATCCCTAATTTTGTGAGACTCCTATAACAATATTAACACACATACATTATCAGCAAACGAAAAACTTAAACAAGGTTTGAAAAAATATGGAAAGCAAAATGGAGAGCAAAGCACAATCAATTTGCAAAAGACAACCTTATCAACATTCAAAGAACGACGATGCACTCGTATGTGTCTACGGTAGTTGATAGGTGAACAAAATTCAAGGGCACACTTGTCACACTTCTGCATCTGAACCTTCAACGGAGACGGCAAGGTCCAACCTGGGATATCTGCAAGAAATAAAATACAGTCATATATATTTCATATACACCTATCAGGTTCGCCATTGAGGTATAACCTCAGATGTTCAAGGGATTTACCACCTAAACAGAGAGAATCATATCCCCATTAGACTCATGCACATAAATCTGGTTATACCTTGGTGATCTAAGGCTTGAAGAAACTGAAACCACTGCCCTGGGCCGTCTCCAGTTCTAGAGAACGAATAGAAAGGCTCCTTTCCAACTGCCTGCCTGATGAAAGTATCCAAGGAATCGTTCCCCTCCTCCACTTTCATTGCATCTGGAGTACTACGGGCCAATGGTTTTGCAACTGGCATCTATACTTCAAAAATCACTTATAGAAAACCAGCACTGCACTGATTGAGTAATGTGAGATGCAGACCGATAAATATTATCATTCAGTACAAAATGTGATGGTACATGGAAGTATTAAAGATTCACTTACACACGCATGTAAGAAATGGTGGCAACCACAACAATAACCTTGAAACCCTATCCTAAGGCTAGTTCGCATAACCTAAACCTCAAATTCAACTGTATTCTCTAATGGGCTCATTGTTAACTCTATTTTTAGGAGGGAAGGGGAGGAGATACGAAGTCGCTAGAGGGCTAGAGTTTCCTAGTGGAGGTGATCCTCTCAAAATCTATCTGGAAAAAACTGGAGAGAATGAAAAAGAAAAGGTTCGCATCACACGTTGGGTAGACAGGAAAAGAGTCAAATGATTCATTTTTTAGTGGTCATGTCTATAACAACTCAGTTAAATGAAAATCCTGGTTCTGCTAGTTTCAGACATATGCTTAAAAAAAAAAGAGCATCGGGACTGCATATGTAATGTTGAACAAAGATCAAAATGAAGTTCACTAAATGAAGTGACAAATATTGTTTAATATTCGCAAACATACAAGGATGACATATTTTGACTTCGCCTTTAATATGAATATGTTCCAGTATGCACCCCGAACATACAAACCGAATCCAACAGGGGAAAAAGCATATTCAAATGGTTCTCACACACATCTTCATAAAAATTCAGGAGGTATAAAAAGCAAAATATCTCTATTATTTTAAGCATTCTACTGATGTACTTTGCGGGTCCAATGCATATTCAATAGGTCATTAATTGCATTCTTCTTGGACAATTTATTTTGGAGAGCACGATCTTTTGACTCGGGCAAAATGCACCTTTCACGTCAACATTCAGCAATCTCTTTTTCTATAGGACTTATACCAAAGGAAATCAGTATCAATATATTTTACTCTTGTGCAGAAAAAAAAAAGAATGAAGAGATTCACTATGGTTAACACAGATAAGCTTCATATGGACATCAATGATAATTCTCAAAAGGAAAAATAATGACCAGAAATTTCTGAGAGGTAAAAGAATTTATACATTACTGACCATCCTTCACAACGTTAAAAATCAAGAGGGAACCATATATGCATGCTTCTACAATACAAATTTTGTATACTTGTGGGGGAAATATAAATGCTTGCCTACTTCTTGCCCACCTTCAGTAAGTCATACAAATGAAATGAATATAACTCATGACTAAAACTAGCACCCTGAGTCCTGACAGCGGCAGAAAGATGATCGTATACTTGGGGGGAAATATATATGCATGCTTCTACAATACAAATTCTGTGGTATGCCTGGGGAGAACTAATGGCCTCAAGATCCTAGAAGTTAATATAAGAAGGTCAAACACCGACAGATTATTTGGATACGGGAAATCCTCCAAAAGAAACTTTGTCCATTTTGAGAATAAAATCAAGTATCGCTGCATTACGCAACTATCCATCTTTTGAATAAAACACTTTCCACAATTTGCATAAGAAGTATATAAAAGTTACTTTTAAACACCACATCCGCCATTTTCAATTTAAGTACCCGCCCAACCATTATAATGCATGCATCGCATCCCGAAGTTTCGATGCTGTAACACCAAGTACACTGCAGTTGCAATATTAAACCAAAATCCCAATTACTATAATCTCGAGAATCTCACATATGTTATGACGTAAGTGTGCATGCATGTTTGTGTGAGAATCTGAATTTAAAATAGTCAGAATTATCCATTGCAGCCGCAATTCAAAACATCTAATGTCCTTTTCGAGGAACAAAAGACAGTTTCCCTGTATTAACTAGTCAGTACTATCTATTCCAATGAAACACATTGCAGAATTTTCTTGATAAATCTGTAAGTTACTTTAAAGCACGATTTTCCTTCCCAATCACATTGACAGCTTATCTAGTGTAGCATATACATTCCAAAGTTCAATGTTACAATGGCAGGTGCAATGCCCAAACCTCACACCAAAATACACTTTACACGAAATACTGACATTCGTCACATTCCCAAAATTGAATTAACTCAAATGAACAATGGTGAGAGGATCATACAGCGGCAGACAAATAAACAAGCAACAAAAAACTAATTCAATTCCAAACAGCGACATAAGAATCAAGAAACGGATCAAATTAACGCAATTAAGTTTTTAAGTGTGAGAGTCAGATCAAAACACAATCGATATATGATTAATAATGATAATGAAGAAGAAAGAGAAATGGACTACTAGGGTTCGATAAAATCACGTGATCTGTGATCAGCACGCGAAAGAACTGTATCAGAGTTGTACGTACCAGTGTGGGCGGTGGGCGGAGGAGCTGAAAGATCGCCAATGATCGGAGAGAGATTCGAAGCGGCAAGAAAGGCGGCGACGGATGTATATATATGTATATGGATGTATGTGTAGGTTATGTAGGTGAAAAACACACAGTCGGCGAAATCTTGTGCGAGAGAGAGAGAGAGAGAGAGAGAGAGAGAGAGATATGGAAGAGAGAAAAGAAAATCTCAGAAAGTAACGGAGGAGGAACCTTTACAGTAGTAAGTAGCAAACGAAAGAGAAAACAAGTGTTTTAAAAAGAGAAATGAAAAATTATTTAATTACACTCTACACCCCTGAGATTTGAAAAATATTGAGTACTCCCTCCGCCCCGCCTGAAATGACATTTTTGTGTTCTTGCACACACACGGGAATTAAGAAAAATGATGTAGAAAAAGAGAAAAAGTGTAAGTATAGTGGAATAAATGTTGTGAGTGAAAGGTGATGTAGAAAGAGAAAGTGTGATAGGAAATAGTTAGTGGATATTTATTGTGAGGGTATGACAAGTGGGTCCCACAAATAAAGAAGTAATAAAAAATTTTCCATTTTTGGGTTGTGTCCTTCCAAATGGAACGCCCAAAAAGAAAATTTGTGCCCTTTCGGACGGGCGGAACAGAGGGAGTATTAAATTTGTCTTATTGTCTGCTTTTGTCAATTTATTTAAATAAAAATAACGTTTACCCTTGAATTTTTAAAGTCATTACTCCCTCCAACTCCATCCATAATAAATATTGCATCATTTTTTGTTAATTCTAATTGGACTTTTGACAAAAAAATTACTAAAATCTACAAAATCTCATAATTTTTTTTTAAAAAAATCCTAATGATATTTGTAATGGAGCATCAAATACAAATTTAGAATTTCATGAAAACGATTAAATTTTGTCACATTATGTTTAAAGTTCAATCAATTAGTTGAGAAAAAAATTATGATGTGGCATTTATTTTGAGAAAGACAAGTATAAAGAGTATTAGTTTGGAAAAAAATTTAAAATATATCCATTGTCTATGTAAGTGAATTAGCAAGAATATTTATGATTTTTTGGCTGACATTTATAGGAAATCGAGTACTAATGCATGGCGCTTACGTTACGATCCATCTATCTATGTTCATTTTTTTTTTAAATGGATTTTTTTATTAATGAATGACTTAATCTATTACAACAGTTACACTTTAAAGTGCTAGAAATTGCATTGGTTAGGTTCGAACCCGACCTCTAGTATTGAAATGAGACCGAATGCAGATTGAGCAAGAGGTCATTGCCCATCTATCTATGTTCATATCATTATCATACCTACCAGCAACTCTTCTGACTGGTAGTTCTTTGTCCTCCCAATATTCTTTTGTTGTTCAACTTAAAGCCTCTCATCTCAGCTTCTAATTTTGCAAACACCATGGACATATCACAATCTTCTTCAACCAATCCAATTCACCATGAACCTTCAAGAACAACCTCCGACGACAAAAATAACAATCTACGGACCAAAAACAACCAGCTTCTTGAAGATTTCAATACCCTTCAAGCATCTTACCACGGCCTTCAACTTGAATCCAAATCAAAAGATGAAAACTTGATCCTTGTTCACCAACAAAAAGTTCATCTCCACGATGCCTTAGAAAAGGCGTTGAGCGAAAGAAACATGCTAAATGATGAGCTTAAGAAGGTTGAGCTTTCTTCAAAGGATCGTGAATATGAGCTTGTTAAGAAGATCGAGGAGGTGGTGAGAGAAAATGAGGAGTTTAGGAGTGACTACTTAGAGACTATTAACTCGGTTAAGGAGTGTATGGGAAGGGTGATTGAGTACATGGATGAGTTTGAGATTGGAATTAATACGAGCACTTGGATGAGTTTGGATGAAGTTAAGATCAATGGTGATGGAGAGCAAGAAAGTGAACTAAATAGTGCAGTGTCGACGAAAATAAATAATGTAACAAAGATCGTGAATGAGGTGGACCAAAAGTTGAATCTTTGTAAGACAGTGAGGGAGAGGGTGAAGAGGGAATTAGAAAAAAGTGTGATGAGCTTGACTGAAGAAAATCTTGATCTTACAAACCTACTTAGGATAGCTTTAGTTGAAAAAGAGGCAGCCGAGAAGAGTTTGAATAGGTTAAAAGAGGCGAGCGAACAAAAAGGAGTTGGAATATTTAAGATTGCAGAAAAAGGGTTGCAGAAGGTTGGGTTTGGATTCATAATGGGAGGTGGCGCTAATGAAAAATCATCTGATAATTCAAGTCCTAGTTCAGAAGATATTAGTGAATGCGAAGCGGAGGCTGTTGGTTTGGTATATGACTTATGATCTCTCTCTCTCTCTCTCTCTCTCTTGATTATCTATCGTGTAGCTTATAACGAGTTATGACTGCAGATTTCAGTGCATATATTGCTGTTTTTTTGGTCTATTTTTTGCAGGTTTCAACTCTGGAGGGGATCATGAAAGATTTACGGCTTGAAGTCGCTCAATTGAGGCTGTCTTTGGAGGAATCTAGGTATATTTTCTTTTACTTTGGAGAAATAATTTTGTCGTGGAATTCTGACGCCAACTGAATGGCAGGTCAGATTGTGAGTGCTTACAAATTCTTGTGAAGAAACAAGCTCAAATATTGTCAGAGAACACATTATACATACAAGAACTGAAAGAACAAGAGAAGCTGCTAATGCAGAATGTTAGTTTCTTAACTTGCCAATTAATTTGGTGGTTTTTTTTTTTTTTTTTTTTTTTTGTAATTTCTTGTTCTTGTTTCTGAAAGATTGAGAATCTGTTGATGGAAATCAAAAGAGCTGGAGAAGAAGTTGCTAGATGGAGGGAAGCATGTGAGTTGGAAGTCGAAGCTAGCACAAAGTTCGTTGAAGAACGTGACAGATTGGTAAGAATCGTCGAATCAATTTTCATGTACAAAAGCAGATCTAACTAATCTTAGAACTGTTTTTTTTTTTTGACAAATAGGTTGCTATATTCAAGCAAGAATTAGAGAAAACTAATGATGCTCTGAACATCTCAAATGGCAAGTTACATTTAAAAGAGGAGCTAGCAGAGACTGCCATGGCTGCCCAGGCAGCAGCAGAAAGATCACTCCGCCTGGCAGACAGCAGGGCTGCACAGCGGCAGGGGCAAATTGAAGAGCTCTTAAGACAGCTAGAAGAAGCAGAAAAGAGGGAAAGGAATCAACGCCAATGGGCGAGGCACATTTGTTGGCCTTGGCGGGTGCTTAAGATAAATCCACCTGCTTATGGTACAACAACAACAACCATTACAGTTCAGAATGTTAAACGTATGCTACCGGAAATGCAGTCTTTACCTCATTAGATGGTCCGACAATGCATGAACAATCATCATTATCATTATCAGTGGCGGATTCAGGATCTTTTGTAAGTGGGTGCACAAATTATAATGTACAACTTTAAAGAAAAAATAATGCTTGAACCCACAACCCTCAGGGTTCAAAACATACTTTAGCACTGAACTATAAAAACTTTAATTGATTGGGTGCACTAGCACCCATATACATGTGTGTAGATCCGCCATTGATCATCATTTGCAGTAAGGTTTTGCAGTTTCAAGAATATATCTCACAACATGGCCCTTAAAAGAACATTTTTAGGAAAATGAATGGATAGAAAGGCAAATACATTTGCCAATTGCATAGTTTAACCATAACTCTGTTTACATATTTCACAATAAATTATCAAATTCTGCATATCCAACTAAGAGATTTGACGCACTTAAGAGACACAAATGTACGTAGACGCGTAGGTTCTGAGAGACAAAAGTCAGCAATGTAAGAGCCCAGGCAACTTATTGTTGCCAATACCAATAACGCACAATGTACAGAGTGTGTGCTCTTGAAACTAAGTGAAAATCCCTCCAGCAACAGACCTCATCATACCCTTGATCTGTTAAAGAAACAAAGGTAAAAATCAGCTCGAGTATTATGTTATATCAAGTATAGAATGACTGGAACTGGCATGTGGTTAAGCTAGAGTTATAATGATAAAGTATGTACCTGTTTTTCGGACATGCCAATATCCTGCAGATCGTCAAGCTGCAATGTAGAGGATATAAAGTTAACATGCATAAAAAAGTTAGCAGAATATTAATATTTTTATCGACTAGAAAATTAACAAGGATACGTTTGAGCCGTTCAAAATTCTTACACTTTTGAAAGGTTCTGGAGATTCTTCACGAAGCTCAACAATATATGTAGCTCTCTTCTCCCCGATTCCCTGAAATATATGATAGAACATTTGTACTTAGAAGATAGCATAAAGGATAGTGATGTGAAAACTAAAATGTGAAGCTTACCCATAATCCTTTTAAGTCTTCCCTGTTTGTGAAAAGAAAAGCTAAGAATTAGTTCAAGAATAATAGTCTTGAAATAAAAAGTTGCTTGAATAAAAAATCATGTAGGAAGAATATAATTGTCGATAACAAAAATAAAGAATATTTTTTCCTTGCAAAAAAAAGAATTGGGAGAATTGAGGGATTATTTTACCATAATTCATAAATTAGTCAAATGGAAATGAAAGGTGAAGGGAAAACTCACTTGCTAGCACTATTTAAAAACTGAAGACAACCTTGAACAAGGGAGTCCTGTCACACCAGAATAAAACCAAATCAATAACATTTAAATAAATGGACTCTAAATCTCAATGAAAGTTGGGATAGAGCCTAACCTTCATTCCTATACTGCAAGCACTAAATGCTTCACGGGGACTCGCAAAATTGGTAATGGCTCTAATGTTGTTATCTCTTTCTACTATTGGGGTCTTGGGTTCCACACAATCAGCATATCGTACAAATTGACCACTATATGGTGTAGCAACTTCCGGGGGCTTAGTTACACATATCGGAGTTGATGAGCATAAAGTCTTCAAGTCATTTGATAATTCTTTCAATCTTGCACTCAAAGGTGGTGATCCACCTTCATCAACAACCACATTACTGGCATCCACTTGTACAATATCACCTGCTATACGACAAATAGAGTAGAAAAATAATCAAGAATACTTGGAATAACATCTTACTTTTGGAAATAAATTTTGGGACAAGGGTACTATAACATTGTAACCCACCTTCAAAAAGCGTTAATGCTTCAATGTCATTACTTTGTGCACAAAGAGCATCTTCAATGTGATTTTCCTCCTTTTTTAGAACCTGAGGACAAGACAATAAATAGTTTACACCTTATTATCGTTTAATTCAATATGACAAAGGACATAATAAGTTTTCAAGTTGTTGGTAGGAGTAATGTTTAGCATGGGACACAAAGTGATTTTAGATGACTTCAGAGCTCATTGAAATTCCTTGGGCCTTATAGCAGTTAATGACAGAACTTCTCTAAATAAATTTAGACAATGTGACATTGTATTGGTAATGAGAATTTCAACATTGTAGCGGTAGTGAGGTATCAAGATAATAAATGTACAGTAAAATTATACCAAAGAAGTACATTTCTCACTGTAAAAAAGTCCCAACGGCACTTGATAGTTCTGTGTTAGGATGATAATTAAGAATGGCTGAGCAAAAATCTACCAAAAATGATGAAATTTGTATATCCTTCAGTAAATAATTACCTCCTCTTCCACCATAGTAGTGAGTTCTCTCCTCTCAGAGACACTTGCTGACAATGTTTCCTGCATTGAGATGAAAATATGATTTGTTAAACCCTCCCAAAAATGGTATAATCTGGTAAAAACTAAAGCAATTTTACTTCTTTACGTGTCTTGTCCAAGGGAACCTCTGAAATGGTCTTTTCAAGCAAAAATACGACTCAAATGAGATATTTTATCAATTAACTAGTGTCTTTTTGTGGTACTACTAAATGTTAATGATACATTTGACTTCTCAAGATAATACAGTAATTTATATAAATGATGCCGTCCCAAAAACCTTGATAATATAAGTGGTGCATATGCATCAGAAAGCCAGTTCAAGTTATCAAGAAGTCTCCACTAGAGACCACTAATTTTATAAAGTACACAGAAGTATCTCTAATTGTCAGTCACCACAAAATCAGAGCAAAAGCTATATATTAGGAATCGACTGTTGTAACTTGACATGCTAATGCATTGTTTCCTCATCAAAAAGAACCAAATGGAAGAGAAAAAACATGGGGGTCGAGAAGATAAATGATGGTGAGAGTACTTGATATTTAAAATGAACTGAAGAACTAGTACCTGCTCTAAAGTAACGGATTCGTTTCTGTCAACAAAAAGTTTTCTTCCTTCTATTGTGGAACTAGATTTCTTTTGGGACACATTCACCCGGGAATTTGTGTGTTTCTTTGTTGTCGCTGACAAAGATGCTGGTTTAACTTTTTTCATTGACGAAGCCACTGTTGGTTTGGAAGAACTCTTGCTCCTATTTGTGGAATCTGTGAGAACGTGAATGATGCCTTGGCATGCCCGTGAAGCTAAACTCATGGCATATACAGTGTCTTGGCAAACAAATGGGTTCTGCTTCCGAAAATCCAATAACAAATTTTTAAATTAATAATAAATTCTGAATTCTAAAACAATCAAAAGTAATACAAAAGATTCACAGCCCTTACCATGCAAGTAAGAATCAGTACATGATTTGTACCCCCAAGAGAATCCTGCAACACTCGGGTGAGTTTGCTTTCTCGATACGGAACACGGATTTCATTTGCATTGAGCGCATGGACTACATTCAGAAAGGCATACAAAGACCTGTTGATTTTAGTACTCTCAACATTATTGAAGCTAATGCTTTTGCCGCTATTTTCCCCTTTTCTTCTGCAATCCTCGTATCCTAATAATATGGCATAACAAGTCAGTATAATAGAACATCTACTAGACGAATTAATGAGTAAATGTATACATAGAAAAGTTGCAGATAGTTTTCTGATCATATTGAACCTGCTAGATCAACAAAATTTATCTTTCCCACAAGCTTCATATTTGATGTTTCATCGCGAGATAGTATGTGTATCATTAAACCCTTGTGACTCCTTTGTGGCTGCTCAAGTGCTGTCTTCTGTATTGTTTTAACCGTGCTACACTCACCATGGTATAACTTTTGAAATTCTGTAAAGGATTTCACAGAAACCTGTAATAAATCTTAAAAATAAATCATTATTTTGCACAATTTATAAAATCATTTATTCTGATTTAATTAGACCTAGATAATGTACCTCAGAAAGTCCTTTAAGTTTTATTTTGCCTTGAGCATTTTCCAGTACTTGAATCTCTGGACGACTGGGATCTAGAATATCATAAACATGCTCCTGAAATGCCTCATAAACAGATATTGTGACAAACTTTCCAGCCTCTTCTGCCCTTGAGAGTATTTCAGCTACTGTCAGTGTTGCCAAACCTGGATTCTCATCGGACCCCTTTCATTGGACATCAAACAACAGTTAATTCACGCATTCCAAATAATATCACTTAAAACTTATCACCCAGATCAATGGAACCAAAAGTAATGGTGATAGTTATGATAAAGCCGTAAACTCACTTGAATTGCATAAGTTTTCCCGCTGCCTCTAGCACCAAATCCTATAAATGTTGCTTTCTTGCCATTCAAAACATCAGGAATCAAAGGCTTGATCTCCCTAGAGAAGATTAGATTCATACCCTCATTTTGTTCATAGCAATGATCCACTTCATACACATCTTTTCGACTGCTAGCAAAAAAAAAAAAAAAACATTATTACAAGACCATAATAGAATTGCAAAACTTTAGCACAGCTGAAGTCTGACCGCCATGTGTAGTACCAGAGGCTATTTTATTCCCGATGCAGATTAAAGAACAAGAGAGGTGGAGGGAAATGGCAACCATTACATATTGAACTTTGAGGTTTTTCAAGACTAAGAAATGGAAAACATGAACAAACAGATTACAAGCTTCTATGCGAGGAATGCCAACAGATTATAGCTAAGATTTCCTGAAAATCCCATAGTGTATCAAAGTGAAGGTCAGTTCTAATTTTATCCACGGAGACCGCGTACTTGTACAAACAGAATTCTAGATTTGCAAACTTTTACCAGGAGTACTACCTATTTCTTACTCATGGTTGAATAAAAGCCGAACAAACAATAAATAATCTGAATCATTAACCCAAGACAAAGTCAAGTGCAGTTTAAATCAAAGGGGTAAAATTAGGGTTGAGGGGTTGCTGTTTTCCGAGCACAAATATACATAATTACAGAACTTAAAAAAAGGAAAAGGACAGAACGAACCTTGTTTGGTTATCACCAGTGAAGGAGACGACGACTCGATCGGATTGGTTAGACTTGGAAAATGAAATCCATGGCTTGGATGATTGGGATTCATGAGGGGTAAAACCTCGAATTTTGGCAACAATTCGAACTTTTTTGTTAGGGTTCGAGCAGAGATTTGATTTGGAATACACTTGAGTAGCCATGGAGAGAAGGCAGTAGTGTAGTCAAGAAGGGAACGCTGTGTGTCTGTGTGTATGAGAGAGAGAGAGAGAGAGGAAATGGGTGTAATTGAGAATTTGAGAGTTAACCGTTAGGCGTTGTTTGATTTTCAAAATGTGTGTTTTAGGCTCTCAATGCAAATTGCAAACGCTCTCTTTGACAGCGAAAATTTCAATGGTTGGCAGATCTATTTGGGCCTTTGAGTTGGGCCAAAGCCTGCACCATGAGAAATTGCAAAATCTATCTATAGATATACTCCATCCGTCTCAATAGTAGCTTCCCATTTTGTCATTTTGGGTGTCCCGTTAATAGCTTTTATTTTCATTTTTTGGCAAAGGAATCTTTACTATTCCCTCCACTCATTCTCTCTCCTACATTATTTTAATACTCACAACACTATTATAATTTACTATTCTCTTCACTCATTCTCTCTCCTATTTTCAAATTACACTCACAACATTTTTACTTCCCCCTCATTTTATTAATTTGCGTGCCACCCAAAAATTGGGCAGCTACTATTGGGACGGAGGGAGTATAATACTCCCTCCGTCCCGAATCAAGAGTCTTACTTTGCCTTTTGGTCCGTCCCAGACCAAGAGTCCCTTTCCTTAAATGACAAGTTTTTGAATATATTTATACCCTTATAATTTAATATATTTACAAAAAAATCATTCATTATACTCTTATCTTATAAAGTTAACATTTTTTACAAAAAAAACAATCATTAACTTACTATTCCCCCCACTCATTCTCTCTCCTATTAAAAAATCAATCATTAACTAATATTCCCTATCCCATATTACAAAAAAATCATTCATTATACCCTTATTATAAAGTTAACATATTTACAAAAAATCAATCATTAACTACTACTCCCTCCGTCCCGCCAAGAGTGTCACCCTTTTAGGGGTGGCACGCAAATTAAGAAAAAGTGTGGGAAGAAAAAATATTGTGAGTGTAATTTGAAAATAGGAGAGAGAATTAGTGGAGGAAATAGTGAATTTAAAAAGTGTTGTGAGTGTAGAGGAGAGAGAATTAGTGGAGGGAATAGTGGATGGGGTAATAGAATATTATAAAATATTTCCTTTTTAGGAAAGGGTGACGCTTTAAACGGGACACCCTTTTGAGTAAAAAGTGATGCTTCGAATGGGACGGAGGGAGTATTCCCTATCTCACATTTAACTTTTATTCATTTTTTAAAAAATTTTCTTAAGAAGCGTGAAATTCCCCCCGAAGACCCTTGGTCTGGGACGGAGGGAGTAACAAGGTTGTGGTAATTTTTTTGCCATTGAGGGGCATTTTGGACATTTCACATGGTGGCAAAAGTGCAATAAACAAGTCCAAAAAGCCACGTGGCAATCTGTTATTAGGTGAAATTTTTTTTAACCACTTTGGACACGTGTCAGCCGTCTGAGGAGGGGCAGTTTAGACATTTCCTTGGCGCGTGTATATCACGCGCCGACAAGGGCGCGTTATCACAACATTGTTTTTTTTTTGACACATGGCAACACGCCATTGGCTGGATGGATTTCAAAAAAAAAAAATTTATCCCATTTCTTTGACCTCAATTATTATATATTAAATTACTTTTTTTATTTTTTTTTACACCAAAATTCATAAAAAAAAAAAATCTCTTTAAATAGAGACTCCTTTCATTTGATTTGAACAAAGAGAAAAAATTCTCTTTTTTAAATATTAATTTGTTAATTATCCTTTACTAAATTTTCAATTTCTTTTTAGTGAAAATTAATTAAGTGTGAAGTAATTTTTTTTATTATAAATGATAATAAAAAATATTCTATTTTTTTAATTTATTATTTTTTAATTTTATTTTTTCACCAAAATTCATAATTTTTTCTCTCTTTAAATAGAGACTTCTTTTATGTGATTAGGGTAATAATATGAGTGAAAGATGGGCCAAATATATAAGCTACCATGTGTTTTTTTCATTTTATTTTTTTTTGGTAATAGTTGATTTCAGTATTCCTATGGATCCTTTCATTGTGATTAGGAACATTTCTCAGTGGGCTTCCGAGCTCATCTCTTTGTACAAAGCCAAAGTCCATCTGTCTTTTCATGATCCAATTTGTGTTAAAACTTTGTTCCTGCCTATTGTTCAGCCTGTAGTCAGGATAGGCAAGTGGATCAGATGGCTCCCTCCGGAAGATGCCTCCTTAAAGTTTCATACCTACGGCCCCGTTGATGGCAAATGTTCAGGTGGAGGTGTCATTAGATAAGGCAGATGGCCTCTTTCACAATATTGTTGTGATTGATCTTACATTTGTGTTTATGTGAAGATGATTAATGAAAAAAATGAACATCGTTTTTTACTTTCGTTTGA
This sequence comes from Adenophora triphylla var. japonica, assembly GCA_022495995.1. Classification (NCBI taxonomy): domain Eukaryota; kingdom Viridiplantae; phylum Streptophyta; class Magnoliopsida; order Asterales; family Campanulaceae; genus Adenophora; species Adenophora triphylla. The sequence continues at coordinate 87,865 of JAFEMH010004505.1, read as the reverse complement.
ACCATATATTGATATAGGTATAAACAATTTCGGTATATTTAATATTATTTCGTTTGGAAAGTAGGTATTTGTTGAATTAATTTTTGGACATTTATTTGAGAAATGAGAAAACTAGTATAATAAAATATTAGTCCAAAATTAGATTAGTTTCTTGGTTTAATTTTTTCATTAATTTAAAACTCATATTAGAAGTAAATTTGATATATTTTTATAAATGAGCATAAAATAATTAGTTATAAATCGCTATCTCTCTCTATATAAAAAGACTTGCATAAGTTTTAAAATATACAAGGGCACATTTGTAGTTACTTGATTAGGGTTGAAAATCTATAGAGGGCAAAAAGATTACTAAAAATGAGTAGCTAATTTAAGAAGCTTTGTACATCATGTTAAACATACACATGTGCACACACTAAAACACATTAGAACAAAATATCAAGTAACTAAATGAGTTATAATCTCATTTTTTATGAAATAAAATAAATTATTTTTATTAACAATTACCCAAATATAGTGGATGGTAAATGATTTCTTTTGTTTCTTATTTTTTTTATTGGTTAAAATTATGAGAGCCGTAAATAACACGGACCTAAAGAGGCGCGTGAATGCATTCGTTTTTTTTGTTAATTTTAGTTTTTTATTTTGCATGGTCTTTTTAGTAAAAAATTAAATAAGTGTGAAGTATTTATTTTTAATTATAAATGATAATAATAATAATATTTTTACTAATCAGAAAAATAAAGAATATAAAATAAAATAAAATTGGTGGGGTATAGAATAATGAGTTAGAATGGTGTTGAATATATATTTAAAATTAATAATAATTATATATGTATATTTTATATTTAAAATTATATATGTATATCTAATATTAATCTATATCTATATATATATAATAACAAGGGTGTGGTAATTAAAGGGGGTTTGAGGGGCATTTTCGTCATTTCACGCCGGGGCAATCATGCAGTTATTTCGGCTGAAAACAAATGTGGCAAAATGTGATTGGGTGGTTATTTTTATTTTTATTTTTATTTTTTTAAATTTGGACACGTGTCGGCCATTTGATGAAGGGTGTTATCGTCTTTTCCATGGACCGTGTGCTTCATACGCCGACAATAGAGCGTGAAGGTAGATTGATTTTTTTTTTTTTTGCCACGTGTTTGGCTGGTAGGATTTTGGTTTTTTTTTTAACCCATTTCTTTTACCTAAATTCTTTTATAATAAATTAATTTTTTAAAAAATTTTTTACACCAAAATTCATAATTTTTTAATCTTTTAATAGAAATTATTTTCATTTAATTTGGACACAGAATTTTTTTTTTTAAATATAAATTTCTTAATCATCCTTTGTTAATTTTCCTTTTTAATTTGTCAATATCTTTTTTGTCAAAATTAATTAAGTGTGAAGTATTTTTTTAATTATAAATGATAATGATAATGATAATAATAATAATTTTACTAATTATAAAAATAAAGAATATAAAATAAAATAAAAGTGATGGGGTATAGGATAATGAGTTGGAAGGGGTAATATGGTTATTGAATTTATTTTAGTTCGATACATCGAACAATTTATTTAATTTATTTAAAAAAAATTGAAGCATAGTAAATAAAGTATTAATAAAGGCTAATATAGGGAAAGATGGTCATCATTTTTTTTAGTAAATTTGGACACGTGTCGATTTCTATTTAATAAGTGAGATGGGGTAATATGGTTATTGTGTTTATTTTAGTTCGATATATCAGACAATTTATTTAATTTTTTAAAAAAAAAATCTTTGAAGCATAGTAAATAAATTATTAATAAATTTGTCAATTTTTCAATTCTTCTAAAAAAATTGTGTATTTATAAAGACGAATATTGGGAAAGATGGCCATCAAACAATTTCTTTATTTTATTTTTAAAAAAAATGAAGCATAGTAAATAAAGTATTAATAAAGATGAATATCGGGAAATATGGTCATCATTTTTAAAATTTTGATTGAAGTGCATGTCAATATTCTAAAAAATATAGGTAATATAAATTGGTTTTTTAAAAGAGGGTGAGGAAGAAGTGGGTTGGGTTTGATGAAGAAGTGGAGGGTTTGGGGAAATTTTTTTCATTTAACACAATTGTTAGTATTTTTTTCATTTTGATTTTTCTTCTCAAAATTAAATAAGTTAAATTGAAAATAAATATTAAAATTATGTTCATGATGAGTTAATGTAAATAAATATGACATATTGTTTTCTAATTTTTCCTCTTTTTTTTTCTTTCAATATATGTACTTATATAGTATTGTTTTCTTTACCATTTAATGCTGGGCTTGAAAATTATGCTAAATGGAGATAGTTACTTCTATTAATAATAATCTATATATATATATATATATATATATATATATATATATATATATATATATATATATATATATATATATATATATATATATATATATATATATATATATATGGGGGATTTTGATGAATGTGGGTTTGAGTTTCTATTTAATAAGTGAGATGTGGTAATATAGTTGTTATGTTTATTTTAGTTCGATATATCAAACAATTTATTTAATTTTTTTTTTGAAAAAAAAAAATTGAAGCATAGTAAATAAAGTATTAATAAATTTGTCGATTTTTCTATTCGTCTCAAAATATTGTGTATTTATTAAGACCAATATCGGGAAAGATGGCCATCATTTTTAACATTTTGATTGAAGTGTATGTCAATATTATAAGAAATAAAGATAGTATAAATTTGTATTTTAAAAGAGGGAGAGGAAGAAGTGGGTTGGGTTTGATGAGGAAGTGGGGGGTTTGGGGAATTTTATTTTCATTTAACGAAATTGTTATTATTTTTAGGATTTTTATTTTTCTTCTAAAAATTAAAGTAGTTACATTGAAAATAAATATCATAATTATGTTCATAATTTTTTAGATGTACAAGCATGAGTTAATGGAAACTTTTCATTTGAAAATGAATGATATTAATTTTTTGTTCTTATTTCAAAATTTCTCTTTATCAAAAAAAAATAAAATATCCCCTTTTTTAACTAGATTTTCAATCTTCACCTTTTTTTTCTAATTTCAATAACTTATTTCGTATGTGATAAACATGTTCGTGTGTTTTATTTACTTTTTTAAATGATAAAATACTACAGAATTGTATATAGAGAAATGCATATTCCTTATGATTTTTGTTTTATTCCTATTTTTTTTTTTCTAATTTTTATGTACTGACAATGTAGTATTTAAGAAAGTATTTCATAATGTATAAACGAATTGAGTTTTTGGTTTATTTTAGTTCAATTTTTGTTTTTTGAATATATAGTAACGCCCCGTGCATCGCACAGGAGTCAATCTAGTCTTATAAAAATAATGATTGGGAGACGGATCACAAGGAACTACTCCCTCCCTCCCTCCCCCACTCTCTCTCTCTCTCTATATCTATATATATATATATATATATATCTAAATATTAATGTCCAAATTTTATTTTGAAGTACATTTTTTATTGTACGTTGAGTGAGGATTATGTAATTTTCTTGGATATTCATTTTGAAACAATATTTTTATAATTTGGAAATTTATTTATGGACCAAATTAGAACACAAGTTGTGAGATCTGGAGTGGGTGTAATCGACAACATCAACGATCGAGATCTGATAGATGGTTGCTCTTGAAATAGCTTTGATATCGTGGGTCGTTGAGCTTGCAAGTGTAATGGACCAGCTCTGATACCATGATAAAGTCTGAGGTTCCACCTTAAAACCAATTGGTGTTAAGGGGAGTAGCCCAGAATCCTTATATATTAGAGACAAATCTTGTTTATTCCCGATGTGAAATAATGTTCTCTTACAACACAACATGTTCAGAGAACGGTCGAATCTTTAGGCGTTAATCTCAATGAGAATAAAGCTAATGCTGTCTTCAAATTTGCTCTTTATCATCTGAAACCTTACTTTTACCTTCAGATTTTAACCATGTGCGTCAAAATGAATGACCATAACACCACCCATTGTTCAGATATACTACAGAATTAAATAAAATAAATAATTAAATTTGTCAATGTCAAAGAATGTTGTCAGTACTTAATCCATACAACAATAAACAGAATGATTTATCTACAAAACCACCTAAATCAATGGCAGACAACCGCAGTATATTGACTTGCAACACCAGTCCATTACTGCAACTGCAATCTGCTCTTTCGAGACGGGCTAAATCAGAGACAAGTCAAAAAGTCAACAGGAGAGTCAAGTCAACATACGTTACAACTCTTCCTACAGGTCCCATAATAATCAGGAGAGCCAATCATGAAGACAGGATTCCTTTTACACTCCCCAATAGCCTCCCACCTTGGACAGTTTTCATCTTCATCAGTGCATTCGTTATCATCTGCTTGTAAGAGAGATTTTTCTTCGACGTTGGCTTTCAGGTTGAAAACTTTGGTGGCAGCCCACATATCTCCGTCAAGGACAGGACATCTGGCATGGTGGCTAGTAATGTCCGTAGTAGTATTAGGATGGAGGTTGAAGAAAAGAACTGCATTGCCTTTGGTGGGTCTGAGGACGTAACTACTCTTTGTACAGTCGGACCAAATCTTGTTCTTCAGTTTAGAGCTTCCTGACTAAGAATCATGAGTAAGTTTTCGATAATGGCCTAACATTATGGTGCTATTGGCACTGGTAAATTATGTGTGCTGTAGTAAGGATAAAACTGGAAATCCATAAAATTTATAAGGTTTGTTTCTTAAATCTGATTTCTTCAAGTTGAATGCAACAAAATGAACATAAGAATATTTGAGTGGAGGCAATACTCTATTTCAGATGGAAACAGAATTTCTCCTAGGTAAAAGAAAAACACTCTACAAGCATTAACTTCTTGTTTTGCTAATTGCTAGGCTATCAAGTATAGGTTCAACTAGTAATGTAAACTAGCATATTACATAGGGCACATGGGGATTTGGCCAACCGGCTTGAGCTCATGGCTTCCAACCTGGAGGTCATGGATTCGATCCCCCCAGAAGTTAGAGGGAAGGCTTTCTCTCCCTAAGATTTATCTCCTAGGCACTTCTGTGTGTGCATGTGTGTGTGTGTGTGTGAGTAGTGGAAAAAAAAAAGAAAGAAAGAAAGAAAAAAAAGCATATTACATAGGGGACATTGGTAAATCATAATTAAAAAATGGTTCAAGCATGTTGGGCAGCTTTGTATTATTATTTTTTCGGCAAAAGACACTTTAGGACCACCGTGCAAAATGTAGTTTCAAATGTTGAACGATGGCCATTGTGCTCAAGTAGCGTGGACAAATCACCCCAGTTTAGGATGGACCAACACATTCTAACCCTACCCATGTGAAATGCACATACTAACTAAATCTTTAAAGATTAATTATAAAACATCAAATTTTCAAAAAATAGTATAAAATAAATGGGTTTGTGTTAGATTCGTTAAATATTTAACGGGAGTTACTTTCAACTTCGTAAAGAGGATTAGAATATGATTACAAGTAAGAGCAGTCATAAAGAATAATAATGAAGGTAATAAGGGTAGTTTGTTTCATTCTTACCTCGGCTTCTGGAAAGAGGATCTGACCGCCTTCAGTGACATTTGAGAGATACAAAATAACTGTTGCTAGAACAGATTCATCATGTAGCATTGTGGAATTCTCTATAAAGTAGTGGTAATTCTCTTTGCCATCTTCAAGTCCAAAATGCAGTATCTGAAATGAATTGCTATTTGCTGAAAAAGATAAAACACTCAAAGTCATGACACATGAACAAGCCCACGGTAGATTACAAGCAAGGAACGCATATGGGAGGTCGAGGAGAAAACCTTGGGGAAGAAAAGTCCAAGCTGAAATTCTTTCGTCAATCCTTGCAGCCATTGCATCCTAAATATCAACAAAAAGCTCAATTATCATCCTTTACTGGTTGATTATCAGTCTAGCAAAATGGACACCAGTTACAAGAAACTTTAGGAAGTTTATAGGTTAGTCTTCTAACTGTTCCTGATTCTTTTTATTGATTTGTTTTCCATTCATTAAAAGATTAAACGAAGGGGAAAAACACCCGATTAAAAACTACTCCTTCAGCTCTGCTCAAAAAATCTACTTTCTATTTTTCGGGTGTTCCATTTAATGATTTCTGTTTGAATTACGCCAATTGGCCGTAAGACTTGCCAAATTTACACTTGATAACAATCAAAATGAGGAAAACTATTTCAACTCATTAAACTAAGGATATTTATGGAAAACAACTCCAACCCTTAAAATGTTTGACTTGACAATGTGGACTTTTTGGTTGGAACTGAGGGAGCATTAGTTTTCTTTAACACCTGGCACATGCCACTCATTGAGCAGCTGCTGTGAAAATGAAGATACACCACAGCTCAACAGAGAATCACACTGAAATCTCGAAGATGGGTAGGTAACAAAGAAACTTACAGCTGCATCATAATCTGGCAATTCCTTGGCCTTCTCTGAATCAGCAATGCCTCTTCCAGATTTTTCTTCATTACCGTTCCCCTAAAGCCAAGAAACATTAATTTTTCACAATTAAATCATAGCCTAATGTGTAACGGAATGGTAAGAAATTACAGGGTCTTACCGATGAAATTAGGTGGTCACACTCTTCATCCGAAAGAAAACCTTTGTATAAGAAGACCCTATCCCAAGAAACATTATGTCAATTGTATCTCCACAGTCCACAGTATCAAGTTTAAGCAATTTGAGATTCTTCAGATTCAATATCAAGTAAATTAATCCTTAGGGTCCGCTCCCGAGTCTAAAAATGGAGGTGAAGGGAAGGAAAAGGGAGGAAATGGGAGCTCATTTCCTCCCATGGCGTGCTCCTGAGTTTTTTTGAGCGAGGAAAGGGAAGGAAATGGAGGCCTCATTTCCTTCCATTTCAATCCTCTCGTGAGTGGGCGGATTGGGAGGAAAGGAAATGTTGCCGCCATTTCCTCCCCCTCCCTTCACTTCCCCTCCCTTCCCTTCCCCTCCCGTCCTCCCCCTGCAAAACTCGGGAGAGGACCCTTAGTCATTGAAGCACTACTAACACGGGACAGTTAAATCAACCCTTAACACATAAAAAGTGGCCCAATAAGGTAAACCTGCGGCCTTAAAAAGCATGGGGTCTCAGGTTGATCCTTTCCGTACCCCCCTTGGGGCCAATAAATATATAAATGATTATTATAAATGAAAAGCAGAAAGTTTCATCAGAGTACCTGACCTTGGTCGCCAAGAGAGTTGTGTAACTCTTGATGGATTAATGCTGTTGGGAGGAACGGCACGGCCTAATTGTGGAACACGTTCTTGGTTTCCTTCATTATTTCTCAATTCTTTCCGGCTTCTAACGAAACACGAATGCGTGTGAAATGGGCAATTTAGTAATCGTAATTCAAAACAAATTAAAACTAAAGCAAATCTTTTCTAGCTAGTGAGAAGGATTGAACTTTTTGTGCTATTCAGGATTCAAGTAGGTATAGTATTATAGTATAGCATTCATCGCTAGGGATTCTGATCAGCGAAGAAGCTGAAATTGATTAATTGGATTACAATTTTCTGATTAAATTGATTTGGGGGTTTGATGCATTGAAACATAAGAGGTATGGTATTATAGCATTCATCGCCACCCATGTCAAGGATCATGCGAAACCCTAAATGAATTGAATACACTCAAATTAGGATTGAAAAACAGTAGGGAAATTTGGATTAGGGAGAGGGAGACTTACATTACAGCAAAAACAATTGAGAAAGAACATGTAATCATCAAAACGATGATGAATTTGAGATCCATTGACGACCAGCCCAACACTGGGTGAGTGAGAAAGCCTAGTAGAAAAAAAAGGAAACTATTTAATCGAACTCGTGTTTGCTTTATGATGCATAATTAAATTAATAAATTTAACTTTTTTTCACATTTATTTTGAAACGGACCGAGTTTTATTTTCCGTAGGTATCCCAAATTTTGATGGTTAAATATAATTAAATGAAATACTCCATATTCTTCTAAAATAAATATTTACTCCCTCCGTCCCACGATAATCTATAAAATTTTCATTTTAGGTGTCCCACAATAATCTATAACTTTTCCAAAATGGAAATGAGACCCACTTCTCTCTACTCACAACACTTTTTAAATTTACTATTCTCTCCACTCATTCTCTCTCCTATTTTACTTTTACACTCACAACACATTACCTTTATCACTTTTTACCTTAATCTCCGTGTCGCTCCAAAAAATCTATATTTCTATGGGTTGGAGGGAGTATTTGTATCTGTTATCGAAATTAAAAGTTATCCCTCTGTCTCCAATTGATCAACCCATTTTTTTTATTAATATATGCAAAAAAAAAATAAAAAAATATTCAAATGAAAGTTAAAATATATTATCAATATACCATTATAAATACTATTAATAATTGATGTTGCAGGAAATGTGCTTATCAATCTTCCTCCACGTGGCAGACCGATCACACGGCTTCGACCGAAACAACCCACGACTAGCCGGATGTGTCTCCGGCGAAGACGCTCGGGCGTGAGAGTAAGACAACAGTTGTATAAAGCTCAAAATGTATTGAATAATGAACTCAGAATACAAAATGGCAGTTACCTTTCACCGTTTGGTAGTGATGAAGTATTTATAGACAAGAGTAGTGTATTTTTGGGGAGGCGACATGTGCTCCGAGATTGTAGCGGCAGTTACTTGGACGTGGGAACATGTCCATAACGGTCCCTGATTTGTAGGGATGTGGTTATGAGGATTGTTCAACCAAATAAGCCGGCAAGTGTTAAGTCGTCACTGTTGATTTAGGTCGAGGTCGCCACTCGTGATATGGTCGACCCGACCGTCTGCAGAGCATGATTCGGACCCGAATTGTAATATGGATCATGAGGTCGGACTAAGTTAGGTCGGGACCTGGTAGGTCGGACCGTGAGCTTAGTCGATTGATACTTGAGATGGGCTTTGGGCCTTGTTTTGATTGGACCAAATTTATTGGGAATGTGGAGACCAAGGCTCAGTAATTGGACTTTACTCGTTTGGCCCAACTCGACACTTTTGGTATGTTCAGTGGCCCCCAACTTTCGAGTTGACTTCGTCGACTTGGAAGTTAAGCAGATTTCTATGACGAAAATTGCTTTACTCGCAGTCGATGCTAGTCTTTGAAGTAGGTCGACCATGATGACGTGGCAACATCCTCGATCGTTGGTGATGAACGGTTGGAGATGAAGGAGCGCCGATTTTCATAATGATTACAATTCTGACGTTTGGAACTCCTTCTCGAAAATCGCTTCAGTCTTTAATTTTGGAAAATTAATTTTGATTTTCCTTTCCCTTTCCAAATTTAGGAAAATATAAATAGGAAAATCCCTCTTCGTTTAGAACTTTTACCGTCCTAAAACTTCTTCTTCTCCGGCGATAATCAAGGGATTGCAGCAAGATTTAAATCTAGCTCTCGGTCAAAGAACGAACCTACCTTCCGCAATTAATTAAGGTATTTCCCTCGTATCCTTGCTTTAGGGTTTTAATTTATGCACTGTTCTTCGTTTCCGCCTACGGCTAGGACCTTTAGTTGCGAACCGGGGCGTGGTATGACATCGCACCGTTAACCAAGTAGGGCATGCAAGAATGTGAACGGTGAGTGGAGAGTGATGTCCTTGGATGAGTGTGCCTCCATTTTGACTAGTTGGGGGTTGAATTACACTGAGATAGGGCTGCCCATTGTAGGGGAAATTGAAAATGTGGTGATTGACGACTCAAATGTTGTCGCTTTTCATCTATTCCATGAATTGCTTGACCATATCACCTTGTTTTATGTTAGGGACGTCCAAAATCCCTCCTTCCTTAGAAATAGAATAGGGTTTCCTGGGAGTCCAGGTCGTCCTTAGGTAGGTCGGCGAACATGATCATAGGATCGACTCCCCGCTTCCTCTTTTGCTTGTACGAGATATGGCGACTCAAGAAGGGAACGCCGCCTCAACTTCTTCCTCGGTCCTCGAATTGTCGTGCATTTGGGCCCAATGTGGTGCCGTGCAAGAATGAGAGGGCTATGTACCCCAACGACCTACTCGTGGGAGGAAGAATTTGGAGTCCCGTTATGATGTGATCTACAACTTACGTGGGGTAGATAGGGCGGACTTTAGGTGACCATCCTTAGTCGAAACAATTTTTGGCCAAATACCGTACGACCTTCACTAGAGATGCTACTAAGGTAGCTTTCTTCATGGGCGGTTGAGGCTGGGTTGAGGTTGCCGATTGGATCCTTTCATTAATGAGTTTACGGAATGTATGGATGCCCTCCCTCTTGGCTCGGTGCTAACACTTGTAGAGTCTTTGGTGTGCTTTGCGATGGTGTGTAGGCTCTTGGGCCACGAGCCTTGTATGAAGGTTTTCAAAGAGTTTTTGGTGCCAAGCTAGATAAGCATGATTGGGGAATTAGTACTCCCTCTAAGCCCAACTCTCCCAAGTTGTTTACCAACCTTCCAAATAAACACAATTGCTGGAACTCGCATGTAGTTTTGGTTGAGAGCAATTTGGGATGGGAATTTCCGTTGCCCAAATGATGAATACGATGTTATCGGTGAGGACAATTACTTGGGAGCCTCCTTGGTGTAAAACTTTGTATAGAAAGCCGTGTGCCCTCGGTCAAGGATGGACCCGTCAATTGGGAGTCATTAGTGACAACCAAGTACAATTATATTCTAGCGGGGATGATGCACGGAGATGAGGTAGCGAGCCCTTGCGCCCGTATTGAGAGGCCAGGTGTACCCTGATTGGGTAACTCACTCTTTGGGTAGATTAGAGGAGAATTGTCGGTTTGCCGGAAGCAAGGCGACATGCGCAAGAACAATGGAGAACACATTGGTGGTAAGGGTTTACTCGCTTTCGTTCATTAGCTCGTCCAATGTTAACTTGCATAAGTGATTTTTATAGGCGTATAGGATTGCTTTGATCTGCATACTTAACTTTCACTCGTCACTTGCTTGCTCGCTGTAGAATCAATCAATTCGTACATAGAACCGCTTGTAATCGTATCTCGTATTTATCAAATGGTTTGCTCATATGTAGAATTAATTCGTACATAGAACTCGATTTTATTTGTATACATGACTCTTAGCCCATCCGTTGTCTATTCGCATGTAGAACCGGTTAGCTCGTACATAAATCCGTTTCGAATTGTCATCTGTACTTATCAAATTGCTTGCTCGTATGTAGAATTAATTCGTACATAGAACTGCTCCGTATTGTCGAACTAACACTTTGATGTCGTGCGGTTTTGACTCCCGAACAAGAAGCCGCCATGGTTCGAATTGTTGGAGTTTCGACAAGAAGAAGACTAAGAGGGCCCGCGGATTTGTGAACGCTAAGGCCGGCGAGAGAGAGGGGAGGCTGCCGTAAGGAATAATCTTCTCTCGAAGGACAATCTTTGGTGATCCCGATGGAGGAGGTCGTTATAGAGGACCTTGACGAGTGGCTCCCATTCCATGAATGTGAATGAGGGAGTGAGGAATTCGGCGGAGTCGCCTAGGCCAAGTACGAGCTCGATCCGGTTCGAGGCCAATCTTTGCGACCTCTGGAGCCGAGATGGCGGGGTCCGGTCCAATGAATGTAGTTGAAATTAATGATGATCTTTGTTGAGGAGGAAGATGATCGGGCGTTGAGGACAAGAAAAGATCAAGGTGCGGAAAGTGGCAAGGCCGTCTCCCCAAATCTACTCCCTCCTCTAGCCCCTCCTCCAAGGAGCCAAGAATCCGTAGATGCTTTGATTCGGAGGCTCGGTGATGTTCCCCCTCTCATTGGGGTCAACGGCGTGACTCGCCGCTATCTGAGGTGGCGCTTGGTCAAGTGGTGGTGAGAAGGGCCCTGGATGTAGATCTCCTAGCTTACTTTGCAGATAAGGGGATGACGCCAGAGTAATTCTCGGCCCGATCTGGGTTGGTACACAGCGAGGTAAACCTGTACTTTCCCTTTCTGTTTGGTCGCTTATTACATTAGTTCGTCGGTTCACCTTCATGCCTTTGCGAGGCTAATACTTAAATGTTTCCTCTAATGCGAGTCTCTCACCATGAACGAGCAAGCTAAAAGCTCCTGGAGGGCGTCGATTGAGAGGGAGAAGCCGAGGCCTTGCGTGATTACGCCAAGAAGGCACAAGAGTTGGGCGATTTGAGGGAGAAATACAACGATACTGGATAACTCATGTGAAGCCAATGAAATGGTGAAGACGAAGGCCTTGTCGATCTTGCGGTTCTTTGAATCTAAGATCAAGGAGGTGGAAGCGGAGAGGGATGCGAGAGAAGAAGGAATTGGAAAAAACCAAGGCGAGGCGGCCGCGATCAACAAACTTACGAAGGAGAAGGATGCCTTCTTGCTCGAGTTGCATGAACGGCATCGACTTGAGAGAGATAAGAGTAAGAAAGACCTCCAGTGCTATTGAGAAAGCTGCTAAGGATGCCTCGAAGCGGCGGTTGAGAAGTTCAAGGAAGGGGGCGAGTATTATGATGCCATCGTGTCTAAGGCACAAGATTTTCTTGAGGTCGGCAAAAGACACATGGCCCGTCGTGCGCTTGTAGATCCAGCGGCTACGGTTACCATCGAGCAATTAGCTCGTTGGTTTGCGAGTCCCAATATGATATGACGGCTCGTGGTGGTCACTCGCTCGTTCCTTACCTTGAAAACGATCTAGCTTTCATTGCCCCGAGAGGATGAGGAGGATCACTGCGAGAAGTGGGAAGCTCCCCTGTTCTTGATAGAAATTTTGATGCGGTCTTGGCGGAACTCGGCGATCTTTGAAGCCATGGAAATTGAGCGAGCGGACATATTCCGAATCGGGTAAGCCCATAGAGCCCCGGCAACAAGAAGATGGTGAAGGTCGAGCTTCCATTGACGACCAGGCGATGTCGGCGGGACTCTTAAATTATTTGTAATGAACAAGCTCCGGCCAACATTTTTGTTCTTTTGATTAACATTATACGAATGCCTTGGCCCGGTTTTTGGGAGGCAAAATATTTTTGTAAATTAATTTTGTCTAAGTCTTAGCCCGTTTTGGGAGACTTGTTTCTATCATGGTGACTTTTGTTCTCGGAATGTTGAATGTTTCCCATTCCATATTGTATGTCGAGCTAGATGTGGATAACATAAATGAGTCAACTTGAGCCTAGAGCGACGTGATCTTGTTGGTTTAGTCGACCTCGAGACTTGGTTAACTTTTTGTGAACGAGATTGACCATGAGTCGAACTGTTCATACTATTGAAAGCCCGACCCGGGGGTCGAGTTAATTAGGACCAAGTTGATTAGGAATCATACTTGTTGAATAGGCAAGGCGATTAAGAATCGAGCTAAGTAAATCAAGGCGACTAAGAGTCGAGCTTGTTAGGGTGAAGCCGACTAAGAGTCGAGCTACGTAAATCGGGCGACTAAGAGTCGAGCTTGTTAGAGTGAAGGCGACTAAGAGTCGAGCTAAGATGAACCCGACTAAGAGTCGAGTTCGTTAGAACGAAGTCGACTAAGAGTCGGACTTGTTAAATAAACCAAGGCGATTAAGAATCGAGCTTGTTAGAACGAAAGCCGACTAAGAGTCGAGCTTGTTGATATTAATGTAACACTAGGTTTGATCGAATGAGCTGCGCTTTTCATTGAAATAGGAATCATGCTTACATCAATTCGAAACTAGCTTTAACACAAACTTGAACTTTGAAATTGAAAACTAGAAGTAGTATTTGATGAGGTGAGTAGCATGCCAAGGATGTTTCAACTCGTCACCTCGGGATGAGCTATCATGTAGGTTCCTTCCTTGACGACTCGAGTGACCACATATGGACCTTCCCGGTTAGGAGATAGCTTATTCTGTGGGTCCTTCTACTGTTGCCTCAATCTTTCTCAACCACATAATCTCCAACTTGGAAAGACCTTGCCTTGACCTTCTTGTCGTGGTAGTTCTTAGTTATTTGCTTGTAGTTGACCACATTCCGAGGTAAATTTGTTTCTCGCTTCTCGTCGACTAGATCCGGGTCGATCAATCTATTGGTATCATTTTGCTCTTGATTGAAGAAAGTCACTCTAGCGGTGGGGAATGCGAGGCTCGGCGGGTGCCGTGGCCTCGACCCGTACGTAAGAGCAAAGGGGTTTCCCAGTAGGCCCCGAGTGGTTGTACGAAGCGCCCCGAGAGCGGGGAGTTCGTCCCGACCAATTGTTTCGTCGACCTACGAGCCCGATCTTGAGCGAAGATAGAACAAGTTTATTTCTTTGCTTGACTTGCCCATTTCCTTGAGGATAGGCGACGAAGATTTCCAATGTTTGATTCCAACTCGCTTCATCTACGCCGAAAGTGCGGGAGGCGTAAACCATTGTCGGACACTATAGCTCGAGGAAAACCAAACCGGCACCAAATGAAGTCATGAATAAAGTTGATAGCATTTTCCTACGTGATGCGAGCTAATGGTTTGGCCTCGGCCCATTTAGTGAAGTAATCTATGGCGACGATCACATACTTGCGGTTTCCTCGGGCGGGAGGAAGGGTCCAATCGGGTCGACGCCCCACATGTCAAATGGCCAAGGCTGCGATCACGGGAGTGCGCTCTGTTGTAGGCACGTGGGAAGGTTGGCAAACCTTTGGCATTGATCACATTCTTTGAACAAAGTTGTGAGTGTCGGCTCGTGTGTGGCCGATAGTATCCCAAAGTGATTAACTTGTCGGCAGAGTCTGGCCCCCGGGTGTCCACCACAAATTCCACTATGCACTTCGTGTATCAATAGGGCGACCTCTTGAGGGTGGATACACTTTAGTAATGGTCGAGTATAAGATCTTACGAATAGGTCGCCTCCTTGAATGACATACCTTGGAGCTTTCTTTTTGATAGCTCGAGCCTTCTTCTCGTCATGGCGGCTCTCCATTTTCTAAATATGCTTTCATTTCCTCGATCCAACACTTCTCTGAGCCCAATTCCTTGAGGGATCATCTATGCAATGAATTTTTACTCTTTCATAAATTTGGACTTTCGAGTAAGGAGATAGGTTCATCATGTGGCTCATACGAGGTAGCTAATTTTGAGAGGAGGTCGGCTAGCTCGTTGTCCTCTCTTCCAATCCTTTGAATCTCCCGGAATTCCAAATCCTTTATCGGCTCCTTCACCGGGTCGCGGTATTTAATCAACGTGGAGCTAAGTACCTCGTACTCGCCTCGACTTGGTTAACTATCGGTGTGAATCACGATGAGCCATGATCTTAGTCGCTCCAAAACACTTGGCGTATTCTATAGGCGCTATCAAAGCTTCATATTCGGCTTTGGTTGTTGGAAGCATCAAACTTGAACCTTAGTGATTCCTCATACACGGTTCCGGACTACGGTTCAATTAGCACTATCCGGCTCCTGCTATTCTTGGTCGTGATCCATCCGAATAGACCTTCCAACAATCGACGGGTAAGGCGATGGCGACACAGGGACTCTAACTCCTTCCCTTTAGCCTTTTCTTTTGGAGCTCATTGCTCGTCGTCTTCCTTGGTGAACGTAAGCTCGACCAAGAAGTCGGCTAGAGCTTGAGCCTTCAACGCCTTTCGAGGTCGATACTCAATGTCAAATTCGGTAAGGGCAATTGACCAATTGAGAAGTCGACACGAACTCTCCGGCTTGTGAAGAATTTTTCTTAGAGGAGCATTTGTAAGAACCACAATTGGATGAGCCGAGAAAATAAGCTCGCGGCTTCCTTGAAGCCACGACTAGGGCATAGGCGACCTTCTCGGCATTGTAGTATACGCTCTCCACATCGATAGAGCCTTCTTGCGATGTAGTATGCGGCTTTTGAAACCCCTCATCTTCTCTAACCAAAACCGCGCAGCGATTTATCTCCCACGGATAAATACACAAACAAAGTTTCACCGGTGGTCGGGCTACTCGGGAGAGGTGGAGTAGCGAGGTAATCCTTGTTTGTTGGAACGACGAATGACATTCGGTCGTCCACTCAAAACTTTTCGTCCCCTCAATGCTTTGAAGAAGGGGAGAGACCTTCTGGCGACTTTGATATGAAGCGACCAAGAGCCGCTACCGCTTCCATTAAGTCATTGCATCTCTTTGATAGTGGTGGGAGCCTTCATGTCGACTAAAGCCTTGATTTTTACGGATTAGCCTCTATGCCTCTTTGAGATACCATAAATCCAAGGAACTTTCCGGCGGCTACACCAAACACACACTTGCTTTGGGGTTGAGCTTCATGTCGTTTGCTCTCAGGTGGCGAACGTCTCCTTCAGTCGACTACGTGACTCCCGATCTTAGTTTTAATGACCATGTCGTCAACGTAAGCCTCCATATTTCGACCAATTTGTGAGGCAAAGACCTTGTTCACCATTCTTTGATAGGTAGCTCCTGCATTTTTAAGCGAAATGGCATCATGTTATAGCGGTAAATGCCTCCATTTGCTTGAAATGCCGTCTTCACAATGTCATCCTCGTGCATCTTTATGCGGTGGTATCCCGAATAAGCATCCAGAAACGAGAGTAGAGTGGCGGCGATGGAATCAACAAGCTTGTCAATTCTAGGAAGAGGATAGCTATCCTTTGGGCAAGCTAGATTGAGAGTAGTGAAGTCGACACACATCCGCCACTTGCCATTTGATTTCTTCACCATGACCACGTTGGCCAACCACGTTGTATGAGTGGCCTCTTTGATTATCCTGCACTCAAAAGTTTTTGTACCTCGGCTTTGATAGCCTCTTCCTTGTCGCGAGCAAAACTTCTCAACTTTTGGGGTCTAGGCTTTATGGTCGGGTTGACTTCAAGTACGTGAGCAGCGACCTCTTCCTTGATTTCCCTCATGTCCTCTACCCTCCATGCGAAGACATCATTACTTTCCTTGAGTAGCTCGATGATTTACGCTCGTTCCTCAACCGATAAATTTGCTTCCCAATCTGAATTTTTTGGTCGGGGTAGGAAAAGTTGGTGATTACTGACTCTAACTCATCCACAGCTTCTAGCTCTGGTCCATCCCTGAATTGTAGAGTCTCAATGATTATCTCCTTGACCCTTTGTCTCTCCTCGGCCCTTAGATGTGGAGCTTCTTCTGCTATCATATCATCTAACTTGTCTGCAACCTCATTGGTGGTGGTGGTGGCCCCCGAGTTATTGTCGAGCTGGAGGCATAGGTTGCCTATGATGACTTGGTCGACCATAACTACATCTGAATCGACCTCAGTGGTGTTAGAGTGACGTGTCGACTCAAGCATGACCTCGTCATTTGAGTGATAGGTCGACTCTTCCACGTCGGTGATTGTTGACAATCGGGTAGTTTTGGTGGCGGCGGGACGGCTTCAAGTAACCATCGGCGGTCTCAATCTCTAGCTCCCTTTTCTTTCTTTCTCTTAGAACATGATCCAAATAAGCACGAGTGTGCCTTGTACGCAACCCACTCCCGGCGGGTGTGGGGAACTTTACTCGGCGGTGAGGAATTGATGCTACCATTCCAAGAACGACTGTCCGGGAATTCCAAGGATGGCGGCATAGTCACTATTTACATCAATTACGATAAATTGTACCTTCGAGACAACCACGAGGGGTCTTGGCCTAGGTCGACATCGAGCTCTATCTTGCCTTTTGCATCAACTCGATAGTTGGTGAAGCGCTCCAACTTGCCATCATATCTCTCCAACTGTTCGTCATTAAGACCCATCTCCTTGAAAGTTTTGTAAAACAAAATATCCTTGCAGGCCCCGTGTCGACTAAGAGTACGCTCGTCGTACATCCATCAATGAGACTGGGATGACGAGAACTTGCTCCTAGCCGCCATATTAGTTGCCAATTCAATGGGGGTAGAAGGCGATCGCTTCATCTACGACTTCTCTCCTTGGAGGCACATGTGGGGCCTTATTGGTGGAATATCTTGTGCTTGATGGCCGTGTTGCTCGCTTGTTCGGTGATGACCCCCAAGTTCGGTCTAGGCTGCCTAGGTCCTTGTTGCCCACTGTGGCTCGCCTCCTCCTCCGGCAGAGGTCTCTTCACATAAGCTTCGAGTCTCCACAGTCGACCATTCTCTGGATGATACGCTTTAATCCTAAGCAATCCTACGTGAGATGACCGGTGTCTTTGTGGTAGTCGCGGTACTTCATTGTTGTCCCTCCTAAACTTGTTGCTGGATTCATTGGGGTTTGGAGGAGCCGGCTCGACGGCATTCATAATCTCGGTTCGACTCACCGTAAGGGGAGTGAAAGCTTCGGGCACCTTCTCTGTTGCCCTAGTTACATTCTTTCCATTTTTATTGTTCCCCCATTCTTGTTGGAGTCCTTTTTATCATCGGTGACTTCAACCTTGGGGCTCTTACCATTCTTCTTTTCTTTCCTCTCTTGACTGAGGGCGACATTGTATACCTTCTCAAACAACTCCTGTCGAGTCGTTCTTTGTACGAACTGTGAGCTCGTAATCCATGTCTGCAGGAAATACCGTTTCGAAGCGGTTGATGACTTCCCTATCGGTGAGGTCTTCCTCTATCTTATCAACCATTTCTTTGAACTTGGTGAAATAGCTCATCGAGCTTTCATTCTTACCACTGCACCAAGTTATTCGGATCGGTGACGGTGACCTTACGAGCTCCTGCGGTCGAAGCGATCCAAAAACTTTGTCTGAAGCAAGTCAGTGGTGATGCTTCCGGCGGCCAAACCGTTGAACCAAGTTAAAGGCGCCCCGGTGAGTGTGCTTAGGAGAGCTTTGCACATATTGTCGTCCTCATTGGCGACAAAACACATTGTGGCTTCTAAATGTGCTATATGACTCCTAGCATTGGTCGACCACGAATATTTCTCCGAAGAGGCAACTTTGAAGGTAGGAGGAGGTCGACTATCTCTGATTTCTTTGGATAAAGGTCGAAGAGCAAAGTCAATTCGTTCGACCTTTCCAATCTCCTTCTTCTTTTCCTCCTCCCATTTGTTCGAACTTCTTTTCATCAATAGCCATTCTACGGCATCGGGTCTTTCATCTCTGGAGGGGAGCGGCATTTGACCTCGGCCCTCACTTACAGGGGAGTTATCTGTCTACTCCTCCTGTCTCTATGGGAATTGGTCCTTTCGATCTTATTGGAGATCTATGCATTACTTCTTTGAGGCGACTGCGCCTCTCGGCCTCAGATGGCGACTGCGCTGTTATCTCCATGTGGCGACTGCGCCTTTCCCTCTCATGGGCGACCTATGCCCATTCCTGTCTACATGAGATCTGATCTCTGCGTTCGCTATTTGGAGAAACATGCACTGTTTGTTGGTACATTGCTTGAGTCCTCAAATCAGATTGAGCCTCCTGCTCCCTGTTTACATTGAGGCTAGCCCTTAGGTCGTTACTCGGCACATGAACAATTGTAGGAGCTCGTTGAACTATCTGTCCTCGCCATTACGCCCCACACCTTCATTTGGCCTAGCACTCTGGCTTTGCTTGCCCTGTTGGAGACTTGGGAGGAGCAATCCTTTCTGAGCGTACGTCGGCCTGCTCTGCCTCCTCCATGGCTATCAAGTCAGCCAAGATTTGAGCTCGCTCTAACATCATTTCCTTCTTGCTCATGGGATTAATTGAGGGACCTGCCCTGTTTCCCATGTTCACATGTCCAGTTGGACGCTTAGGAGGAGGTGGGACTCCTTGTCCCTCCATATGCCTTTTTCCTCTCCTTGTGTCGAGGCAATCCTCTCGCCATCAACAACAGCTGGTAGAGCGCGTGGCTCTACCGTGAGGACGATTTGGTGGGGGAGGAGGCAAGTCCATGTTTTCGGCATTGACATTGAGATTTCTGCGTTTGTATTGGTGTTGTTGTTCACCTCAATGAATTCTTGAAGCATCTTCAACATGCCCGTGCAGGGTTACCATTGTTGTAGGTTGATGAACTTTTCGAGGTCAAGCTTAAGCACGTTTCCGTGCAATGGAACCAAGCGATCTTTGCGGAGAAATGTGCTTATCAATCTTCCTCCACGTGGCGGGATTGATCACCTGGCTTCTTGACCTCGAAAACAGGAACCCACGACTAGCCGGATGTGTCTCCGGCGAAGACGCTCGGGCGTGAGTAAGACAACTTGATTGTATAAAGCTCAAAATGTATTGAATAATGAACTCAGAATACAAAATGGCAGTTACCTTTCACCGTTTGGTAGTGATGAAGTATTTATAGACAAGAGTAGTGTATTTTTGGGGAGGCGACATGTGCTCCGAGATTGTAGCAGCAGTTACTTGGACGTGGGAACATGTCCATAACGGTCCCTGATTTGTAGGGATGTGGTTATGAGGATTGTTCAACCAAATAAGCCGGCAAGTGTTAAGTCGTCACTTGTTGATTTAGGTCGAGGTCGCCACTCGTGATATGGTCGACCTGACTGTCGGGTAGAGCATGGTTCGTACCCGAATTGTAATATGGATCATGAGGTCGGACTAAGTTAGGTCGGGACCTGGTAGGTCGGACCGTGAGCTTAGTCGATTGATACTTGAGATGGGCTTTGGGCCTTGTTTTGATTGGACCAGCCTTATTGGGAATGTGGAGACCAAGGCTCTGTAATTGGACTTTACTCGTTTGACCCAACTCGACACTTTTGGTATGTTCAATAATAATTTTTAAATTTTAGTTAGACTTGCTCAAAGTATTTAAAAAAAAAAAAAACAGATAGAAAACAAAATCTTAAATGCAAAATACTCCCTCCGTCCCATTTCAAGCTTCACATTTTTGCCAAAACGGGTGTCGGGTGTCCCGTTAAAAATTTCACCTTTCCTAAAATGGCAAAGAATCTTTACTATTCCACTCACTCATTCTCTCTCCTATTTCACTTTTATACTCGCAACACTTTTCAAATTTACTATTCCCTCCACTCATTCTCCTATTTTACTTTTACACTAACAATATTTTCTCTACTTACCTTTTTCCTTAATTTGCGTGCCACCTTCACCATCATGAAGCTTGAAATGGGACTGAGGGAGTATTCGAGATCAGTTATATTTCGTTTGTGTAAAAAAAAATACAAGCTTTGGCGTGGTACCACTTTCCAAAACTCAAAAGCACTAAAAGGAGAAAGAACTACAACAAACAAATTTACAAATGAATTTCACCATCAATCACAGAGTACTAATATATACTCCCTTCGTCCCGGAGAACTTTACCCCTTTACTATTGAGAACGGAAAATAAGAAATAATGTTATTAAAGTATGTGTTGTGAGTGGGAGGAGAGAGAATGCGTGGAGAGAATAGTAAATTTGAAAAGTGTTGTGAGTGGAAGGAGAGAGAATGAGTGGAGAGAATAGTAAATTTTTTTTCCTTTTTAGGAAAGTGAGACTTTAAAGTGGGACGCCCAAAATAGTAAAAGGGGTAATGTTTTATGGGACAGAGGGAGTATGCTATACATAATCAATCAGAAAAATGTGTATTTTTCAGCACCATATGCCCCGACTCGTCCCTCTCAAACAACCGTTCGATCAGTTGATCCCAACTTTCTCTCGGCTTGCTTTTCTTGGATGATCCAGAGGACGAATCGCCACTGTGGGAATTCTCCCCTTCATTCTGTTCTTCGAAGGTACCATACTCAGATGGAGAATATGCATGTGGCACATCCAATGTAACTGCCCTCCGCAGTGCAGCCCTATGCTCCTCACCATGTTCTTTAGCTAATGATTCTTGCCGCTCCATCTTTTGTTTTGGTGGGATTTCCGTTATACGATCCTTCTCCATCATTAACTGAACCAAGAAAACGAAATGAAAGTGTGTTATCAGTAAACACAGTGCCTTGGTCAGTGGTGAAGCCAGAAATTTATTGAAAGGGGTCAAAAATAAAAATTATGATGCAGTGATTTTTTTTCCGTCCCACCTCAAATCAGACTTTTTGCCATTTTCGTCCGTCCCACTCAAACCAGACTTCTCAAAATGGCAACAAATCTTTACTATTCCTCCCCCTCATTCTCTCTCCTACTTACTTATATACTCAAAACACCGACCAACTTACTATTTATCCCACTCATTGTTTCTCTTATTTTATTTTTAATACTCACAACACCTCTCTCCTACTTAACTTTTCGTTAATCACCGTGTCCAAAAAGTTGGTCCGGTTTGAGGAGGGACGGAGGGGGTAAATCTTATGAAAAAACAGTTTTTTCATAACATTATGGGAAAAAATAGTTTTTACACCACCTAGATGATTGTGTATCCAATTTCAATGATATAAGAACTGGTTTTTCCATAATGTTATGGAAAAAATTATTTTTTTCATAAAAATTACTCATCAAAACATCAACAACAAAAAATACTGCTATGGGGAAAATATGTTATTTTCCTAAAATTAAAGGTGGTAAAAATGACATAACTCCAAAATCAAGGGGACCAATGAACCCCCATTGGCTTCAAGTGGCGCTCTGCCTCAAGGTCAATATGATGGATTAGTAAATCGGAATGCAGAGTTTAGGGTACCATTATTAGGGAGGTTGAAAGAAATCATTTTCTTTCATATAGGGGGAAGAAGGAAAGGAGCACAAAAACAGACCTCCAAAGCCTTTTTGGCTTCTCTCTCAATCCAAATGATGGCATGGTCAGAAGTAGCATTGCAGGAGAGAACTATGTGCTCAAATCTCCCATCTACTGGCACTGCTGTCCTTACAACTGGAGGGAACCTACCACACCTGCAAGCATATAAATGTCGAGAAATGTTCAGACTGTCAAGCCATGACTTTTCACTTCTATAATATGAGATCAAATGCAAATGCTCTATGGCGCTCTTGTGTGCCACATTGTATGTCATAGTGATCCAATGGATATTCATGAATGATGACATCATTATGATACCAAAACTAATAATTCATAACCGTTGGATCACTAGTGGCACACAAAAGTGGGAGCATTTGGTCCTCTATAATATAGTATCTGATTTGGAAAGAAGCTAAGCTTTCATTTTGGCGAAACCCATTAAATTATACTCCCTCCGTCCCTAAATGAATGTCGAAAAAAGTTTCAAATTTGCTATTGATCAAGAGTAAATTCGGAAAAAAAATCAGCATTCATTTAGGGATAGAGTGAGTAATTTATAAGTTTCATGCTGAAGAACCTGAACTAAGGAACAGGTTTTAGGCAAGGTCACTTTATCAGGGCAAATGAAAAGGATTATGTTTCTCAATTTTATTTTATTTTATATCTCTTGTTTGAACATCTGTTTGCTTTTCCTTTCTCTTTTCTCTTTTAATTTCTCCTTCTTTTCTCTCTCTCTCACTCTTTTTAAGGTACAATGGTTATGCATTCAAAGTGATGGAGCAACATAAGGTTGCTTCACTGCGATATTGGAAATCAAGGTTTGATTTGAACAGCAGAAGTAAATTTTCTACCTAAAGACAAATCATAGACCCCAAAAATTGGAAGCATTTGCTGTCATTATTACAATAATGAGGGGATTTCAAAAAAATACAATAATGAGGGATACTATAATGGCAAAACAAGCATTAGTACTCCGCCTTTTGCAAAATAATAGCGGGGATGTCAAAAAATGTCATCATGGGCAACCAAAGACAACTCACAGATATCTTAGTAAATACTATATTTGAAAGAGCTATGGTGTAGTAAAGTAGGTTGTACCTGAAAGGCTTTCTCTCAACAATGTGATAGAGGCGACCAGGGGCATAAAGCCTCCTTGGATCCTTGAGCATCCGTTCCTCTGGTATGCAAGTGTCTCTCATGCACCTTAAACATAGTATGCATGGCAAACTGTTTCATAAAGAAAAGAGTTATCTTGTCACTTTTTGTATGAAACTGAATCTTCTATTTTTTATTTTTTTTTCACTTTTTATTGGCCAAAGCCCAAAACAGTTTTTTCATGAGAAGCGGAGAATGGGACATTATAGAGGCGTCAGCAATAATTTACCATAAAATAGACTTGAAAATGTCCTCCAAGGGGGTTGCTGTCCGGGGTAAGAAATCATCCTGCTTAGAAAAAGAACAAAGTAAAAGTTGATGCATCATCATCCTTATCAAACCAAACTATGCATATGATGAGTAGTAGTAAG
This sequence comes from Adenophora triphylla var. japonica, assembly GCA_022495995.1. Lineage (NCBI taxonomy): Eukaryota > Viridiplantae > Streptophyta > Magnoliopsida > Asterales > Campanulaceae > Adenophora > Adenophora triphylla. Next base: position 63,900 of record JAFEMH010004505.1, on the reverse strand, counting down.
ATGCAGTGACAGCGAAATGAAAAACTTGTAGTAAGATTTTGCATTATTATAATTTTATTTTATTTACTTCTTGAACCCAATGTTTGCGCTTAGAAGACCAGGCCCTCGAGATATTCAGTAAAATCCCTATTCTCAGATGCAAGTAAAAAAATCACCTCATACGAAAAAAGTTCAAGCAAACGACAGAAATACATATACTGTTGTTCTCGAACACGATTAGACCATAATATCGCATTATATATTGTAGTACCAAATGGCGTACATTGACAAGTTTACCCTCTCAAGCTGAGATATTGGTCAAAGGAAATATTTTTAATATCAGCTATTCTCATAGCATTTACAGGTCACATTATACTGCTACAACTCTTTTCTTTTTATTTTATCAGTAATTATATTATTATGTAACCAGTAAATGCTACGAGACTAAATAACATACACCTCCAAAATGGGAATGAACACTTAATCCAGTCATTGACCAATCATGTCAAATACTCCCTCTTGTCTCATACAAATGTTCCCATTTGACTTTTCAAACAATTTAGTGATGTAATTTTCTTTCCATTACAATTCCCTAATGAACACAAGAATCACACAAAGGAACACTAATCTTAGCCATAATCCACATCCATTTCACTCAAAATTTGGAAATTTACTAATTCTAGTGATTCAAATTTATAAATGAGACTTTCTTTTCTGGACAAAAAATGGAAAGTGAAAACATATTTATGGGACGGAGAGAGTAGAATTGGTTGTTTGATAGAGTGATTAAAATCATAGGACCAAGCAGTAGAAAAAAAACCCTTGCCTGAAGCACAACCGAATTGATAATATCAGCATATCTCACAGCCAAATTAAGTGACATGCATCGAGCAGGCGCAATAGCAAAGCACCTAACCCTCTTCCTGTCAATATTTCCCAACATATCACGATTTTGCACCACCAACAAAGCCAATAATGCCGCCACACCAGACCCTAAAGAATGCCCAGCAAAAGTCAAAGTATAACTCGGATATTTATCCAACAACTCCTTCAAATTATCACATTCCGCATCTAAAACAACCCCAGCTGCCTTCAACAATCCATTATGAACATACCCACCATCAAATTTCCTTTGCCCCAACTTATTATCCAATAAAACAGCGTAATCACTTTCCTTTGCCAAATTAAGTCCCTGAATAGCAATAACTATATCAGAATGTTCGTGATCAACGTATAACAAGTATGGTGGGACCCGCCCACGATTATCATCGTATGTTCTTTTCAAGATTAGCCAATCAGGATTGATTCCATAACCACCGGGAGGTTCCCAAATAGGGTTTCTTAGATCATCTTCGTATACAGCTAATATGTATCTACAGAGCCTCGGGACAGGCTCAAATTCTTCAGCAGTGGCAATACCCCAAGTCTCACTTTCATGACCTGCACTATGAAGACATTTCTTCCAGGCCCAACGGGTACAAGCTAAACAATAAACACATTCTAGAAGTGGGAGGCCACAAAGAATTGACATTGTGGCTTAAGATCCAAGGAATTTACCATATATCAATTTGTACACTTATACAGTTATACTGGTGATGGAAAAAAGAAAAGGAAAAGGGGGTCAATGATGGGTATTGACTTTTGATACTAAAATAAAAATTCTGAATTGGTATATGAAGAAACTAGCAAAATTGGGAGAAAAACCAACTGGGTACTGGAAATACTGTAATTCCAAGCATGAACGAACAATCTAAGACTCAAACAAACGTCAATTAGATCGAAAAATTATGGTGATTAGGAACAAACTAAGATATCAATGAAATCGTGATTAAACGATGAAATTTGATGAATTTTCGACCCAAGGAAGAAAACCCAGATTAGAATGTGCAGGTAATGATCAAAGAGAAGGTAAGATTTGCGTAGAAGGACTAAGAAAAAATGAATCTTGGGAGTGTGAAAGAAGAAAAACTGGAAGATTTGAGAATACCTGAAAGTCAACTGAGAAACTGGTGTCGCGATTGGGGGACTTTGTCAATTATTGGTATTGGGAGTTTAGAGAAAGTAGAAACTATGAGAACCACTATTTACTACTAAGTCGTCTAAATGTTCGAGTTAGCAAAATTTTGAAGTTTGAGCTTAACGTAAAGCGAAATCTAATCATCCTATTTAAATTTTAAAAATTGTTATTGATAAATAAATTAATTATTTATCAATAACAATTTTTAAAATTTCAATAGGATGATTAGATTAATTTACGCCTAGTCAAACTTCAAAATTTTTATTGACTGACATTTAAATCGGTATCTTATGAAAGATTTGTTTTGATTATGATTTGAGGGACCAGGTAGTGTTTTTATTTATTTATTTTTATTTTTAAGGAAGGAACCGGAGTTAATAGTTGCAATTTTTTTATATGCTCCTATATTTTACGTTCTAATTGTCATTATGCATTAGCCATCTCCAATGACATGTAGGCGGCGGGAGACAGCTGATGTGTTCTTTTGTATATTAAATCTTAATACTCAAAACTGTTCATGCGACCTCCTTACCCGCTGCCGTGATAATGCAAGACATCTTATCGATCAAGTCTTATACAGATAAACATATATCTAAAGTCTTATTAAAAAATCGATTATCATATTCATGAACCGCATTCATGAATCACATGAGACATTGTATATCGATTCCTTCTTGAACTTGAGCCAAATTTCAATAATCTCCACATTGACAAAAGTTCTCAATCCCATAATTGATTTTGGCTTCCAACATGACAACTGGCTCCATCAAATCATTGGCTTCTTCAAACTTGAAATTTCTTCTTCAAAATCTGAATTTCTTCAAAATCTGCCATTGTTGTTCGGACATGACTCCCGATGCTAGAAACCACAAAATATGATTTTCACCGTTCAGATTGTAGATATATGAGTCCCCAAGCTACACACCAAAAATCAGCACGATCCAACGGTGAACGAACGCGCAATACTGATTTTCCCACCACCGCGCTATAAAATTCGAACTAGAAAATCTGATACATTTTTTCTTCAATTTTGAATATCTTTTGATGATGCAAATTCTACCATAACTTGTGCCGCCGCTATCCACTACCAGGACACACCTCCTGATCACCAATATCAGGAATACTTTCGACGCAAAGCTCCATTCGCGAAGTTGCACATCTACACAATTCATCATTTAATCTTGCACTCTCTGCAAAGTTTTTGTTCTTCATAAATGTCACAAATTAAGCATAACCTAAAATCTTCAATACTATTATCCCGCACCATCACCGGAGCTGAACCATCATCTCAGATACCAATTGTTGTGCGCGACGAAAGCGGTTCTAATGCACACCAACAATTAGGTTATGCTACACCATTAATTTGGACACAAACAATATGACGAAAAGAATAAACAAGATAAGATTTAATGTGATTCACCACATCATCAATGGGCTACGTCCACACACCGATCAACAATATATATCACATCTTCAACATTACAAAGTATATCACCCTACAAATTTGAGTCCCTCAAGGATTACAATGAATGAAAATATTAGGTTACTCTCACAATAGTATACAACTCCTTCATGAATGTACACATCTCTCTAACTCACTCTCTCTTAAGGGGAGTCAGTCTTGACAACACAAGACACACTTGAACTCTTTATATACATGTCTATTTACAGGCACAAGACATCTTCTTGATCAAATCTCATCTAGATGAATTAATATCAAAAATATCATTGAAAAATCAACCATCACATTCATGAATCACATGAGACATTGTATATCGATTCCTTCTTGAACTTCAACCAAATTTCAACACTTGATACTCCCTCCGTCTCATTTTCATTAATAAGTTCTCATTTTATCATTTTGGTTGTCCATTAAAAATTTCTATTTTATATATTAAAAAAATAGAATCAATTGTTATACTCACTATTCAATTACTGTTTTTTATTTCACTTTCTATCTCCTTAATACTCAGAACACCTACTTTTTCATCATTCTCATTTCTAAAAAGAAATCAGAAATCGTCAATTGGACGGATGCAGTATTATCCTTTTATATTTTATTAATTATCGTATGAGTAGTTCTTGGAAAAAATTAGTTTTCTCAAAATTTTATGAAAAAACTAGTTTTCAGCATCGTTCATCACTCTTATTAGTTAAACATAGCGTTTAAAAACTAGTTTTTTTTATATTACGAAAAAATTAGTTTTTCACAAGATTTTGACTTATCGGATTACTTTTCTTATGTAATTATTTTTTTTGAACCATTTTATGTAATTTTTATTAAATTATAAAACAGATTATAAAGGGTATAAGTGTCACGAATTCAGCTGGGCCTAAGAAACAAATAGTGTACGAAAGTAACACGACGATAACGGGCCTAGTAGGAGTTGACCAGCCCATGTTATCTTAATTCTGTCCCAACATCTCAGTATAAGACCATAACAGCAAGCCGAAAAACCCTAGTTTTCTGCCGGCACCACTCAGCAGCTCTCTGCCGATCAGTCGAACAGCGAAAGGTTAGCAACTTCGATTCATTTCCTTTCTCAATTGTATGGATGGTGATTCGTTGTTTCTGTACGATAATGTTGTCAATCGAATGTTTTGATTTTCTCTAGAAAAACAATTCCGTTGATTGATTATACTGTTGATTACCTAATGTTGAATTACCGATCTTAGGGCTTGTTTGATTTGTAACAATTTCAAAGATAACGCGGAATAGAATGACCCTTGATGCGTTCCAAGCACATTTTTATTTAATGTTAATATATCTTTCTTAACTAATGTTTTAGATTATTATCCTGCATGCTCCTAATTGAATAATTGTTATGATTTTTCTTATTTTCTATGTGTATCAATGAAAGATGAATTAACTATTTTCCTTATTTCTGTTGCTTTTACATCGAATGTAACTTCACTGGTATTTTGTGGCTTAGCAAGGTTCATTGTGTAAAATATTTGAAGTATTTAGGGCATAATTTTTGGACTAACTTGAAATGGGATTGACTTAATTGTATCTTGACCCAAATGTAGGTGATGGCACCAAAAGCCCCTAAGTCGGGCCTCCATGTTGGTTTAAACAGGGGTCATGTAGTGACCAAGAAGGAGTTGGCTCCCCGCCCATCTGACAGAAAGGGGGTAAGCTGTTTTCTGCCTTTTTCCTTATGTTTGATAATCTGTGTAAAGGTTAAGATATGTGTTATTGAGCTATTTAATTTTTTGCTTCATTGTTTGATTTGTTATTCTTGAATGTAATTTTTCTCCCTCGTCTAATTTTGTCAATTTTCCTTGGAATTGGGTCTACGGCACCATTTTTCAGTTTTGGTAGCTATAGCTCTTTTTCTGAACTAAAGATTGATGATTTCTAATATGACTCCAGAAAACTAGCAAGAGGATCCACTTTGTTAGGAACCTTGTTAGGGAGGTGGCTGGGTTTGCACCCTATGAGAAGAGGATCACTGAGCTCTTGAAAGTTGGGAAAGACAAGAGAGCTCTGAAGGTTGCCAAGCGAAAGTTGGGCACCCACAAGAGGGCAAAGAGGAAGAGAGAGGAGATGTCTAATGTTCTTCGTAAGATGAGGTAATCTTTGAAAGTGAATTCTTTCAAAGTTTCTTCTGTAATGATTTCTGATAGATATTCATTTTCTAAAATATCAAATATGAAAAAATATCAAGTCTTCTGCATTAGAGTATTCCGATTGTTTACTTCAACTACTGTACATTTTTGCTTATGGTGTTTGTTTGCCGAAACAGGTCTGGAGGTGGTGCAGAGAAGAAGAAGTGAAGCATTTCTACTTGTAGTTTTCCTTGTGAACTTAAATTATGGATCTTTGTTTGAAAATGTTGAGATAGTTGTTGTTTGGACACTAAGTTTTTTCTTAGAAACCTGTTTATCAATTAAGTGAAGAATTAAGATCGAGCATTAATCAAATGTTTTTCTATTTACTCATGAATTTCATATGATTATTCATGTTAGCCGACCCCAAATCATTTTGGGACTTAATTTTGGGACTTAAAAGGGTTTGTTGTTTTAAAGGATGGAGCTCATGTCTTGAATTTCTGACTCAGTTTCTCTACTCTTTCCCTGCAATCCCCTACAACTCTTTTTTGCCTCTTCTTTAACAGCTATGCTCAACTCCGTGGAGCTCTGCTGCAAACCATGCAACGAGCTGTTCTGGATGTAACACCATCTTTAAGTTCTCCAGCCCGCCTGCTTGCCTCAAGCACCCGCTCCTTCAATATAGATATGAACAGGAGTATCTTTTGTATAACTTTATCAATTATCTCTCTTGATCTCCCTCTCACATCAGCTGTCATTGCTTTAAGCTTCTCCACCAACTTCTCAGACCTGCTGACGGTTTTTTCAAGCATTGACTGATCCCCAGCATTGAGCCATGTAACCCCAGCAGCATTTGCCTCCTCTTCAAGCAGGTCATTATCTACGACAACCTTAATGCCTTGACTCTCCCAGTGGGCCCTAGCCTCTTCCAAGACTTTTGCTTTCTCGCTTGCTCTTTTTGCATCTTCTTCAGCCCAAGCCCTTCTTGAAGATTGATAACAACTTGATAGGTCAGCTTAAACTTTAAACAACATAAATGGGAAGGCAGCTGAAATTCAATGTCATTATCCATGATAGCATTAAGGCATTATGATAAATTCACATCTCCAACATCTATTCCCTTTGTACTAAAATGATCTTCCCACTTTTTTGGTCATTATTACGAATGAACTTTGAACAATTATTTTATTTAATTATCCTAATGAAAATGTAAAACTTGTTATTGATAGTATTGTTGATAGTGTATCAATTACAAATTTTAAATTTACGTTAGTATAATTAAATCAACCTATAATTATTTCCCAAATTTCATTCATAGTAACCTCAAAAAAAGTAGGAAGATCATTTTGGGACGGAGGGAGTATTAATCTGCACAAAATTAATGATAAAGAACCATACAGTATATTTGCCTCACAAGGTTGCCACACATTCATGGCAAATACAATAACTGCAAATGAGTCTACTGAAAACTTCCATTAGTTCCACTCCTCGGCCCCTCAAAAAACCACACACAAACACACAAGTAGCAGATACTCCCTCCGTCCCACCCGAAAAGGCACAAAATTGATCTTGCTCGTGAATAGTAAGTGGATAGTTAGTGTGAGTATGACAAGTGAGTCCCATGAATAAAGAAGTATTAAAAAATTTCCATTTTTGGAGTGTGCCTTTTTAAATGGGACACCCAAAATGGAAATGTGTGCCTTTTTTGGTGGGACGGGGGGAGTATACTACAAGCATATAAGACTGAGTGAATGATCTGTTCTGTTGCAGAGGCCAAAAGAAAAAAAGAAAAAGAAAGGATTGTAAACACCACAATCATTATGTGATTTACAGGTTACTATGATAAATGATGATGCTGTGAAAGATTAAAAGATCACCATGATAGATACTGATTACCATGAATTTTCTCTTCAATTTGCAAGGTATGACATGATTGCAGTATGCAAAGCATTGCCTTCTCAATAAGATTAGGGAAGGTTGGTGAAGTCAACTCCAGGAAGAAAAGAGAGTGTACCTGACCATGGACAAAGCTTTTCGCTCGACCTCCAATTCATACTGTAACCGGCCTATCTCCTGATTATCAGTTTCTGCATCTTGCCTGAGCTTAGAAATCCTTTCTTTTTCATATGATACCTCCACTTTGTTACTCAAAAGGCTCTGCAACTGTTCCTCCGTTTCGCGCCGTAACCGTGAAAGAATCCCCATTTGTGAATCAACAGCTGCACGCTCTTTAAATAATGATGCACGCTCTTCCTCTCGCTCAGCTTTTAACCTTTCCAATTCTTGCTTTGTCTGTTCGGCCAATTTTTCCGCAGCATTAATCTTTTCCCTCTCAATAAATAGTTCTTTCTCAAAGTTTGCATTGATATCCTTCTCAACTTGGTCTACAAGGGAACTGTGTGCAGCAACAGCCTTTTCTGCCACTGACTCTGCTTCAACACGTGCAAGTTCCTCGCTAACTATGTCAGTAGCCTCACCAGTTGCAAGAGCAATAGCAGCTTGAGCCTTTGTCACTGGCTTATCTGGCTGGAAGAGTCTTGTGAAGCCTACAATAGAAGCAACTAGTATTTGAGTTTGAAGTACAGCTGTATTTTATGCAAGAAGTGGTTACAGGATTTTTTATTTTTATTTTTCTTAAAGGTGGTTACGGGATAGTATAACTAACCAAATGCAAGGGCTACTATTACACGTTCTCCTGCTGACAAGTCGGCCACAAGTGCAGGCCAAGCATCTGGATTGATCTTGTCAATGTCTATGAAACCAGAAACTCGTTGAATGATCTATCCACAAGTGCCAAATTAGTTAGATGTAAATATACAGTTTCATGCCTTCGTAAGTATGAAAGTGAAAAAGAAATAACAATAAGTCTCCAACTTATTTAACCTTTCTGTCAGCAATTGGAAGTCGTCTTTTCTCGAGAGACATTTTCCAACTCACAAGATACTGCCGAGAAACAGGGCTGCAGAATGATATAATGGAAAAGAGGAAATACCATTGACCAAGTTAGAATGATCCCAAATAAATCACCCAGTACATTCAGGTGACTGTAATTAAAACAACAATGACCAATTTAAAATGGAAGGAGAGAAAATTAAGAATATGCTGAATTGTTACATATACACATAGGAGAAAATGTTAAGAGGCTAACATGCAAGATAAGGAGACAAATAAAAACTGAAATGACTGATCACAGAACCTGAAGGAGTTTTGGTTGTCAAGTTGACAAATAACATTCAATAGTAGCATTAATCTACCTTTCAGGACAGAAGAAAAGATAACTCTCATCCTGATTTAACATATAATTCACGTCACGTCTTGATAGCTTGCTGGCAATAAGTCCTGCTTCAGCCAAGCCTGAATATCCAACTCTTTAGAAACCAATGCAATAATATGAACCGTATCAACCAAGGGTAGATATTCTTCTAACTACGTAAACTGTGACTTAAACTGCGAAAACACACCCAAAACTTTGAAATCTAATTATCACCTTGGATAGATGGGAAATCAGGATCTTCAGGTGTGATATCATCAAAAGCAAGTTCAGTGACATTCTCAATATACATTGCAGGGTAAACTTTTGAGAGAGTGTTCCTGCAGATGAGGAAAGTTACTAAATCCTGTATATGTGTAATACCCATTTGGCTATGATTCCATATATACATACATAAATGTGTGTGCGTCTGTATAGAGAGAGACATATATACCTTGAAAGAGCATTGCTGGCTGAGACCAACCAGCGAGCGTATTCGCGACGAGTACATAAATCACCAGGTTGAACATCACCTTCAATAACCTGAAAACAAAATTCTTTCAGATTTATATACTCACCAGGAAGTAACAAATTGAAAATATACATTTAACTATCTGGCTGGTATAACTAATAAACACACCATTTGCTTGCTCAATAAAAGGAAAGTGATAGACAACTTAATCAAAGCTACAATATACCAGCTGGTGTTATCTTCGAAGCTGGAACTTTACTTCAGACCTATTGAGGCTGTAGGAGGGAGAAGAACGTAAATCACAACAGTCAAGGGCCGTATTCTCTCCTCAAGGACTTGGAGGATGTTAGATTTTACTTCCAATTGGTCTCGCCGTCTTTCTTGCCTTTTCTTCAATCAATACAAAAGAAGTCCTAAAACCAAAAGAAAGTCCTAAAACCAAATGCATCCAAGAAGTTCATTTGGGAATACAAAAGAAAATCAGATTCTCCATCAAATGACTAGAAGGGGAAAAAATTGGAAAGATATACTCATCCAACAAGAAAGATGTCTGCTGAAGCGTTACTTCAGTCACTTCTACTATTCCCCTACCTTTCATTGTGAATGAACAAAAAAAAACGTAGCTTGTCCTTATCAGCAATATAAACAGATAAAAGACCTTTTTATTCCAGATATAGTGGTTAAACTCCTGTTTTGTTGATATGGTCACTACAACCATCTGTTCTGAAGTTTCTCAGACAAAAAGAGAAGAGGAGAGGGAGGGAGGGGGTGGAGCATCCTATTGACACAAAAAATTGCTATTGCAAGCTTTTTCTATTTTGGAGTCTAACTGCTGAAAGACACGAAAGTAAAGTACCTTTAGCACTTGCAAAGCTGCTAGCGCCTGTCCCTGAACTTGATCGACAACTGCAGGAACCAAAATCTTGCCAGGAAGGGCCTGTAGAGCTGGAGAAACTACAGATGGAGCAGGCATGCTGCAGATGGCGAAAAAATTCCAACATTCATTGAGCCAAAAAATGTTGTGCTTGTATTGTCATCGTTATAATCGTTATCATTTTGTTTGATAGTAAATGGATAAGCTAATGCTGAAACCGAATTTGTGTCCGATAATTCACCTCCATTCAAATGCACTTCTAGGGATGGTTTATTTTCCTGAGCTGAAACCTCTTGGACTTCCCCAAGGTCCAAATCATATTTCCCTGCTAATGGGCTTACAGCCTCCAAATCATCTATATTATTGGTCTGGGGCACTAAGACAGCTTCTATCTGGGAGCTGACAGAAACTTCGAAAGGGAAAGGCTCACGGTGAGCATCAAGACCAAAACTCAAAGATGAATCCAAGGAATTGTTGGAATTTTCTGATTCAATGGATGCAAGCACATCCTCCTGGTAATCAGGATTAAGATTTGTTGGATTTACATATGGAGAGTAGGAAATTGTAGTTTTGGTATCAACAAGGTCCTCTTTGGGATTAGTAATTAATTCTTGAGTTTCAGCAAGAAGGTTGTCATCAGAATTACCAAAACTGGCAGCATCTGAACCACCATAGACCTCAGATTCAGGCACTTCAGGTGTTTCTAGACGACTGATTTGAATAGCATTTGTTAACAGTTCCTTTTCCAGATAATTTTGAGTTAAAGAGTTGTTTATTACCTCCTCGCTGTTGGATGAGTACCCTACATCGGTATCACGACTAACTGTATTTTCAGTGATAGTTTCTTTATTTTCTGCATATGAAGAAAAATCTTTGTCTGTACCTGTTTCATTTTCTAGAGCAATGTTGCCTAGAATTGCATTATTTCCTTCATTTTCCTCCCCCTCAAGAGTATCCTTCTGATGAGCAGAGACCAATAACTCTTCTTGCTGTGTTGTCAATGGCTCCATTTTTTGTTTTGTACCTATATAAGTATTGTATTGATGGATGTTACTGAATACCGGCAAGATTTTGAATTACCCATTCCCAGGCTTGCAATATGAGACTGTTGTGGACAATAGGCAAACAAACACAACTTAAAGAGAAGTTTGTCAATTCATAACTTTCTAAACATATCCACCTCGAGAAGATGGGAGCGATAGAAATCTGTAGCGGAGAAAGACTCTTACCAGAGGCCCTACTGCTTATAGAAAATGCTGCAAAGGATAGTCCAGAAACAAGAATAATCCCAGCTACTCCAGCTCCCACTATCCCTGAAAGTGAACTACTTCAGAAGTGTTATTAGTTGACAAGAGAACCAACCACTGAACCGAGGAATCACTAGCAAAGACAACCAAAAGGCTTATATCTAAACTGAGTATGGAGCTGGAACAACTACATAAAACAAGGGTAATACTAAAGTCAAAAAAAAAATGGTCACAAACATAATTGTCAAAGGTTGATTGCATGTTGTGTTTGTAAGCCCCATTATTAATTAATAAGGTATTCAATCAATGACTGCCATCTGTGTTTGTGGCCAAGAATTCATGAGTTTTTTTTTTGTTCCCCTAGCGTTGCTCCAGTACACAATGTTATAATCCAGATCTTCAGAGTTCAGTCATGCGTATACCTTTTCGTAGTTCATCAAAAATGCTAACAGGTGCTCTTAATTTTTTTGTGAGGTAGCTCAAGTTTAGAAAGATTCACATTAGAAGGGTTTGAGTAAGATTTTTTTTTAGTGTCTCTGTGGTGAATCTCAAGACACAAACCATCTACTTTTGAATGCTTAAATAGTGACTTTAGGACACTTGCTATAACCATAACCAAAAGAAGTTATAAATCGAAACGGTAGAAATTTGAAGATAAGCAAGCCCAACTGATTGAAAGTGTTCACACTCTCAGAAATGGAAATAATGGAAGTTTGATCATTCATCAACAAAAGCCGAGCCATAAACATTCAAGTTCAAGCTATCAATTATTTGACGAAACACTCCATATATACTTACAAGGATGAATGGACCTCAATCTACTATAAAGCTATACAAAAAAATACAACAACGAACTTCGCAGTTTTTTAGTAATGTAAGTTTCACTAATACCGAATGAAAGGTAATTGTCTAGATTCAAACTAAATTGATGACGCCACAGCTTTTCGGGGTCAGGAGCGGTTCAAGGATATCTGGCTAGGATATATTTTGTGGTTTTGTGTACCTAGATCACAACACAAACAAGCACCGTTAAGGTCAAAGTTGGATGTTACTCCAACTCAGGCCCTCGGGTGTGAGAGTAAGAATACTGAATAATAAGGCTTTGAATACCTTTGGAGTGTGTGTGTTTAGGTTTAGAGAGTAAAAGAGCTTACTCAATTGTATATGGAACTTACCTTGCCCAAGGGGGTAAAGGCCTTCTATTTATAGGCAATGCCCTGGTGCTTGTTGAGGTAAGCACGAGATCGGCCACAGGGGGCACTTTGGTATTTGACCAGCCTACACGTGTCCGCAGCCTAATTGGTCTGTCGGGGAGGGAACATTGGTGTCCAGGGACATGGTGAAAGGGACATGAGCCGTGTAGCGGCTTATTGCATTAAATGGAATAGTAGGCGCCGGATCGAGCCGCATTGAATGCGTGATGGGGAGCCTGGCAAGTGGCTGTCGAGCCGGTAAGCTAACTTGCTCGGTAAGGCTTTGACATTAACCGGAAGCAAGATGTGCCCGCGGTCAACGTTGTGCCCGCCAAAGATATATGACGCGAGCACTATTGGATGCGGGCATGACTCACGTGCGTATCCGAGATCCGGAAAGGTGGTTCCAAGGGTCCTCGACGGGGACGAACCGAGGAGGGACACGGCCTTGACCACAAGGGCCTATTTGTCCGCGGTCTTCCCTCCAGTGGGTCTAGGAACCTGCTACGTCACCGGTTCTAGGACTAGACCGAGCGCGGGCCCGGTCCGGTAGATCCGGCTCATCAATGGCCCCTAGCTCCAAGTGTGATCATTTATGGTGCAGTGAGGAGCTACTAGAAGCCTCAGTGCGCCTCAATTGCTCCTCGCGCGAGCACCGGTGTTAGCGTTTTCCTTGCTTGTTGCTTGGCCCTACGGGCCAAAGTGGAACGCTCGGGAGGCACCGGTGAGTGACACGTGGTCCTCGCACGGCGTGCCTCCGGTTAACGAGATGGGCCCTCAGCGAGATGAAAAGACGGGTTAGTGGTACGTCGTGGGTACGTGTCGGCCATCCAAGGGGGTAATAAATGCAAAAGGTATTTAATTTTTCGAATTTTCAAACGTTGGAAACGGTTCATGGTCCGAGGTTGGATTTGTGGGCTAATTAATACGGGTTAACGGGTTAACCCGTATAGGTAGGCCTTATAAATACCAAACCCTTAAACCTCAAACCACTTTTTACCGTTTCCAAATCTTCGTAGAGCTTTTGAGAGAGAAATCTTCTGCGAATTCTTGTGCAACCGTTCTCGAATCCACCACTCAATCTTTCTTCTCGTAAGTAATTGGGTGTTTTCTTCTTCAATCTCCTTCTGTTTTTCTTTTCTTGGTTTCCGAACAAAATGACCACTCGAGTTTGGACCCCGCCGTCCCATAGAGTTAGGAGATGGGAGCGCTCCCGGATCATGTTCTTTGTTTGCGAACGGACGAGAGGATATTTAGGAAAGGTAGGCCATGGGTGGCTTAGATTATCCTCGAGTGCTTCCGGTATTTCGCGAAAAATCCCGATGGGGGCCTTTTGTCCCATCCCTTGTGGGAGGCCAAGGATAAAAGGGTAAAAAGGAACGGTGATGTTTTGGTGGGGGGATACCGGTAAAGAGGCCGAGAAATTTTGTGATGGGGTTTTGTGCGTGTTTCCCCGCGAGAGGCTCGGCTACGAACGCCATCAACTAGTGAGGAGAGCGATTCGCGTCCCCGAAGTAGTTGTGATCGGGAAAAGTGCGAACCGATGGATCCCGAACAAACAGCCTTTGCGCGGCACCGGCACTTGGAACTTGAATGACCACTTTAGATGTTACGCCCATAAGGACCATCTTTCCCCGTTGTGCCCGCGGCCCCTGGGCGAGGACACCGAGCCGAGCGGAGCCGAGGAACCTGAGCCTCCCGAACTTTGAGACTCTTTTGGATCCGGTGAGGTTGAATCGGAGATGACCCTCGCCCGTGGTGACCCCACCGGTCTCTTTGGCTCCTCGAGCTCGGAGACCGAAGAAGATGACCAAGGAGAGGGGGATAGGAGGGTGGCGGGGACCTCCAAGAAGGCCGCCGAGACCACCAATATAGTGGATGCCTTCGAGAGCTCGACTCCGAGGAGGAGGAGGAAGTGATTGTGGCCCCCGCCCGAAACAAAGGCAAGAGGCCGCCAGGGAGGTGAATCCCGGCCGTGGCCGTAAGAAGGCCAAGGAGGTGGCCACCATTGATTGGGAGGAGGACATATACGAAGTGTATAATGTGGACCGCAACGCCTACCGTGTCCGCGCCTTAGACATATTCATCTCAAGGACAAGGACAGCTGCGGCCGAGAGAGCGGTAGGCGATGTCCGCGAGGGCAATAGGCCTCGCATTTTTTATGGAGCCAGGTTTGAGAACGGATTGAGGCCGCCCCCGGACCCCTTCTTCTATTTCTTTCCGGAGTTTAATTCCCGCCCGCCTACGCACTCCGACTCCCGATGCCATCCGGCCATTGTCTCCTTTATCGCGGTCTGCGGAGATTCGAGGCTATGAACCTACCCCGGCCGGGCTTTATGCTTACTACCGTAACCAGATCGGCCCGCAATATTTTGAGTTTGAAGGCTAGGAATTATTCTACCCGAACCTTCTCTCCTCCCTCAATAAATTTGACCAACGGAACTGCAGGGACATCTTGGTCATCGAGTCTAGGTTTGGATGGCCCTTCTCAAAACCCTCAAATCCGGTCCCGATGAAGGTGGCCGCGAGTAGCTATCCGCACTTTCCTCCGCCGGGATGCTCTCGCTGCGCCGCGCCCTGCAGAAATACCCTCGGCCCAAAGATCGGGAGAGCGGGACGAGCCGTATATGACGTGGGCGCCATAGTGGAGGATGAGCCTCTCGATCTACTCGGGGTGGCTCGCAGGGAGGGCGCCCACGTGCCCCCTGCAGTAGTAATAGAGCCTCACGCCCCGCGACCACGATTGGCGGGTGCACGAACATTACCGCCCGAGGCAGACCGTAAGACCCGTATGCCGGGCGCCGAGCGCGATCCCGAAATAATTGGTCTCGATTCCACTATGAAACTGTTTGCCAATTTACTTTGCTTTTGATTTTAACCGCTTTGCATAACCATTTTCTTTCCTCCAGAGTAGATCCGACTGCATAACTTCGATGGCTCCTCCATTAGCGGCACGCTTTCAATGAAGGCCAAGAAACATGAAGGCAGCAAAGAAGCCCTCCGCCCGAAGAGAAGCCGAGAATGAGATGGGAGGGTTCCATGAAAAACAATAGTAATTTTTGTTGCGGCGGTGAAAAGCGGGGATACTCTACCCGCTCCCGAATTATTCTCAAGACCGGGAATCTGCCTCCACCTCCTCGGGTCCTCCACCACCCACCGCTGTCCGGGCGTCTTCTCCCGGCCGCACTATTGCCTCCGGCACAACCAGTGAGCTTGACCCAAGAAAAGGACCGAGAGAGAGGCCGACTCGACGCACAGGGAGAGGTCTTCGAAGACCCAAAGTGGGGGATACCACAGCCGTAGCCCTCCAACCGCCGCCACTACCTCCACTACCGCTCCTCCGCCGCGGGGACAATCTGCTCGGTGGCTTATCCGATTTCCTCTGGCCACCCGCGAGGAGGCATGGGAGAAAAGGAAGCAGTGGGGACGTGCCCGCCATTATCGGGGTGGACTCGTATGCCGGCCTCGCCCAAAATTTCGCCGTGGGCATTGGCCGATCAACCGGCTCTTTGCTCGACTTCTACCACCGGTGGCCGAGAAGGAGAACGCGTCGGCCACGATGGGGACATTGGGGTTGCTCTTTACCGAGGTAGGGACCTTTCTTCCGCTCCTCACTTAGCCTTTGAATTTCCACCTAATTCGACCTTCTTCCTCGCAGGTGGGCAACAAGGCCACGAGGCTCACGGGAGACTTGTGACACTTGTCCGCAGAGCTAGGCAAAGAATACCAAGGACTCCGGCGGGCAAGTCCGCGAACCGGAGCGAGCCCAGGGAGAAGGTGGGTACTGCGAGCTCCCTCCGGATGCCAAGGAAAAGGAGTTCGCGACCAGGAGTCCGATCCGAAGTGGCTTCGGGAGCGGGTGCAGCGACCGAGTGGAGCGAGCCTAGAAAAGGCTAAGTGGTCGCCGGAATGAGCTCCGCGGGCACAAGACCAAATCTGGAGCAAAGAAATGAAGAGCTCGCAACCAAACCGGGAGCCGCGGAGGAGTCGGTAAAACTCCTGGAGGCTAAGTGCCGATGAAGCTCTCCGAGAAACCGCTACCCTTACGCAGTTTGAGCCGGGAGAGGGAGAGGACGCTTTGGCCGAGGCTCGCGAGCAAGCGCAGAGGAGTATAAGAACTCGACTCGCTCACCGCGGAGTGCTTGGCCCAAGATGAGGCGAGTGTCGGGACACGTATCCGGAACTTCGCGGCCACGGCATGTTCTCCGTGTTAGCGGTTGGCCGTAATTGGCTCACTGGTTGCTACCGATACGGAGTGTGTGCCGGCGTGCGCTAGTTCCTTCTGTCCGAGGAAGAGGTCGAGGGTTGGATCTCTGCGGCGCCTCTCTCGCGGTGGCCGAGGCGATCGCCTCTGACCGATCTCCGAACTGGATGCTCGCGCCGGGGACAACCACTTTATCCTTGGGGGATGCCTGGCTCAGGTTCTTCCAGGGGGACCGGCCGAGACCTGCTTTCCATCGCGGGCGGCTCCACTCCGGCCTGCGAGCCCATCTCCGACCCTATAACGAGATTCCGATGACCCGTCTTCCTTCCCCAACTCCAACTTCGAAGCGGGCACAGACGGTGCGGCCGGGGAGCATCGTAGATGCGGCAAGGACCAAGCTCCTATAGTTTAGGATTTTTGCTTTTTCTTTGTTGTAGTAGAATAGGATCTCTTTTTGTAATAGTGTAGGAATTTGTAAATACTTAATATAAATAGAAGCATTTTTCTCAACTTGGCTCCTTTATTATGATCTTAATTGTTTGTCTCGTAGGCTATTTTTGAGTAGTTTGGCAATCTTCGAGCATCTTAATACTGTGCATTCTTGCCTTACCACTTTTTCCAGCGTTTTTGACTTGCAATTAACTTTATATTCTCCTTACGCGGGCAAGCGGCCTTAGTAGGCCACTTTGCCGCATTTTTGAAGTTTTCCTAACTCTTTATTCAAAACCACTTAGGTTTTTGTGAGAGTCGACCTTATTCTTCTATGATCGCGTTTGTTTAGCACTTGTGGCAAAGTTAGGGGTCTTGACCCCGGTTTGTCTATTGGCTTTGTTAAACTAGTTTGATCGCTCTCATCCATTTACACTTATTCCCGACCTTGCGGTGTGGTGTAAGTCAAAAGTAGCCAAGGCAAGCATACTTTCATAGGGCATGCGAAGGTGGCCGTGAGACTATTGTCAGCGCAATGTAAAGGTAGGAGCATATTTTAGCATAGAGGCCACTTTAACCCCCGGCATCCGTATCCCACTTATTGGAGGTTCTCACTTATTTGACCACTTTATTCAAAACTCCCTAAGGTTTTTCGTGAGGGTCTCGTGGCGATCCGGTGAACGGGCTTATATGTAGGCCTTTGTCACATACTGCATGCGAGTAACGGCCCTAACGAGGTCCTTCGCGCAATTAGTGGGTCGGGACTTGGTCATTGTCCCCACTAGAGTCCGTGGCGCGGCATCACGGCCTTTGTACCTACGTTCATCTATATCCACTTATTTTTGGTGGTGTCACGCGAGCAGAGAGAGTCCTCCCCGCGATCACGGTACGGATCGTAATGGATCTTTGTACATATATAGGCATGCGGATCCTTAGATCTTTGCGCATCGGTAAGTAGGAGCTCGTATGTTGGCTCTTGAACTTCCTTTGGCATCCGAACGCGGGCATCCGTCTTAGCTTTTGAGGCCGGTGGGAATTGATTTTTGCATCAAAATATGATGATAACTTCTCCCTTATATATATATAGTCTATACTCCTTCCAAAAATTACAAAGACTTCAAAAGAAGTATCTCTTAAGGTGGTCGCTATTCGAGGAGTGCTTAAGCTCTTCTCCCTCTTTTGGTCATGGCAATATAGGTGCCCTCTTTGACTATCTTTGTGACCTCATATGGACCTTCCCATTTCGGGGACAAACTTGTTGAAACCGAGTGTTGGGTCCGCTTGGACCTCTACGCTTACGAGTACCCAGCCTCCAACCGAAAAACTCCTCTTATTTACTCTTTTATCATGATGCTTCTTCGCTTTTTGTTTGTAGTTCACCATTTTTTCATGTGCCCGCATTCTCTTTCCTTCGAGATCGTCCAGTCACACCTTCGTTTGCCTCGTTTTGAGACTCGTCGAAGTATGTGACTGTACGAGGGTAGGGCTACCTCAACCGGAGCCATTGCCTCGACCCATACGTGAGCGAGAAGGGAGTTTCTCTGTTGAATTTCTTATCGTGGTGCGGACAACCCATAATGCGATGCGGAGCTCGTCCCAACCAACGTCCTCCTCGTCCTTCCAAATTTTTCTTTAAGGCGATTAGGACTAGCTTGTTCGCGGCCTCGCCGACCATTTCACGAGGATAGGCAATCGCGGACTTACGGTGTTGCACCTTCATTCTCACACATTCGGCAGTTGAATTTTGCGGAGAATTGGGTGCCATTATCTCGAAATTATTGCTCGGGGAACCCCAAATCGACAATAGATGTGGTCGTGGACAAGCGATAGTGTTATCCTCGGAAATAGTGGCCAAGCCCTTTGCTTCCGTCCACTTGGTGAAATAATCCACGGCCACCACAAAGATACTTCGATGCTTCCTCTAGCAGCTTGGAAATGGTCCAATAAGATCTATCCCCACGTATCAAACGGCCACGATGGTACTACCAAAGTACGCTCTTTGTTGATGGTAGTCTAGGGATGTCCGCAAATCTCTGGCACTTATCACATTTTCTAACATACTCCCGCGCATCCCTTCTCATTGTGGGCCAAAAGAATCCTTGGAATTTGATCTTGTCTCGAGAGGGTGCGAGCACTGGATGTCCGCCACGAAACTCCTTCACTGAACCTCATAGAGCAAGTTGGTGACCATGTGAGTCTTAACACATCTTAGTAAAGGCTTGGTGAATGATCGCCGAAAAGCACCCCATCGAGGACGAGGTATTTCGCGGACACCGTTACGATGGCTCACAGCCTTTCTTTGGATCCTCGGGGAGTGGTTTGCTTCTCGATGTAATCCTTCATTTCAAATCCACCCCAGTCCCTTACTTGATCCTCAATATTGTTTATACGTATTCGATCTATAGCAGTCTCTCCGTGAATTCAATCGGCAATTTGTCTCCAACTCACCAATTTCTTGCTCGGTTATTCTTGAGAGGAGGTCGGCTTCCACATTGTCCTCTCTCATGACTTGGTTCGGCTCATAGTAAGTGAAATTTTTGATGAGGGTTTTGCGAGGTCGCGATGCGAGTTAGTGCTTGGGTTGATAGTATCATACTCCCTAATTTGATTAAGCTATGGTGAGAGTCACTATTGATCTCAATATTACGAACTCCCAAGTCTCTTTGCCAGTTCCATGCCCGCTATGATCGCTTCATATTCGGCTGATTGTTTGATGCCTCGAACTTGAACCTCGAAGGCCCTCATGAATTTCTCCCCGCGAGTGCAATGAAGTATGCCGCTCATTTGATTAACTTGCTCGCGGAGCCGTCCACATATAAAGTCCACACCTCTTACGGACGCTCCGCTTGGTTGAACAATTTCGGTGCTCGGGCTTTTTGGGTCATCTTACGATTACGCTCGCTTTTCTTTTTCCGAGGTCGTGTCATCGCTTGATTTGAATGATGATTCTCTTCTGAAAATCCCGGCCAAGGCACTGCGCTTTGATTGTCTTTCTCGGGAGTAGGTGATGCGGAACTCGGTGAGCTCTATAGACGAAGCTAGCATTCTCCCAGGGACTCTGGTTTATGTAAAACCTTTCTAAGCGGGGCCTCGGTTAGTACAGGTTATAGGATGTGCGAGAAAAGTAGGCTCTTAATTTTTCGAGCGGATACAAGCAAGGCGTAAGCTAACTTTTCTATATTAAGATAACGCCCTTCTACGGCGGACGGTGCCTTACTTACATAATAAAGCTGGTTTTGGGAGTTATTCTCCCCCTTACAAGAGCATTTTGCTCTTGCCCGGATCGATAGCTGACTAAATACGAGAAAAAGCTCTTATGAGGCGCATAGAAACTCTTTGAGTAGAGGTGGTGCCCAGAGGTATGTCTTGACTTCTTAGCTTGATGGCGCTCGGTGCTCATGTAAATTCAAATGACTCTCTTCCCCCCGCTTAGAGTTTTGAAGAAGGGGAGGCATCTCTGGCGACCGCGAGATGAAGCGGCGAAGTGCGGTGATGCGACCGTTGAGTTTTGTACATCCTTCACGCGGGCGGAGGTTTCATGTCTAATAGGGCTGGATTTTCTCTGGATTAGCCTCATCCCTCTTTGGTTGACCGTGAATCAGGAACTTGCCCGCACTTGACCCCGCGCAGCTTAAGGGGTTTAGCTTCAATCTTTGTTATGGCGCAAGTTTTTGAAGGTTTCCTCCAGCATCGAGCTCGTGGGAGTTTTCCTTAGTTTTTATGACCGTGTCGTCGATGTAGGCCTCAGTTTACGCCTAGTTGGTTTTAAAGACCGAGATTGACCATGCGGCTGATATGTGGCTCCTGCATTTTTAGCCCAAAGGGCATCATAGTGTAGCGGTATGTCTTGCCCACTTGGCAAATGAAGGCTACAGAGCGGACATCTTCGGGAGCCCATCTGGATGCAGTGGTAGCCGGAGTAGGCATCGATGAAGCTTAGAACTACGTGTCGGCATTTATAGAATCCACCAATCTGTACATGCGAGGAAGAGGAAGCAATCTTTGGGGCATGCTTTGTTGAGATCGGTGAAATCAGCCTTGCGTCCTCCATTTGCCGTTGGATTTCTTAACCGTGACCACGTTGGCCGGCCACTTGGGGTAGGAGATCTCCTTTATTATCCCAGCTTTTAGCAACTTTTCCACCTCTTCCTTGATGGCAATCTCTTTCTCAGGGAGAAATATGCGGATTCTGGTGAATGTTTTTGAAGGAGGGGTCGTCGTTGATTTTATGGAGGATCGCGTCCTCGGCGATGCCTTGCGTATCTTCCACCCTCCAAGCGAACACATCGCAATTTGCTCTAAGGAACTTCAATAAGTATCCTTCTTTCCTCGCTGTGAATTTCCAGGTGACCTTAAGCTTGTTTGCTCGGGAAGTGGGGATTGATTACCGCCTCCTCGAGCTCGTCGTTAGGTTGAAGGTCGGCGATTTCACGATTGTGCGGGAGTCGATAACAATAGTTGGGGTTGACACGAGCTTCGGTCGGTGTTGCCATTGAATATATGATATCACGGTCAATTTCCCCCTCTATTCCTCGATCAATATATCCTCCTCAGCGGGCGGCCAATGCTTTGATTTTACGCTCATTTTGAGCTCCGCGCTTTGTGGAATGGAAAGAAAGCATGCCAATTAGTACGGGTGGTGGCGGGAGTGCGAGGGCTTTCCCACTTTTTTGACTTGTCCTCGCCACTTTCCCTCATAATTTTGTCCTCGCCCTCTATCTGCGGGCGGGATGTGCCTTTCTGTTCTTTCCTTTTTTCCTCCGGTGCTCGGAGGAATCTCCGGCTGGTTCTTGATGGTAGCAACCCCAGGGGTGTTAAATTTCACCCTTTGGTGGGGACGGGCCTTGGCTATTCCCAATTCGGCACGAGCGATTCTGTAGAGAATGGCATTGTATTGGGAAGGAAGATCGACCACCATGAAAGTTATCTTGGCCGTCTTCTGCGTGGGTTTTCTCCAATAGCTACGTCGAAACACAATCGTCCCCTTTACCCTTACGGCGTGGTTTGTGAAGCCTTCGAGCATGCCCGCGTATGGGTGAGATGTGCTTAGTCATTCTCATTCCAATCAAAGTATGGTAGTAAAGTATGTCGCGGGCGGCTCCGGTATCTACCCAGCCTTGCGGCTTTATGTTTGCCGGTTGATTCTCATTACGAGGGTGAGTGGGCATGTGGAATGAAAAAGGGTGGAGGCAAGTTCGCTCCTTTTGAACCCAATTTCAAGCTCTTCCTCGGGGCCGGGCGGGGATGGAGAAAACCTTCTCTAATGTCCGAATTTGGAGAGACAATGCCCTACTTAGTGGGAGGTTCCTCCCGATGAAGTTAATGTCATAGTCCCCAAAATCGTCATCATTATTATCTCTTTCATTCTGTCTGGTCCCCGCGTGTGTCGTGCCATTGCGATCATTGTTATTGGGGGCGATATTGTTTCCATAACCCACTTGGTTAGCTCCCGTTATTAATTTTCTGTTTGGATTACTCGCTTGGTGGAAACAATCCTCGATTCCGTGCAGTGGTCGTTGTGAAACTCACGAGAATTTAAGTCTACTCCTCTCATTTGGCTTTCGAAGCGTGGGGAGGAGGAGGAAAGTACGAGGCTCTCATGATCGCCACCCTTGGGTCGGTGAGCTCTGTATAAAGCTGTTTCGGCCACGGCCTTTTTGAGCCTTTACGATCCGGCCTCTGTTTTTGCCACGATTATTGGCGTGAGCGGGCTCGGGGTGGTCTCCTGGACTTGGCTTATCCTTTCTTTCGCGAAGCTCGTGGAGCGGGCACCTAGGCTCTTCGGCGGAGCGATGGCCGATGCCCTTTCATACATTTCCTCATTTGATTTAGGTTTCTTTGGAGGCAAAATTCATTTTGAGGAAGGAGTTGCGAGGCCGCCTTGAAAACATAGTACGATGTCCCCCTCGTCCAGTCCACAATCTCTCGCTCACCTTCTGAGCAAGGGATATATAATCTTTTGTAGGCTCGTTTGGTGCACCTTGACACGGACAAGATCTGTCTTTGGTCTAGCGGGCACGCTGCTCCGGCAAGGCATTGAGGAAGAGGACTACGGGCGGCGAATATTTGGATACACGGGGTTTGAGGGCTAGCATCGAAGATAGGGCCTTGCCGGTGAAGGTCGCGGCCAAAGCTTTGCACATCAGTGACTCATCCGCGGAGAATAAAGCCATCGGCCCTCAAATCTTCCATATGACTCTTGGCATTTTTGGATCCGTCATAGGTGTCCATGCAGGGGTTTGCCCTGCCACGGATCGGTGCCGCGCAATTTTATCGGCGAAGGCGTCCATAGTGCGGCCACACAGGCGGCCTTACGATGGGTTTCACATCTTACTGCGTGAATTCCACAAACTCGGGGTTCGATCATCAACCTTTTGCTTTTTAGCTCGTGGAGCCACGGCCTTCTCATGGCGGAGCAAGTACGGCTTTGGACTTCGCACGGCGATTTGGTGTGCCTCTTCCCCCTTTCCTCGCTATCATCTACATGCGCCACGCTCCGTCTGGCCATTTGTCCGCTCGAGTGGGTCGGCCGGTTTGCCCAGCGGCTTGACTAGTAGCGAGTGAGCGGGAGCTCGTTGGGAGAACCTTTGTGACCACTTGAGGAGGCTGTAGCCCTCCATTGGCCTCTATTTCAAATATTTCCATCTCCGCGTCGTTGATGGCCGTGGCCTCCGCGACCGGTTTGGATTTGGAGGCTAGGATTTCCTTCCTTCTCGGGATGCGTTGCAGGGAAAGTGGGGTGGTCGGATTGGTGTTTTTATGCGAGCTTGGGGAGTTTTGGGCTAGTGTTTAGTAGGGCTTGGGCTTTCTCGGCACGTGCTTCCTCGGTGCTTAGGTGGAGAACTCGTTGAGTGGGGATTTTTGAGGGTGAGAATGGGCCCCCGTTACATTGAAGACGAGTTGGCTTGCCTTTCCCTATTGTTATTGGAGGGTTCGGCTTGGTTTCTCCTCTATGGTTAAATGACCGGCATTTTTTAGAATTTGAGACATGTCTCGAGAATGGTGAAAATAAGCGAAAAGAAGTGTCTTTTGACGGTAGGTTGTTTAGGCTACAAGGTGTGTCGAAAACAAAAGTTTTAAATGGGAAAAACTTAGTGAGGTAAAATAGAAGAGCCTTTCGGCCTTGAATTTGTTTAGGACACGTGAGGTGCCTTGAAAACAAAGGATTTTTAACGAGAAACGAAAGAAAATCGTTTCCCGGCAATGGAACCACTGATGACGCCACAGCTTTTCGGGGTCAGGAGCGGTTCAAGGATATCTGGCTAGGATATATTTTGTGGTTTTGTGTACCTAGATCACAACCTGAACAAGCAGATTAAGGTCGAAGTTGGATGTTACTCCAACTCGGGCCCTCGGGTGTGAGAGTAAGAATCTTGAATAATAAGGCTTTGAATACCTTTGGAGTGTGTGTGTTTAGGTTTAGAGAGTAAAAGAGCTTACTCGGTGTATATGGAACTTACCTTGCCCCGAGGGTAAAGGCCTTCTATTTATAGGCAATGCCCTGGTGCTTGTTGAGGTAAGCAATGAGATCGGCCACAGGGGCACTTTGGTATTTGACCGGCTACACGTGTCATGACTAATTGGTCTGTCGGGGAGGAACATTGGTATCCGGGGGACATGGGTGAAAGGGACATGAGCCGTGTAGCCGGCTTATTGCATTAAATGGAATAGTAGGCGCCGGACGAGCCGCATTGAATGCGTGATGGGGGAGCCGGCAAGTGGCTGTCGAGCGATAAGCTAACTTGCTCGGTAAGGCTTTGACATTAGGGAAGCGGCATGTGCTCGCGGTCAACGTTGTGCCCGCGATCAAAGATATATGACGCGAGCACGGTTGATGCGGGCATGACTCATGCGGGCACGAGATCCAGCGAGCGGGGTTCGAGGGTCCTCGACGGGGACGAACCGAGGAGGGACACGGTCTTGACCACAAGGGCCTATTTGTCCGCGGTCTTCCCTCCAGTGGTCTAGGAACTGCTACGTCACTGGTTTCTAGGACTAGACCGAGCGCGGGCCCGGTCCAGTAGATCCGGGCTCATCATAAATCAACAGAAGGAAACAATGCTGCAAGTCCAAAGAATCATCAACAACAGAAACACAAACTCTTCCTTACCTCCAGGCCATCGCGACTTCTTCGACTCTTCTTCCCCGCCATTGGCGCCAGACCATCCGGAGAAAGCATCAGCAGAAAAGCTCGAACTCCCACTCCGCCCCTGCTCTGCCACATTACCACTTTCACCATCTCTACCAACAGCAAAAACACTAACTTGCCGACTCAGCTTCTGAATACGCAACCGTATTAACACCGCCGGATATTTCCGACAACTGAATGCTAATCGGAGCTGACTAGAGTTAGAACACGATGTCGGTGCCGTTACGCAAGCCATGTTTGAGTCCTAATCGGAGACTTGACGAGGTAAATTGAGCGAATTATAGGGTTTTCCAATTTTGTATCAGTAGAATTAGTGCAGCTTTCAAGGGATTATGATGGCCTCTCTCTCAAACCATTTGCTCTCTCCTTTCGTCTCTCTAACTGTCACTATTCCATTTTTCTCATAGTCCGTTCTGAGTAAATCAAGTTTTATATAGTACTCCCTCCGTCTCAGACAATGGGGGTACGGGTGAATTTTACGTTTTTTTATAAAAAAAAATAAAAATTAAATGTGGGATAGGAAATACTCCCTTCGTCCACTTAGTTAGTTCACAGTTACTGTTTACGCGAGAATTAAGAAAAAAAATAATAATATAAATGTTGTGAGTGTAAAAGTAAAAAAAGGAGAGAGAATGAGTGGAGGGAATAGTAAATTATAATGGTGTTGTGAGTATTAAAATAATGTAGGAGAGAGAATGAGTGGAGGGAATAGTGATAAAAACTTTTCATTTTAAGTAAAAAACAAAGTGTGAAGTATGTATTTGGACGCCCAAAATAGAAAGTGTGAAGTAAGTAAGTGGACGGAGGGAGTAGTAGTTAATGATTGGTTTTTTTGTAAATATGTTAATTTTATAAGGGTATAATGAATGATTTTTTTGTAATATGGGGTAGAGAATAGTAGTTAATGATTCATTTTTAATAGGAGAGAGAATGAGCGGGAGGAATAGTAAGTTAATGATTGTTTTTTTTTTGTAAATATGTTAAAATTATAAGGGTATAATGAATGATTTTTTTGTAAATATATGGAGATGATAAGGATATAAATATATTAAAAAACTTGCCATTTATGGAAAGGAACTCTTGATCTCGGACGGACCAAAAGGAAAAGTTGAACCCTTGGTCTGGGACAGAGGGAGTATCATTTATTTAGAGAATTGCTATATACTCAAGACCCGTAAAATTGTTGAGTAAACCCGTATCACTAAACCCACCCCAAATAAGTTAATACAAACCCCTATTCTTCCTCTTTTACCCTTTTAAACCATTTACCCTCACTCCTCAAACTCACACCCACACACACAAACTGCAAAACTCCCTTCTCTTCAATTTTCTTAGTATTCCGGCCATCCTCCATTTTTTCCGACGACAACCTTTTCAATCCAAATCACATTGTCCGGCCATTCACCAATTTTTTCTGGCAACCCTTTTCACCCGAGCTGCACTTGACCTCAAATCTGTACCATTATCGTCAAATTGAAACCTAGATCTACGAATCTGGTGATATCTCTCGCCGAAATTATGGGTCGGCCATTGTTGACTGATTTTTCTTTTGATGGTCGGCCATGGCTGGCTGACCGATTTTTTTTTAAAAAAATCAATCGGGTGTAACCGATTTGTTTTAAAAAAATCAGCCGGATGTGACCGATTTTTTTAAACAAAATCAGCCGGGTGTGGCCGATTTTTGAAAAATATTCAGTCAAGTGTGGCCGATTTTTGAAAAAGGCGAAATTTTGGAAAAAAAAATAAAGTTGACCGGAATTTATGGAGTTAGGTTACCGAAAAATATGGAGAAATGTGTGTGTGGCTGTGTGTGTGAGAGAGAGAGAGAGAGAGGGGGCTGCTCAAAAATTAATATTGCGTCATGTCCTTCTGGCTGCTCAACTTATTTGTTTTTCCTTTTTTTTTTTGTGTTATTTACTACGTCCCATAATACTAAATCTCAATTTCCATTTTATTTCACCTCAAAATTAATATTGCGTCTATAAATAAAAAATGTGATGTAGTGTATTTAGTTTAGGGGTGCTCAAAATTAATATTGCTTCAATATTAACAATAATGACAACCCTATTTAAAAATAAATAATTGCTCAAAGTACCTTAGCTCTGTTCTCATGTCAAAACGATGTTATGTACCAAAATAACATGCCAAAATATTTGAATTTTTTTCCTTAATTACAAAAGTTCGGCCGGTACTACTGGCTAAACTTTTTCAAGAAGTTCGGCCGGTAGTGGCTGAACTTTTTCAAAAAGTTCGGCCACTTACAAAAGTTCGGCCGGTACTACTGGCTGAACTTTTTTCAAGAAGTTCGGCCGGTAGTGGCTGAACTTTTTCAAGAAGTTCGGCCACTACTGGCCGAATTTTTTTTTATTTTTCGGCCGGGTGTGGCCGAATATTTTTTATTTTTTCGATCCAGTGTGACCGATTCTAGGCAAAAAATCATCAAACTCTGTCCGAATTTTTGCCACGAAAATCGAATATTTAAGACAACAATTTAACACATTTATATGGTTAGAAAGTGAAAAAGTATATAGGAATGAGATTAACATTGAGTTTTTAAAAAAAGTATATAAAATGGGTGAATGGATTTAAGGGTATTAGAGTAATTTCATTCTATTCTATGACAACTTTGAAATTTTAAAGTTACGATTGTACTCAACAATTTTACGGGTCTATATAACAATTCTCTATCATTTATTTGTAATTTAATTATGGACTTTTCTATTGTGTGCTCATAGGTACATGATAATGATTAAAAGATTCTTTTGTAACGTGTGTCAAATTAATAGAAATACTCCCTCCGTCCATTTACTTACTTCACACTTTCTATTTTGGGCGTCCAAATACATACTTCACACTTTGTTTTTTACCTAAAAAAGAAACTTTATATCATTAAAATATTAACCCTACCCCACTCATTCTCTCTCCTACATTATTTTAATACTCACAACACAATTATAATTTACTATTCCCTCCACTCATTCTCTCTCCTATTTTACTTTCACACTCACAACACTTTCAATATAATACTCTCTTCTTAATAACCGTGTAAACAGTAACTGTGAAGCATGTAAATGGACGGAGGGAGTATTAATTAGTGAGTCTTAATCGACTTTAATTACAAGAGTCATAAAACATTTTTAATGACCAATTCAACTACTTTTATTACTAGTTAATCTAGTTTCATACTAGTTGTTCCATTGAATTTTTATACAAACACATTTACTGATTATTAATGTTTACTTTCCCTTCATATTTTTAACTATTCTTTCCTCCAATTTCACATCATTATAAACCCCTACAACTTTCATCTCTCTGCATATGATACATTCATAAATAATTTCAATTCATTTTATCATTTTATAGTCTTAACTCTCTCTATCACTCTCACACTAGCAATATCACTCCTTTATGAACTTAGTAAGAATTTGAATAACAACTTTAAAAAAATTTATAAGTTGGCCAGGTGTGTTTTATTTCATGATATAACTTTTTTTTTTCTTTCATTTCTTTTTCATTATCCTAAATCTCTATGGACTTAGATTTGATTATTTGTCCATTAGGAAATATTTTTAGTAGATATGTATGAGTTTGAATTTTTGTTTTTTATTACTACTTCCGTCCCAAAATGAACGTCAAAAATAATTTTAATTTGCTTTTGTGTAAATTTGAAAATTACATTCATTTTAGGATGAAGTGAACATGAATTTATTTTTATAATGATCTATGTTTTTCAAGCTTCTGTAATATTATTTTATTTTGTATTTCGCACATCATATTTTTATATTTTTCTACTATATATGCATGGACGACACTAATCAAATCACTTATACATGAGTTCTTTTTCTCTAGTATTCACGAGGTTTCTATTTAATTTGTTGCAGTTATAAAATGGATGCAAGTGAAAATGAAGAGTTTGATTTAAATATACCGTATGAAGCCTCCTTTGATTTAAATGAATCACTTGAAGAAGACAGACTAAATGAAGCCCCCTTTGATACGGAAAAATTAGACTGTCAACCCTCGGAGGAAGAGAAATATAATGGCGAAATATTTTTCGAACCATTTATTGGTCAGTGTTTCTTGAGTGAAGAAGAGGCTTATATGTTTTACGAGAAGTATGCAAAATAACATGGATTTTCAATTCGAAAAGCTCGATTTGATAAAAAGAAGACGGGAGAGATGAAAAGACGGAATTTTTTTTGTCATCGTGCTGGACAACCGCCATTAATGATAAACAATTAGTTGGTTATGGTTTTTTATTATCAATTAAATTACTTATATGCTTGAAAGCTTATATATCAATTCGTTCTATAACTTAGGTTTGATTTTAGAATGAACTTAACTTGGTTTCGTCTTATTCGTCAGTTTGGCCACTAGGCTTAAAAGCCCAAGAAAAGTAAATACAATAAATTCAATGGAACGTCTAAGTATGAAACTAGTTAGAAAAGTAGTTGAATTGGTCATTAAAAATGTTTTATGACTCTTGTAATTAGAGTCATTAAGACTCACTAATTAATACTTCTATTAATTTGATACACATTAGAAAAAAATCTTTTAATCCTCATCATGTACCCATGGACACACAATAGAAAAGTTCTTTAATTATTACCCATATGTACACTGTCTTTTATTTTTCCTTTTCTTTCGTAAAAATTGTCCCATATTTTTTTAGAGTATAACTTTCTTTTAGGATATATCACTTGTCCTCATGTTTCTCATTAATTTAAAGTAGCTTATGAGTCATTATAAACTTTTTTAAAATTTATAGGGCATTCTCCCTATTTTTTTATCAAATTTTTGCAATAGTCATTTTATATTTACAAAATTAAATACAAGTATTTAAAAAGGAGTTGGTCTTAAAAAAGAAAGGGCAATCAATTTGTTTACCTAAATTTGTACTCCCTCCGTCCCGGCCGAAGCGTCACTTTTTACCCAAAATGGCGTTCCGTTTATAGCGTCACCCTTTCCTAAAAAGGAAACTTTTATTAATATTTTATTATCCCATCCACTATTCCCTCCACTAATTCTCTCTCCTCTACACTCACAACACTTTTAAAATTCATTATTTCCTCCACTAATTCTCTCTCCTATTTTTAAATTACACTCACAACATTTTTACTTCCCACACTTTTTCTTAATTTGCGCGCCACCCCTAAAAGGGTGACGCTTCTACCGGGACGGAGGGAGTATAATTTTTGCAATTTAGTTTTCAAAATTAAATATTGGATAAGGTGTTTAATATAATATGAAGGGTCAAAAATGCAAAAAAATATTTACATAATCCCCTCCCCTTCCATGTGACATCTTCTTTTCTTTTCCATCGATTTCCCATCAGAGTCGGTCACCACCAATCCCGACCAAGTCAATCACCATCACAATATTCACAAAACATCACCACCACCGTCTCTGCAGCCACCATCGACACAAAAACCACCACTCTACAATCCCTAGGCGAAAGCAAAAAACTAATAAACCACCACTCTCAAACCATGACAATCGTCACCATCGCAAGATTCCGGCCAATCATGTGGTGGACTCTTGCGCCCATCATCGGCGAGAGCGACATAAAAAGCTTTGACTCGCACACAGACGAATCTAATAACCTTAAACTGTCGCTAATAGAGCACAAACGACCCACCAAAATCGCCGCTAAACTCTTGACGCCATTACGCCTTTCGCGCCAGGAAAATCTCTGCTCACTATCACCATTAAAAATGGCCTTATCATCGCAAACCATGTGGGAAAACGAGATTCACCGTCTAGATGAATCAAATTTACGTAAAATCATTTTTTCTATAATCGAAACTGCTCAGGCAGCTATTCACCTCCATCAACTCAAGCGATCCTTACCGTCATCGGTCGTACTCCGGCAAAACAAGAAAAGGTGGCGGTGGATGCGTTATTAATAAAGACTAGAGTGACTCCGGTGCGATGCACGGGGCGTTACTATATATTTAAAAAATAAAAATTTAATTAAAATAAATCAAAAATTCAATTCGTTTATACATTATAAAATACTTTCTTAAAGGCTCCATTGTCAGTACATAAAAATTAGAAATCAATAAAATAGAAATAAAACATAAATCATAAGGATTATGCATTTCTCTATATACAATTATGTAGTATTTTATCATTTAAATAAATTAAATAAAAAAGACGAACATGTTTATCATATACGAAATAAGTAATTGAAATTAGTTAAAAAAAATGAAGATTAGAAATCTAGTAAAGAAAATGTGATAATTTATTTATTTTTGAGAAAGAGAATTTTTGAAATAAAAGTTAAAAACAAAAGATTTAGTCATACCAACAGGATAGTACATTTCACACGGATGACACATGTCCAAAGTTAGCAAAAAAAAATTAAAAAAATAAACAACCCAATCACAAATTGCCACGGGTCATTTCAGTCGTTTTTTTTGCAAGTTTGCCATATCGTGAAAATACCAAAATGCCCCTCAAACCCCCTTTAATTACCACAATCTTCCTTTTATATATAGAGAGATATATATATAGATATACATATAGATTCCCCAAACCCTCCACTCACTCATCAAACCCAACCCACTTCTTCCTATCCCTCTTTTAAAATATCAATTTATATTATCTTTATTTCTTATAATATTGACATACACTTCAATCAAAATTATAAAAATGATGGTCATCTTGCCCGATATTCATTTTTATTAATACACAATTTTTTGAGAAGGACAGAAAATTTAACAAATTTATTAATACTTTATTTACTATGCTTCAAAGTATTAAAAAAAATGTAAATAAATTGTTTGATTTATCGAACTAAAATAAACCCAATAACCATATTACCCCTTCCAACTAATCATCCTATATCCCACCAGTTTTATTTAATGTTATATTCTTTATTTTTATGATTAGTAAAATTATTAATATTATTATCATTTATAATAATAAAAAAAATACTTCACACTTAATTACTTTTCACAAAAAGATATTGAAAAATTAGAAAGGAAAATTAAGAAATTTATATTTTTTTTAAAAAAATTATTTTTTTCTGTGTCCAAATCAAATGAAAATAGTCTCTATTTATAGAGAATTTTTTTAAATGAATTTTGGTGTAAAAAAATTAATTTATTATAAAACAATTGAGGTCAAAGAAATTGAAAAATAAAAAAATTCGAAATTCAAGAAGCAAATGAAACGCCGTCAAGTGTACCAAAAAAAATAAGGAAAATATATCTGCGTAAATGCGTGTAACGACCCCAATCCTAGGCACTTATTTTAAATATTTAATTATATGCTTTTAATATTTATGTTATCTTTATATGTTCAATTATATCTTTATATTCTTAAGTTAGGATAAATTGGGTGAAAAGAAAATTTAAATTTTTTATAAAATTATTGGACATTAAATAAAGAAACTAGGAGAAATAATAAAAATGGAAAAAGGCTAAATAATATGGGAGGTTAAATGAGTAGGATGAATTAATGGGATAATGTTTAATTTAAATTTAAATGGGTAGGATGATTAAATTAAAGTGTGTAGGAGTGAAAGCCTTGGTTTAAATCCATGGGGGGCCAAAAGTTAAACCCTTCCCTCCTCGTGCCATGTGTCACTTACCCATTACCTCTCTTACTACCCTTCCCCTCCTTCTCCTCATTCACTACACTTCTCCTTCAACCTAGAGAAAGCTTAGAGAGAGAGACCTCCATTGAAGCCCTTTTGTCCAAGCTTGAAGCCAAGCATTTCTTCACAAAAAAATCAAGTCTTAGAGCACCATTGAAGTTGAATCACCTAGAGGAACCCATCAAAATCAATCTTCCTTATAAAATCCAAAGGTGAGTTATTATGACCCTTTTCCCTCCTTGAATGTTCATGAATATTTATGTTGTTATGAATGTTCTATGTGCTTTGATGCTTGGGAAAACTCTTTTAGATTTAGAAAATGTTATGGTTCATGGAAGTTGAATTGATCTAGGGTTAAGAGATGGTTTCATGGAGTTAAATGAGTAGAGTAAAGTTACTAAGGTTGGAAATGTCCTTTAGGTTCATAACTTAGAATGCATTTGGTTGGAATTTTGGGATTTTGAGAAGTTATTGTTGATGGGCCGTCTGTTTTGCCATTTCTGGGCCGAGGGCACGAGTCGTGACCTCAAGCACGAGTCGTGCCATGTGAGGGTCACGAGTCGTGCCTTGGATAAAGGGAAGTCGTGACCTGTAGGGGGACGCCAGGTTCAGAGGGGGGTCACTTGGGCACGAGTCGTGCCCTGGGGGACAAGTCGTGCCCTGGCCTGGTTTTTCACCCCAACTTTAGGGCTATTCAAACCTAATCAAACTCGAACCAAAATGAAATCTCTTTAACCTAGATTAAAGTAGAATACTTTGGCTTCACAATGATATTCTAAGTGATCAAAATGGAATAGTAGAAGTACCTTAAATGCTGTTGGGAAAACGTTAGCTAACCTAGTTTGGTAACTAGACAATTATGATCCCCACTTGGTAGATTCCACTTAGACCCTTAAAGAGGCTATGTATTATTGTATAATGACCATGTAGGATGGATTGATGCTACTTCCTTGCTTACATGGAGTTCATATACATTGTTGTATTATGCATAGTGTGTTAATTAAATGTTGCACTATGATATTGGTTGAACATGAGTATATTTTACCATGTTGATATATTGTTATCCCTTTTGTGGATTTTATTCAAGTATCTATTATGTGCTTGATATGTGTGAGTCAGCTGACGTTGGGGGTATAACAGAATACGATCAATTATGGAAGTGTGACCTAATGTGATCGGATTATGTTATATTCATGACCGTCCCCTCCCGTGGCGAGGTTGGGGTTATAGCGTCTGTATTGAGCCAAAAGCCTTACAGAGTTGCTCTTGTCTTATTTGGTTCCACGAAAACGGGTCTTATAAGACGTGAGTATTGCTTAGCGGCTCGGCTGTAAGATTGGATTATTATTATAACCAATGTTGTACGACTACTGTTCAGACGGGAAAAGGTAAACCAAGGTAATGGAATGTGTTTATAGCTTTTCCAATGTGTTACGTGCGACTTGTTATGTGTAGCATTTATTTGGCATATTGCTGCATTCATAATAGCTTGCTGAGATTTATTCTCACCCCTCTCCCTTTACTGTTTTAGATCCCGAGACAGGAGGACCGCCCAAGTAAGGACGGAAAGGAGTTTGGCTGTGAGCATTTTGGGATATTGTCGGGGTACGTTAGGTTGGCGTAGAAAATATTTTGTCATAATTCCTTTGGGCATTTGTAATTATAAACTTTATCTTTCTACGTTAAAAACCAATATCTTTTGTAACTAAACAGTTGATCGTTTTCAAAGTTAGTTATCTCCTCCTCCGATATGGAGTTGAGTGGAGTTCTTTTAAATTGTTATATTATCAATGTTATGTTTGAAAGTCAAAGTAAAGTTTTAAAAGTTTAGTGTTTTCGGGTTAGTTTGAGGACGCTCCAACTCGGGACACGTGTAGGTTCCGGGTCGGGGTCCTCACAATGCGCCTCGGTCGACGCGAACACGACACGCGCCAAATTATCACCCTATCCCGGCATGCCACGACAAATTTGCTTCAACTATTTTTAGTTATGCCACAATATGAAATGACTTACACTTCAATCAAAATTTTAAAAATGATGACCATCTTTCCCGATATTCTCTTTTATAAATAAACAAAGTTTTTAGACGGATAGATATTCAAGAAATTTATAAATATTTTATTTACTATGCTTCAAAGTTTTTTTTAAAAAAAAAATTAAATATATTGTTTGATATCTCGAAATAAAATAAATCGAATAACCATATTACCCCATCCAACTAATCATCCTATACCCTACCAGTTTTATTTAATTTTATATTATTTGTTTTCAAGATTAGTAAAATTATTAATATTATCATCATTTATAATTAAATAAAATATTTCACACTTACTTACTTTTCACTAAAAATATATTAAAAAATTAGAAAGAAAAATTAACAAAGGATAATTAAGAAAATTATATTTAAATAAGATGGTTTTTTTTTCTGTGTCAAAATCAAATGAAAGAAGTCTCTATTTAAAGAGAAAAAAAAAATTATGAATTTTGATGTAAATTTTTATTTAAAAAAAATTAATTTATTATAAAATAATCTATCTATATTTTTTTAAAAAAAAAATAAGGAAAATATTTCTGCGTAAATGTGCTTCGGTCAACGCGAATACGACACGCGCCAAATTTTCACCCTATCCCGGCATGCCACGACAAATTTTCTTCAACTATTTTCTTCAATCAAAATTTTAAAAATGATGGCCATCTTTCCCGATATTCTCTTTTATAAATACACAAATTTTTTAGACGGATAGATATTCAAGAAATTTATAAATAGTTTATTTACTATGCTTCAAAGTTTTGAAAAAAAAAATTAAATATATTGTTCGATAAATCGAAATAAAATAAACCCAATAACCATATTACCTAATCCAACTAATCATCCTATACCCCACCAGTTTTATTTAATTTTATATTATTTATTTTCAAGGTTAGTAAAATTATTAAATTATCAGCATTTATAATAAAATAAAATATTTCACACTTACTTACTTTTCACTAAAAATTTATTAAAAAAATTAGAAAGGAAAATTAACAAAAAATAATTAAGAAAATTATATTTAAAAAAGATGGTTTTTTTTCTGTGTCCAAATCAAATGAAAGAAGTCTCTATTTAAATAGGAAAAAAAATATGAATTTTGGTGTAATTTTTTTTTTAAAAAAAATTAATTTATTATAAAATAATTGAGGTAAAAGAAATAGGATTGTTTTTTTAATTTGAATTCCATCTAGCCAATAAAAGGGTGCCATGTGGCGTAAAATAATAAAAAAAAAAAAAACAAAATGCTGTAACGTGCCATGGTCGGCGCGTGTGCCACACGCGCCACGAAAATGTCCGGAATGCCCCTACTCAAGCAGCCGACACGTGTCCAATTCTGTTTTTTTTTTTTAAAAAAAAAAAAAGTCAGCCAATTACAAATTGCCACGTCGCTTATTGGGCTTCCTTATTGCATTTTTGCCACCGTTTGAAATGACCAAAATACCCCTCTAAACCCCTTAATTTACCACTATCTTGTTATTATATACTTATAGATGAAGATCGAACAACTCGTGAAATGACTAATATGCCCCTAAAAACTCATTTGCGTGGCACATGACACCTTTTTCATACAAACACTAACAAAAAGTTATATTTTATATCATTTTGCAATAAAATGGCAAACTCATTAATTGAATTGTCCTGGCTTTCAATGTTAGGAATCAAATTGTGAATTGCTCTATAAAAAAAAGTTTTTTTTAAGATTAATGAAAAAACCATTTTTGGTCTGCTAGCACTTAAACACGTACGCAGGATTTCCTCGCTCATTGCCTTCCTAAACTAACACTGACACTTTTTTATACTAATTTACACTATCACCTAATAATACGTACATTGACACTCAAACAAAAATCCACTGGCACTCAAACGCATATGTATTGGCACTCCTTTACATTGACATCTTTTTACACTAATACTGACAAGTTTTTAAACTAATACTAACACTATTTATCACAATACTGACACTTTTATATACTGGCATTGGCACCCAAACATATTAAAACTATCACTCTTTTACACCACCACTAACACTTTTTTACATTTGCATTAGCACTCAGACACATATACACTAACACTCTAGTACTCTTAACACTTAGGGGGCGTTTGGTTCGTGTCATTTGGTCATTCCGCCATGAAATTGGAATGGTTAATTTCATTGACCATTTCCTTTGGTGTGTTTGATTTTCATTTTTCATGGCAATGGAATGGCCAATTCCATCCCTTGAAGGAATTTGCCATTCCTTCCATATATGGGAGAAATGGCCAATTTCTTAAGGAATGGAAAAAAAAAAAATTTGACCAAAATGCCCCCAAACTCAAATCACCCTTACGCCTTGCCTACCCACCCCCACCCAGCCCTAACCCCCCATCCAGCCCCTACCCTACCCCCACCCCCCACCCCACAAATTTTTTTTTTTTTTTAAAAAGACCCCTGCCTACCCTCCGCACCCTCGCGCCCTACCCCCCATCCCCCCACCCCGTAATTTTTTTTTTTTTTTTTTTTTAAAAGACCTCGCCTATCCCGTCCATCCAGCCCGCCCGCCCTACCCCCCACCCCACCCCACCCCCCACGAATTTTTTTTTTTAAAAGACCCCTGCCTACCCCCTCCACCCCCGCCCTACCCCCCTCACGAATTTTTTTTTTACTCATTTTGCATACCCCCTACCTACCTCACCCCACACCCCACGAATTTTTATTTTTATTTTTTACTCATTTTGCATACCCCCTACCTACCCCACCCCTCCCCCAAAAAAAATATTTTTTTTTTAAAAAAAGGTAATTGGTCATTTTATATGTTTTCATTTCATTCCTATAATTTGTATTTTCAAATCAAACATGATTTGCCAAGGAATTGAATGACAATTTCATTTCATTCCGTGCCAATCAAACGGAGGGTTTGACCAGTTTTTTTCCATTCCAATTTCTTCATGAATTCCATTCCATTGATCATTCCATTCTTTCACTTTTTTTCCACCGAACCAAACGGCCCTTACCCTTTCTATTTCTAACACCGGCAATTTCTATGTCTAATGTTGGGAATTTATTTTTTTTTGAAATATCATGGAGAAAAACTCTTTTGAGCGACAAATCAAAAGTTTAATACATGGTGGACTCAACCAAAGCCCAAGTTGATCTTTCCTAGTCGGAACTAATTGGCCGAAAGCGTGACTCGGCTAGAATTTTTAACTCGTACCAGGGTTCGAGTTGGAGTTTGACCTTGGTTGTTCTCCTCTTTACAAAAACTCTAGACTCACTTACATTTTCTCCCTCTCTTTCGTCATGCTTTCGAAAAAATGCTAGTTGCTCCAAGGTATCAATCCTTCTCAATCAAGCGTTTTCCTTTTCATTCATCGAGGGCTACCTAGGATTTTTAGTCAGAAATAAATCAATGATTTTGCTTCTCCTGCAATTGACGGAACAGATCATCGCGACGGAGGGTTTTTTCGGCTATACCTTAAGAAAAAATGATTTTTTTGTGAAATTTTAGCTTTAAAAAATGTATTAAGCATATTATAAATCTTCTATATTAGCGGTAAGATATTATCATTTTTAAAATGTCTCTAAATAAACTTTAAACATTAATTTAGAAACATATGAATCATTAGTAACTTATTATCTTCTCTCTTCTTTCTATGTAATGTCCAACTTTTAAATGAGGTTGTATATTAATAATACATATAGAGCTCATTTGATGATTATCATGTATTAATAGTTATGAGATTATTACTCAAGTAATTAATTATATTACCTTTTTCTTGGGACAAATATGAAGGAGATGAAAGGTGATAAGAGATTTTATTCGGGTTATTAGGATTATTATACCGGTTGCATTTAGGGTCCGCTCCCGAGTTTTGTTTATGGAGGAGAGGGAAGGAAATGGGAGAAAATGGAGGCCTCATTTCCCTCCCCTCCAATCCCCCCACATTTGGGGGGATTGGAGGGGAGGGAAATGAGGCCTCTATTGAATTATAATCCTATTCAAGAATGACTATCGAACGCCCCATAAACTTTTAATAATTTCATCATATCATATCATGATTATTTCACAAGTGGAAATACTATCAATTATAAAAACATCTGGTTTTCACAAAATTATAGCAGTAAAATTTGGTTAATTATAAAAGTAGAAACTAGAAAGGAGATAAACTTTTTGAAAGGCAGCATTATTGACGGAATATTGACTAAGCGAAAGCCAAGTCAGCTGCTAGTGGTTACTTTGATATCCCGAGATTGAAGGAAAATGTAAGAATAAAAGGGACACCGTCATTGTAATATTAACTAAGGATCCGTTTATTTGAGGAAAAATATTTTTCATATTTTATGTTGTTTAGTAAGCATCGTCAAATGAAAATAAATATTTTTCGTAAAATATATTTCCCACTTTTTTAAGTAAAATTACTTACGGATTTTTCCTCCGTATTTCATTTTACGGAAGAGACGAGCCTTGGCGCAACGATTAAGTTGCTCATTTGGTGACCATAAGGTCATAGGTTTGAACCTTGGCGAACAACCTCTTGACAATTGTCAGGGGAAGGTCAGGGGAAGGCTCTAGTAAATGGTTCCCTCTCCCAACCCCCGCTTGGCGGGGAGCGCTTGACACACCGGAGTTTGCCCTTTTTTATTTCATTTTACGGAAAATGTACCTTTATACACACACCTAACTTTTCATTCACCTTCACGTTACCCATCTCACATCAATCACCCCCTACCCCACCACCTCGTAAAAAATTACTTGTATTAAAATTATTTTTACAGAAAATTATTTTTCGAAACAGCTAAAAACATGTTTTACAAGTTGCACGATAATAGGCCTACCAATTGTGAGGGTTTGATTGAGTTGAACCGGGTTGTGGCGCGTTATTGGATTGAAACAGGTCGATTCGGTACAACCCGTTTAACTAACATGTAAAATGAGTCAATTTGAAACGGATCAGATTGACGGCTCGAAACAATTCGACCCGTTAATTTTTAGACCCTAATTATGACTATATTTGAAGGTTGAAACGAGTCGGGGTCAGGTTGGATGGACTCATTACGCTTATCGGGTTGAGATAGGTGATCCGTTTCACCCCACTAATTTAAACTAATTGAGTTAAAGCAAATAATT
Organism: Adenophora triphylla var. japonica; assembly: GCA_022495995.1. Classification (NCBI taxonomy): domain Eukaryota; kingdom Viridiplantae; phylum Streptophyta; class Magnoliopsida; order Asterales; family Campanulaceae; genus Adenophora; species Adenophora triphylla. The sequence continues at coordinate 23,791 of JAFEMH010004505.1, read as the reverse complement.
AGTGGATTGGATTATTCGAGTTAGCGGGTAACGAGTCGAAATTGTAGACCTAACCTACGATAACCACGCACTTGCTCCATGCTTTCACAGTTTACCTCCAACTCCATGGACAAACTAAATAAATAAATTCTTTCTTCGTCTCATTATAAATATCGCATCTCAACTTCTTTTTTTATCAGCTTAACTTACTGACTTGACCAAGAAAAACTAAAATCTAACTATTCTCATGAAATTTTAGGAACGGTAATCGATAGTATTTTAAATGTCACATTTTAAACGAGAGCGTGGTCATTGTAGTACTTGTACCTCTTTAAGTAGTTGTCTAATTGTAATTTTTTTCAAGTACAATTTTCTAACAACATCTATAATGTACAATTAAAAGATACAATTCACAGGGTCTTGTAAATGAAATTAGTAGCGTCTCTCCCCACCCCATCCCGTCCCGTCCCGTCCCGCCCCGCCCCGCCCCGCCCCGCCCCGCCCCGCCCTGCCCCTAATTCTGGTTAAAGGGAATAAAACTGCGAATATAGATAATCCCGAATTTTATAATATTCCTCTGACAAGGGGCCTTCTATAACTATTTGCTGAATAGCTGCAGCACCACCCTATACAAACACACAGTTGTTGAAGTGAGTTGTTTGTTGAGAGCTGTTTATTTCATTTGCAAAACTAAAGAGATAACTAAAGCTTCTCACCTTCTGACTTGCATCTCCTACTTTTCGCAGCGTCACATACTCCCCACATCGCAGTGCTCCCCCAGCAAATTCTACCTGTGAACAAAAAAATTTTGCAATTACGGAGTACTAGCCAAAATCATACTCCCACCATTCCGGATAGATAGTCTCACTTTATTTTTTGCAGTCTAACTTGATTAAACTTTGACCAATAATTTTACGTCAATTTAATTATTCTGTTAAATTCTAAAAATTGTTATTGATAGTACTTTTAATGGTTTATCAACAAGAAGTTTTAAATTTTTATTGGGATAATTAAATTTTCCTAAATCGTTGTTCAAATTTCAATCAAGTGTACCACTAAATGTTTGGGACGGAGGGAGTATTTAACTACTTGTCACTAAGAACCTTTCAAGAACTATACTCCCTCCATCCCATAAAAATGTTCTCATTTCCATGATTGAATGACCAAAACAATTGAACTTCCCACATTATCCTTCGTCCCACGTGAGTGGAGACCAAAAAATTGGGCACACGAATTAAGAAAGAGTAAGACAGAGAATTAGTGGAAGGAGGTGTTTGTGAGTACGAAAAATAAAATAGGAGAGAGAATGAGTGAGAGAAATAGTAAGTTGATTGGTCTTGCGAGTATAAAAGTAAAGTCGGAGAGAGAATGAGGGGGAGGAATAGTGTAAAAACTGTCATTTTGGGCAGTCTCCACTCACGTGAGTCAGACGAAAAAGGAAATAAGTCTCCACTCACGTGGGACGGAGGGAGTAAATGTGTACTCTTTAATTTACTATAAGTGTGAGTGCAATATCTACTTTATCAAGGGTGTAAGCTTAGAAAAGTAAAAACATCACTAAAAACTTTGAATAGTCAAATGGGAACATCATTTTGGAATGGAAGAAGTATCATTCGTGAACTCGAGATGCTTTGGTTAAATTGCATACCAAAGCAGAAAGTACCTGGATACCCTTGCTGGCAAGAAACTGCTTGAAATCCGACATTTTAATGTCCCCCACGAGGACAGACTTATGAGGTGGAGCAGGAGTTGAAAGAGGGAGTGAAGTCAGCATGCCACTCTCTGTCTTCCCCACTTCAGCATCAACCCATGCTATTTCATAATCTCCAAGCTGCAGTAACAAGCACAACATATTTAGAGGGAAGAAAAGATAAAGAATATTAACTTAGAATCTGATTTCTTTGTTTCACGATAAACGTAAATACAAACAGTACCTACTCCGTCCCAATAGAGGGTATTCCTTTTTGGGCCGTCCCTACTGAAGAGTAACATTTCCCTCTAAAGAAACTTTTTTACAATGAAATGACTATAGTAACCTTCACTTTCCTGCCTAGTTTGAATTGAAATGCTACCAACCTAGTTTGACTTCAAATGTTTTGAGGGGTAATTTTGAAAATTACAAGATTTCCAACCATTTTCTTAATTTGTGTTTAGTCAAATGTCAGTCTTCTATTGGTACGGGCATAGTATTATCTTACTTCTGTTTCTTAAGTTAGCCTCAGATACTAATTCTTTTAGTTAATTCTCCTGCTGAATAGAGTATCATAAGAGATGAATTCAAAGGCAGCTGTTTTCAACAATCAGTATGCAACTAAATGGTGGTTTTGCGATGCCTATGGAGACACGTAGGGTTCCTTGATAAACAAGTCATAAGTATATATCTTATAATCTCTTCGTCCATAAAGATGGTGAACGATATTGACACTCTGCTAGATAAACAATTCAATCTTTGGAAAAGCAACCAGCATTTGAACAATGTTGTTGATGTGGTCATCGGGTCAATACTGTGTTTTCTTGAAGTATTCTAGAACATAGTTCTGTGACATTAATTCTAAATAACAACCATTACGTAATAAGTGGCCACTTTATGCAGTCAATCTAAGTTTATTCAAAAAATTATTTATTTGGTTGTAATTTTATTAAGGAGTTCCAATATCTGTGTACTTGTTTACTGAATAATGAAAGAGTACATATAGAGAACGTCACATTAACTAGGTGTGTGTACGTGTGTCCATGTTTAAGAAAAATGAAGTATACATGAGAGCAATTATCATATATTTTGAATGTGGTTGAAATAAATCATATCAGGAGATCTGGGACACAAACCTTCTTAAATAGCACATTACTCATCAGCTTCTCAGAAAGTTGAACCTATAATTCGCCCAAGGGAGAGGAAACAAATCAATCCTGGCTTCCAAATAAATTATCCAATAAAAATCAAACAAACTTATCAGTCATACCTTGTACGCGCACAAATCTGAAGTAACATCAATAGTTTCTTCAATTTGTGGTGCATATACATGGGGGCAAACATTTTTAAGCAATGTTGCTTTAGATGCTCAGTGGCCTCAGCTGATCCATGCACCAAGACCTTGAAAAGGACCATTGTAAAACAGCAGATTAATTTAAATCAAGGTAACTGCTACATCTAGGCCCTAAACAGTTGCTGCAGCAAGGTGCAAAAAGATGTTACTGTTGTAATCTTAAAGTTACAAGACACAATTTGTGGTTGAGACTGGCTTGAACCATGTAAAATTGTCCAGTATGCCAACTGTGATTTTGGGCTCTTAAGGAAAAGAAGAAAAATCCCACATTTTTTTTCCCTATTTTTGTGACTTCTTATGCTTTGACCCCTACAAGACTTGAGACAGTCACCATGAAAATAAGTATCAGGTGATTGTTTTAGTGCCATATGCAGTTGCCCACTTTTGTTAAAACCAAAACAGAAACTTTATGCCACATCAGGTTGGGCTGATAATAACTTTTATTCAACAGATGTGATATTATTGGTATAAAAGTGATATTCTCTGGGAAGTGGGAGATGCTCTGTAATAATAAAATTGAAGTTAAAAAAATGGAAAACTAATAGGAGTAACAAATAGTACTTCCTTACAAGCTTTAACGGAGCAACATGGGCAAGAATTGATTTGATGGAACGACCATCAGAACGGCCCTCAAAATCCATGTAAACCAGTGAGCACTTGACTTGGACCTGAACAGAAAGTGATATCATGATTACTACTAAAAGAAAAAACATATTTCATCATTTGATTGCTCGTGGAAAAATGGCCACAACTCTGTAGGATCCAGCATCCTAGATAGCCCAGTGAAAGGTCCAAACAAGTTAAAGCTAGACTACCAGGATACAAATCCAAAAGAGAAATGCATGTCTACTTGCAAAAGCACTATAATCCAAGCAGTAAACATACACTTAAGCATGCCACCAAAATAATAAGAAAATAAAATTATGCTACATAAACACAAAATTTTATGGGAGATATCCAACAAGTACGAATACAGTATTACCCAGCCATCTAAAATTATTTCATTCTTGACACTATCCTGATTTTATGCCATATACTTGGAGAGCAAGGACCTAAAGGAACAACAAGAGAGAATCTAACACACCGTAAGTTCAGAAGATACAACTTTAGATGGAGTGGTATCAAGTATCAAGCTAGCAGAAGCTTCATCCAGTTTCCCGTCAAGATCTCCTCCAACCTACAAGCATAATCAGTATGGAAGAGACTGAGCAACTCATTCATAAATAACATTCAGAACAGGGTCAATCGCATTAAACCAAATCAGTGAAAGGAAGAAAGAAAGAAAGAAAGCAAACAGATAGAACTAACTGAATGATAACTTACAGGCATGGAACCCAGGTCCATGTCCTCTTCTTTGATTACATAGTCATCAGGATTGATGACTTCCCCAAAGTCATCCCATTCAGAAGAATTATCATAGAATGGGAACATTGGGCCAACGCTAGATGAAAGCGGAACAAATCCATCAACGAAAATGTCCCGGTATGTGTCACTGTGCAGGCTGGCAGCTGCAAGAAAGATCAACATTATGTTTTACCATGAAACTGAAGAAAATATAATTTACGAAAAGCCTGTTGTTTGGAGGTGATTCAAACTAACACGTATTAACAAAGACCTATCATGAATGATATTCTATCTCTTTGAATTCACAAGTCAACTTGAAAAGACGACTTGATCACTTTGAGGTGCTTTCTCGGTCACCAAGCCTCAATATTTTCTCATGGGCATTACTTTACTGCTATAATTTTCCTTCTATATGAAACCAGTTTCTTACAAATATTTTGACTTGAAGATCAAAACTTCTATTTTGGCATTTACTCCTGACTAGTCCTCATCAATAAAGGACTATGTCATCAGCAAGGTGCGCCTGATCATGAACTCCATATCATAAAGTCGTACTTCATAATTATAGGCTTCGAGGAATTACAGTATAATATTGAAATCAGAAATGATAGTTTGGTGATCAAAACAACCTCCATTGTTGAGACGACAATATATATCTTACAAAGTTTAGATGCAATCAAAGATTCAGGATTCACTCATATTCCAATTGTGAAATATGATTTCACTTTTAACGGTTTCCATATCTATTTGGAAAACGCAATCGAAAAGACAGTCTCAAGAACAGGAAGTGGGAGAAAGAGGTGATCATCTAAGAGTAGTCTTAGGGTAAACTGCAACCTGAATGATCTGCTCACAAGTAAATGAAATTTCAAATGTAGAATGGCATTCAATCCTATCGCCCTTACTTACATCATAAGTTGGCATCTTAGCAGCTGCAGACTCAACAAAATAGAACAGTAACATACCCAATCAAGGGAAAGTAACAGAAAAAAGAAAGATACCTTTTAACTGAGGATGTGCAGTGCTAGTATCTATGATCATTGGATCAGCAACATTAAGCTCAGCTCCCGGAGTTGCTTTTATCTCCTCTTCTTTTACAAGAGAAGCTTTTAGAGCTTCCTCCTTTTTAATTCGATTTTGTTCTTCCTCATAGGCAGCTAACTCCTCCCCAACCAAAGGAACCCTTTTGGACATGGTTACTTTAACGGCTTTAGGAGGTGGGTCTGACTGAAGCATTCGGGCCCGTGTCCCAAACTACATATATTTGTAGAGAGTTTATTCATATAGAAAATATTAGGGAAAGACACCTAAAGAAAATTGTTTACATTATACAATAACTATAACCAAAACTGAATGGTGATAGTTGTATCATCGAGAGTTTTGCAGACCAAATGCAAGTAAATATGTTCCGTTACCTAAGGTCAAGGAGATGCACCTACGAAATGGAGGTTGGAGAATAAGAACAGGATACAGCATATGTACCAATCAAAATGGTGGATGGTTCCAATCAGAATGCACCGCAGGATAATTCAAGTGCAAGAGAATACTAGCAGTTAAACGAACTTAAAAACTGAGGTTTCATCATCTTCAGATCAATTAAATCACATAAATGAATCAAATTAGTCTCGTCACAGCAAGTTCATTCCTGCTCTCTATATTTTAATGTTAAAATGAGTTCTTAATAGGGTTTCCTGGATTAGAAAGTCAATATGCCCTAAGGCTATGGCCAAGTGACCAAAGTTCAATGAAGTTTGGTCTTTTTAAGGGAGACTTTGGAGAAGAATCAAAGATTAAATCTACAGTGAAAACTATGCTTTTATGGAAAGAACTTCCATATGGAATAGAGATAAAAGAAACTAAATTCATATGCAGATCGGTGAATCGTTGTTCATATCATTATCATTAAGAGGTGAGCACCAGAAGCCTGCTTAATCGCGACACTACCCGTGCAAGACAAGTCAACTCAATCTTTGTTTCAATAAGATAGTTACTTGGGGTCAGGCCATCAGCAGATCGAAGAACAATGAGAAGGCGTATAGACATACAAATTATTATGTGGGTAGCTCTAAACATCCTTTAACACACACATTTCTTTGTACACTGAACTAAGATAACACATGATGTATGAATCATAACACTGCTGTTGCAAGTTTGTGTCTCCTAAGACGTGTCATGCTGTAATTTTTCTTAGAAATCTAAACGACAGTACCAACATGGATTAACCATACAAAAAATACTAGAGAATTACGAAATACCTGGCCTCTTTCAGTAAAAAGAACCAGATTCTTTACATCCGCAGCCCATTCTACAAATATGTCGTGTGAAAATCCCGCTCCTAAACTGGCCATAGATGCTAGAACAATCTAAATAGGAAATATTGTCAATGGCATAGCGAAAGATAATAGAGTCCAAACTGCTTCACAGTAGACAACTGCTCATACCTTTGGGCCACTTGGAACATTTTCCAGCTCACTTTTGCTGATCAAAAGGGTGACATGTCTGCAAATAATGGTATTAATGTCTAGGACTCAGCTAGAGCATAATAGAATATTAACAAATAAAGAACTGAATGGGGAATTCTACCATTCTAACTGAAGCCATCGTAAAGAGAAATTATTTCAACTTCTACAATAGAATCTTTATTTAAAACTAATTAGAAGATTGCACTTACTTCAGAAGAAATGCATTGTCACGGGTGTGCTCAAAGGACTTCGCAATGGAGTCACTCATCCACTCAAGGAAGCTCTTGGCATAATCAACTGTACTTGATGAAACATATGTGAGAAAGAAGATCGGATAGGTCAAATGATGCTGCTCCCAATACTGTAATATCCATCAAAGATCCTACATTAGAATATAAACCAAGCCCCATAAATGATTTAAGCATAATTGACAGCTATCAACCTGTTCAAGTATCAAAACCAGTTCTAGCACTCGACCAGCAGTATCCACTGGTAGGAGTACATTGCCATCTCCTCTAAGAGTTTTGAGTATAGCATCTAAAACAAAATCAAGTGAAACGGAATTTATACACGAAAAAAAGGATAATACAGAATTGAAGGCATATTTAGATGTAATGGCACAAATAGGCAAGCAAACGAATGCAAGGATGCAAGGGAATGAGGGAGAAGATATTAGCAGAAAAATTAAAACAAATGTTCAACTTAGAACATTTTTATTTATTTATTTTGGGGGGTGGGGTGGGGGTCAAGAGTCAACTTACCTAGAAATTCTTGGTCCCTTTGGCGTCTATAAGGCTGATTATTCAATGCATTAAATGCATCAGTTATAAGAACAGCCGGTCTAACAAAGGATTCTAAGACAGTTCCATTCAAGTGCCTGAAAGAACACCAAGCAGTATATAAGAATTTCATTTGCACAGAAGCTGAGGGTTGTGTATAGTATGAAGACCTTTCTTTGCGATGATTGAAGTCAACAGCATATATAACATCTTCACCATCTTTAGTTATTTTCCAAACTGTACCTCCCAAGAGATGACCGGCCACATGGGGTGCAATAACAATACCTTCTCCTTTTCCTAGCATGAGTTTTCAAGTAAGAAGCTGAGTAACAAAATTTTACCAAAACTACAAGTTCATATTGGCTCTACATAGAGGCAATACAGACATTCAAAACAACATTTGTCGACCAATCATTCACATGATAAAAATTGATAGGTAAAAGGTATACAGGTATTCGAGCAAGTAAAATACAGTATGTGAGGTTATAGCTAGGGTATTTACCAGACATGTGATGATTCTGGGAATAGGTTAGCCTAGTAACATTCTGGAAGGCGGAATCAATATCATCCAATGTGAATAAATCAAACTCCGATACTTGCTGCAAAGGGAGAGGTATAATAAGCTATGTCAGCACACCTGGTAAGTCATAACATATGCATCCTAAATTTATTGATCATTTGAGTGTTTACAGCTCTCCAACAGATAAACTCATCATGAATTAGTCAACAAGCATATCAAAAGGCCACACATAATGCTCAGGTTGCAAGGATAAAGTTTCACCTTTTGTGCAAGATAGTGATCATACATAGTGAGTAGCCCCAATCTGAAGACAGGCTCGGTTGCATAAATGGGGGCAGAGAGTCCAAGGTGCTTCATGGCATATGGTAAAGCACCAAGATGAAGAGTATCTGGATGGGATAACAAAACTGCATCTATTGTCGAGGCAACCCTGACCATCAACACAAAATTGGTTAAGAATGATTCTCCACAAGAGAGTGCAGCACACATGATGAAATTTCATTGCCAGAGTTACAATTAACGATATTAGAAATAAAGACTTAACTGTTCAGATAACGAGCATTTCAAATTTCAACACGAGCTTATCGACCTCAAGCATATGTGTGTGTGTGTGTGTGTGTGTGTGTGTGTGTGTGAACTCACATTAGTCAAAACGAAAACCTTCAGTTCTAGCTGAAGTTGTCTACAAAAACTATTTTTTCGATTATAATCTGGAAAGCGCATTATCACAGAAGCATCCACTCTGGTTCGTTCGCTCTCATGCGTGCAAGTGTATGCACTTTTCTTGCTTCAGAATAAAACTTGAGAATGCCTTGGAACATAAAAAGGTAGCATGATCAAACATAATTTAATAATTTAGTAATCTATTTTACCCCATCCTTTTTAGGTGCTGGACACTTCTTCTACTCCATTAATAATTGCCTATGTTTGTGCCCAAACACAAAGCAATACTGCCCAGACTTTCTTAACATTTTCATGCTGAGTGACTGTCACAGTGACTCAAAGACCAACTCCTTCGATATGGCACAGATGTGGCAGCATAATAAAACTAATTTCATATGTTGATAATCCTGCTGGGATGTGTCTTTAGTGCATTTCTATCAGGCAATGTATTTCAGTGTAAGTGCCCAAAGAATTACTTCATAAATTGGCACACTTCAACAAATAAGAAAGCATAAAAATCACAAATGATAAATTGATCACATAACAAAATTGTCAATAGTTCCTAATCAATTTCAACTAGCACAAATGAATTTGCACACAGCAAAATCAGTACATGTTCTCTGAACTTACCATTTGCACAATTCAAAGTTTTTTCTCCTACAATCACTAGCAAATTCAGCAAGACTTCCACACACACACAAAAAAAAAAAAAAAAAAATTGAAAATTGAACTTGATTTTTCCAACTGCAAATGCACCTGGATACACAATATTTGACATTAAACATAATGAAGCAGTTGGAATCAACAGTACAAAGTTACTCCTCCTACATCCCAAGAAAATTCAGCTAGACTTGCACAAAAAACAAAAGCCAGACACAAACTAGTTTTTCCAATTGCAAATGCAGCTGGATACAAAACTTTGAAATAAAAACTATAGCAGTTGGAATCGACAGTTGAGATAGGGAGAGAGGAAAACCTGGAGAGAGGTTGAAGGAGAGATGTGTCGAAGTGATCATTCCAACCGCAGTCGATAAGTAGGTTAAAGCCATCGATTGAAACCAAATACGACAGCGGATTCTCGTTGTAAACTCCACATAGCGGAGTCACCTGCACCGATGTTCCCATCTCTTCTCTTCTCCCTTCCCTGCCTGTCGAAGTGTGTGTGAATTTTGTGTTCCGCCGTTGGATCTCCGGTGAGAACCCGGGAATAGAGTATTTGACGGGAAGGGTTTAAGAAGCTAGGTTTTCAGTTGCTGTCTTCCCAGCAGATATGGCGGTTGAAATTTGAAACGGGAATTAGATAAGTTTACTAGGGCTTTTTCGTCCTTTCATTTCCTTGGATTATTTTTGTGATTTTCTCACTTTTTCTTCCCACAATATATTTTACCCAAATTAAGTTTTTACAGTATTTGTTAATGTATACAATAAATTTGACCCAAATTGATGACAAAATTTAACAATACTATCCTCTTTTTGCATGCTTCCTCCTCCATTTCAATATAATTTTCCACTTCTTCTCACTTTTTATTTTGTCATTATTATGAAAATACTTTAAAGCAATAAATTTAGATTAATTTCATTATCATAATTAAAAAAATGTTATTAATACATAATTATAAATACTAAATTATATTTTTAGATATTCATATTATGTTAACTAAATGTCAAAATCTTGTAAAAAATGCGTTTTTTCATAAGCTTATGAAAAAACGGGTTTTAAAATAACCGTAAAACCCGTCGCATGCATCTTCTTAAATTGGAAAAATCGGGGACTTTAGCTTTGAGCGGCTAATTGGGAAGGAAAGGGGGGAATCTAATAACATTCCTCTTCCCATTTTTGATCGACGGAAGACTTACCTGATGGGGAGGCGTCCAATGCCCACCGCTGGAGTCGATTGTTGCTGACACGAAGGTTACTTTCTTTGTCGTCTCCGATGGTGTGAGCTTGAAGGACGGAGACGCCGGTGGGGTTTCTTGCCGAGGGGAAAAGGACTGAAAACGGACGAATTGACTTGCCGGAAGTCGTGGGGTGCTTGCTTGATGGCAGAGGAGTGGGAGAAAATGCGACGAATTTTGAAGCCATTTTTGCTTACTACTTTGTGTGTGTGTGTTATCGAAGGGATAGAATTTTGGGGAGAAATGTGACTTTGAATTAACAGACATGTTCAACACCCATTAGTTTTTGTTTTATTAAGTTTATGGATAAAAGAGTGCCAATGGACATCTAAAAAAAATGCCAGGGAACATCTAAAAAAGTGCCAGCGTCAGAGTTAAAAAATGTCAGTGCACGTCTAACAAAATGCCGGTGTTAGTGTAAAACAAGTGCCAGTGTTAGTTTAACAAAGTGTTAGTGTTAGTTTAACAAAGTGTCAGTGTTAGTGTAACAAAGTGTCAGTATTAGTGTAACAAAGTGCCAATGTTAGTTTATAAACTGACTTAATATACATGCTAGGGGTGTAAATGGTTCGGTTTGGGGGAATTCACAGACCGAACCACTAGTCATCGGTTTGGAAAAATTCCAAACCGAATCGAACCATGAAAAAATGCAAACTGAACCAAACCAAACCAAACCGCTATGGTTTGGTTCGGGTTGGTTCAAACCGTGGTTCAATTATGCCGGTTCGGCCATGGTCCGGCTCGTGGTTCGAACCATTATTTAGGCTACGGTGCTCAAACCACGATTCAGACCACAACTCATTTTCATATTGTTTAAATTTTCCGTGATCATGGAGGAAGAGCGAAAAAAGCGAGTGTTTAAGAGACTAGAGGAAGAGAGAGGTCGAAAGAAGAAAAACACTTTACAATGGTGATCGTGAAGAGAACTTGGTTATTTATGTGTCGTAATGAAGATAACAAATGATGAAATTAATATTAAATAAAATACAAAACGGGGGTTATAATTAGTTTATGTAAATTTTCATAAAGATACAAAAATATTAAATAAGATACAAAACAAGGGTTAGGATTAGTTTATGTAATGTGGTTCGATTTTGCGGTTTGGTCTCATGGTTCGGTTTGGTGGTTCGGTCTCGCGGTCTCAAACCGCGATTTGGTTTGGTTTGGTTTGGTTTGGGAGGGTCAGACCACAAACCAAACCGAACCATGTGATTTGTAAATATTTGAGACCGAACCGAACCATTCATACTTGAAAACCAAACCAAACCGCATGGTTTGGTTCGGTTCGGTCTCAAACCGCGATTTGAACCGAACCACTTATACATGCATTGACACTTTTTTATACTGGCACTTTGTTACACTAACACTGACACTTTGTTAAACTGACACTTTGTTACACATGCACTGACACTTTATTTACACTGGCACTTTGTTAAACTAGTACTGACACTTTTTTACACTGGCACTTTGTTACACATTCACTGGCACTTTGTCACACTGACACTTTGTTAAACTGGCACTGACACAAACAAAACACGTTTTTCCTAAGTGCCAGAAAAAATGCGTTTTCTGTAAGACCAACTCTAATTAAATTAATCTAAAATTATAACGAAATTGACTAATCCAAAACGGGCTGATAATTTTTTTTGCTGGTTGCTGACCAATCCAAAATGGGCCGGAATGTAACGGGCCAATTGGCCTAATTTGCCCTATATTATAACGCTAGCCTATACTGGTATAGTAGAAATTCGAGTTTTACACTATTCAGCTTCTTTAGCTGATAAACTTGCAATTTGAGACATCTCAATCTTAACCAAATTGCTATATTTTTCCTATTTAAGTTATATCCAGAATGGGGTAAAGCCATCTCAAGTGAATATACATTTTCTTTTTAAATCTGCTTTACGGGAAACTGGTTCATTGCTGGAAGATGAACAACAAGACGGCTGGCTCAAGCGTCTGTTAAATGTGTCTTTTCTGGAAGGTCCGGAGTGGTTGTTCCTTCCCACAGTTCAGTTAGCTCGTTTCTCATCCATGAGACAACGATTATAGGTCCCAGTGTAGAGGGTACCTGCATAAGACACAAGGAAGCGAAGAAAAATATCAACGACAAAACATAGGAAAGATTCCTTTATTTGAGCTCGGCAAATCCTCAAGGAAACATGATTAAGGATTTTAAGTGGATCCACATAAGCAACTACAGTTACTATACCATGAACTGTAACTATGATAATTAAAAAAAAAAAAATTACTAATGGGAACATGCAGAAATTGCAGCTACTTGCACCAACGAAAACTGGATATCTTTTAAATTGCTACAAAACAGCATTGCCAAGCACCGGTGGGGGGGCTACAGCCATTCATAAGGGGGCGATTGTCCCCCTTCATATTTTCAACACTGCCATTTTAGTCCTAGAATTTTTTGGATATTTGCTTTTCAGCCTTGAAATTTATAATTTTGCCCCATTTGTACCAAGAAAAAATAACACTGATTGTAAAATTTGTCCCCCTTTACATTAATTTTAGGCATTATCTATAATATTCTATATTTGAAATAATTTTACCCACGTTTATTTTTTTCTGCCTCCGCCACTGATGCCAAGCATCTATTAATATGAGTATTCTTAGTATCGTATTTTTCGCATTGTCGACAACACAAATGAAGAACACAGTTCGGTAAGGTGTACTTAATTTGCCTGTCATGCGCACACAAAAAACAAAATCCAGTCACCCATGAGGAAAAATAATTATAGATACGGATTTGAGGCGGGTGCGGGGTGCAGTCAGACTGCCTAAAAATCATGCTGCATCAACGGCCTAGATCTAATCTTTTTAAATGGATGGCCCCTGTTGGTAGGAGGATGGGGACAAGAGGACGATCCTACCCTTAATAAGTGATCCAATGGCTTGGCAGTCCTACTATAGGGGCCCCAGATCCTTATAGATAACACACTCAACAGCCTAGATCTAATCTTCTTCAAATGGATGACCCCTGTTGGTAGGAGGGTGGGGATAAGAGGACAATCCTACATTTAATAAGTGATCCAACGGCCACTAGCTCGACTGCTTGGCTGTCCCTGCAGGGGCCCAGGATCCTTATAGATACCCCACTCAAAATAAGGGATTAGGCACAACACAAATACAAATAGAAAAACTTCAATAATTTCGCTTAATTTGACAGGATATAACTTGAGTGTCATGGTAAAAGTAGAACTATCTCCCTCCCTCCCACAAAGAAGAAGGAAATAGGCCCAACACGATTTGAAATAAGAGCAACACGGATTGAAATAGGAAGACTTCAATCAGTTCAATTTGTTTGAAAGGAGATACATTATTTAAGACTGCTTGGCTTACGTAGTGTTAACTATGTTAGCTTGCTGGTTTTGTAGTTGATTACCCCCACACACACACACACATGCACACAACAGGAAGATAAATGAGAGCAAGAACGACAAAATCACAGCTTAATACTGACAGAACAATACCAGATATAAAAGCGCTGGTTGAGGAGAGTGGGTCAAGAAGCCTGCCGATAAAGCTGCTACAAGGCCAACTGCATATCCAGAAACAGCATACCAGATATATTTGTAATCCCTGTACGGAGATGTATCAACACCCAGGGAATCCTTGGCCTTTTTGTGATCAAAACAGAGAACTAAAGCCAGAAGCATAGAAGGAATTGCCTGCCAAGACATCCACAAATAGTTAATAAGTGTTGCACACATATCCTTGAAGGTATATTGCAAGCTTTTTAACCCTGCCTATATAAGTGGAGAAAGAAGCTAGTATTGGCTTTATGCCTGCTACAATTTCACATGCAATATTTGATAAAATATCCTATTTGTTCAGGTAGACAGAAGTTTGTTTTTTTGCTTGGGGAGTGAAAATTGGAGTTCCACTGCAACAGACACAATGTTATACAGTTCAAATAATTACCAAAACAAATGTACCACTCTTCTTTCTTTCTTTCTTTTTATTTTTGAAGGGATTTATTTTCGTTTCAAGTACAATAAAATAGATAGGAAAAATAGCTTTAGCAACAAAAATAGCAAGTTTAATAACCCCCTTTCCTGTAAGAAAAAAGAATTACACTAGTTTATAAATTTGACCTCTTTCTAAGCCAAATTCATAAATAATTTTGAACCCGTCAGATTAAACTATCGCTTCGCCACTGCCCGTTATCCAACCAAAGTAGAAGCAATTAAATAATGACATTTGTAGTTCTTTTTGGGTACTACATAGAACAATCCAAAATTCACTATGATGGCTATTCTCTTACTAAAGCAGCAGCAATCAAGTAATGACATTATTCCTCCATCCCACAAATATTGTTCCATTTAACAATTCAAACTATTTATGGTTGATGCCTTACTTGCTTGTACCTTCTTGATATTGCACTATGATTATTTCTTTGTTTAAAAGTGAGAATCTTTTGGGGACAAACCAAAAGGGAAAGTGGGACAATATTTTGGGAAGGGAGACAGTAATTCATTTCCGGATACCACAAAAAACACCTAAATTCATATGAAATTGCAGTAATTCTTATCTTCACCTACTCTCTAACCTTGCTTCAAGCAAATACAACAAAAAATGTTAGCTGAAAATTTACCATGTCACCAAGACCAAGCATCATGAAGTCGGAAGCACTCGCCCAGGAACAACACCACCCAACAAGTTTCTAGGAAAAACAATCTTAACTGGCAACTCAAGCTTTTTAGTGACAAATTGCAGTCCAGGAAGACTCAAACTATTGGCCACCGTGTGAACAGGATTAGATGCTTGTTGTGTTGCTACCGAGACCATAACGTTAGCACCAAAAATTCTTTCTGAATAAAAAACCCAAAATATATCGTACACGAACAAGCAGGCAAGGAGCATGGCACAAACTTTGATGTTGGGAAGACGAACATGGCTTACAAATGCAATACAGAGTGAGATGCCCAACAAGTTGTTCAGAACCCAATGCCCAGTAATAAGCCACGAAACTACTGTCCAGATGCATATAAACAACAGAAAACCTTGCAATCGGGTAAACGACTTTGAACAACACCGAGAAACATATGGGTCAGCCACACCAAATTGTGCCTTGACATGGGCAATATAAGGTGAGACACAGAAGTACAGAGATGAAGCAGAAGCAATTGCAGTGAAAGCAGTGAGTAGTTGTGAGACAGATGAGAACAAGTAGAACATTAAAAGCAAGCTGCAAGAGCTCATTACTGGTATCATGAGTGCTTGAGACCTATCCAACGTAATGGATGCTTCTGATAAGTCCTTATTTTTTTCCATTTCTTTCCCATAACTTAGAGCTCGGAAAGCAGATCCAAAAGTCACAGCTATGGCTGTCAAAATTAGGGTAATCGGTGCTGGCTCTAAAAGATACACAAGCTTCCATAAAGGCTCCATCTTCGACTAATGAATAGCAATCTCTTTGCCTACTATCTCAAATCGGTCTCTTGTGGCTCCTGCGCATATATAGCAACTCCCAAAGACCACCCAAAGTTTTAAAGGCACAATAACTAAGGCGCTCTGCTTCCCGTAAATGTCCAGTTAAAGCTTATGCATCCTGGTTAAAACGCATAAGATGGAGAAAATAAGTGAATAGGGTTGCCACACTGAAGGGTAATCTTCTATAGTGAGCTACCAACTTACTGTACCACTTCTAATATTGTAAAACCAACAAAAAGCCATATTAGAAGACCCATTTGTTTCCCCATAAAGGTTTGCACAGGAACTTCTAATATTTGCAATATTATGAGTTCTTAATTTCTAAGTACTACTCCCTCGGTCCCGAATGTCTATTTTTCATTTAAGGGACAACTTGGAATGTTCATTGTTATAAAAAGTAATACCAAATATGCATAAATATTCTTGATATCCACTTCGTTCCATCATTTCCGACGGAGCCAATGACTCACTGTTTTTTGGCTTGGGAATGTAATGGAATAAAGCAAAATGGTTCACTAAACTGTCTGCGCTTCTTTGTTACGAAACAGCGGTCAGTCCATGCAAATTTTGACACAATTTTCATCATGGGTTATCCGGAAACGGCCTCTCTCTGCTTTAATACAGGGGAGGCTGCGTAGATCCACCCCCCTTATCTCACCGTAGGTGAGAGCCTTTGCGACACTGGGATAATATTGTTGTATTCTTGATATCCACTTCCTAAACTTTTAGTTTTGCAAGTAAATAATGAAATGTAAAAAAAAAAAAGATAAGAGATCATTCATGGACAGTTTTTTAAGAAAATAGACATTCATTTTGGGACAAAATTTCAGAAAATAGACATTCACTTTGGGACGGAGGGAGAAGTATTTTTCTAAATACAATTAAGTCATAAATGAGATGCAAACAAGTGTCTTTGCCTCTTTGGGTGCTAGCTTACCGTGTTATTGAGAACATCCACCAAGAATGCCCACTGCAAACTCTCACCACCATCAACTCATTCTTTTCATAAATACAAATAAGTTTTCCCACAACATAACAATGTCAAAACTCATAGCCATCATCAAACCCACAATCTCAAGGCTGTTTATAAAAAGAAATTAAAAAAAAAAAGGCATCTGCCTACTTCATACATAAAGTATTCCAATCACCGCACTAATCTCAAGCGAAGAAAATCTCATTAATTTGTGAATACAAAAGAGAAAAATATAGAGCACCGTATTGATCTGTTCAATGTCTAGGGCTCGTAAAAACTGGTAATTGGGTAAAAACCATTACGGACGGAAGTACAATTGAAAACGAAATGGGTAGTTATATCTGATTCTATGAAGTAAACGTGAAATTAAACAGACAAGATAGCTTCTTTAAGATCTGGAAAACAATTAAGATCTAAAATGGAGTCAATTTAGGGATTTCAAACGTGTACCTTAGGTTGGACTTCAGGCTGAAGTTGAAGAGCTTGCAACTCCTTCTCGGTCGGTCTCTCTCACTAAGACCATCTACAGTGGTAATGGCGTTGAAAGTGGGTTTTGACGATAGTTGGAGGGTGTTGAAACCATCTTAGGGTGTGAAGGGGAGTTGTAAAATCTGGTTGGATTTCATATTTTTTTCTTTTATCCGACTTTTTTTTACCTCAATTACTTTATAATATACTCCCTCCGCCCCGATAGAAATTACACGATTACTATTTACGCATAAATTAAGAAAAAAATAGAGAATTTGCTTCATAAGTTCCTTTTGGAACAAATCACTTCCCACTAAGTTCCTCATTGTATTAAATGTCTCATAAGTTCTCATGTTATATTATGTATAATACAACATTTAGTTATGCAGTAGTTTAAAATCATAATACTGCATCCGCACCAACACCTCCGCCACAGCTCATCTCCGCCGCCGCCGTCTGCTATCTCCTCCGCCTGAATCCTTTCAATTTTTACCGAAATCCGGCAATTTTGGCCGGAATCCGGCCGCCGATCGCCGGAATCCGGTCGTCGGAGGTCGAAATCTGGCCGCCGGTCCATGGGCTTCGGACTCCGGTCACCGGCGGCCGCCAGAATGCAGTATTATGGCCTTAATTGATGTTGTATTTTCGAAACATAATACAACATGAGGAAGGAACTTATCGGGCATTATGAAACTTTTTTAGAACTAAGGCCAAATTTTAGCAACATATGATGTTGCTAAAAGAGGCAGTTTGGATCAAAAGTTCATTAGTGTTTTGGAAATGTTCCAAGTATCACTAATCAGTGAAACTCTTGTTATGACTATAGTGGTACCACTTGTGCAAACAATGGAACCAAGGTCACAACAACGATCCAAACACTCACTTAGACGTTCTTTGAGGAATTCATAAAGAATGAGAAGAAGTTAAGATATACAATGTATCAACCGATGATGACATTAGGGATTCACTTACAAAGACCCTCGCACAGGCAGAAGCATGATGGTCATGTTAGATCCATGAGTATTCGATACATAAATGGAGCCTAGTGCAAGTGGGAGCTATTAGTGTGTGCCACTAGGCTTATAGTTTCTATAAACCTTGTTGTATCGTCTTTATCATTAATAAAAGAGAAATTTTATTTTGATTAATATATGTTTTACATGTTTATTATATTAACTGTGTCCCTAGTTATTTAGTGTAAGTTGGTAATGGATGATCATAGAGATGATCATACGACAGTAGATGCACATTACAAACTTGTAAATAACTAGTATAATTGTCAATGGATAATCATATGATGATTATATGCATAGAGATGCACATTGAAATTATGGGTACTTGTTAGAGAACAAGTGACTGGACTTGACCCGTATGAGATTTATGTCATGGTCAAATGTCATAATTAAATCTCATATGGTCACTTCATTTAGTCCCTAGACACGAGATTATCATGACCTTACATATGATGAAAGTTATGTTTGATTTTAGTCAAACGATATCTTAACACGATATCTATAAAGGCTATCTTTGGCATGATCGGATTCATGATGGGAAGGATGATAAGTCAAGATGGAATTTGTCCCTCGGAAGAGAGATGTTTTGCTTGGGCCCCTCGATGAGTGATAATGATGAAAGCGTGTGGCCACACCCCAATACGATTGGACTATCATTATACTCAAGATCGAGAAAGCATTGAACAAATACAAGTTGACGTGGACCATGACTTGTGTTCAATATAACATCGTGAGACAAAGGGAGAAATGGAAGTGTACCATTGGGAAACGTGAACTCTTTCGTTGTGTTATTTGGGTAGACATAATGGCTTGCTAGAAATTAAAACATGTCTTATGAGGGTCGATATGATCGGACTCATTGCCAACATAATACAATCCTATTGGGTCACACACAAATAGAATGAATTGGTTGAACAAAAGGAAGAATGATTGAAAGTTCTGTAAACTGGCTAATTATGTCACGCGACATAACTAGCCACTGGCTAGTTATGTCACGCGACATAACTAGCCACCAGACGCGTTTTGATGTACTGTTCTCCTAATTCGATTAGCAAACATATTTACACTAAAGTAGTATAAATATGAGAGGTGTGTTAACCCTAATGGTCTGGCCGAAATTTTCAAGGGAAAATCATAACAAAATACTCTCAATATTCTTCCATAAGTTTTAGGAATCTAGCAATTCCCAACCCGAGAATCGTTCTCGACATTCATATTTGTGTGGATTACCAAAAGAGGGTCTTAATTTGTTCAAACAAATCAAAGGCCTAGAGTTCAAATCTGAAGATCCAAAGAAATTGAAGATTCGAAGATTTGAAGATCAAAAGTTTGTGATTACGAATCACATAATTATCCGTTCGATAGCTCAAGACCGGAAAGCAATTAAGGTTGGTAAATTCTATCTCATAGGAATTCAATTTAATCGTATAGAACGGATCTTAGGGCTCATGGGTTTTGTGTTAATTTGATGCTTAATTCCGCTGCGCATGGACCCATAAAACCCAACAAAGGGTATCGTGAGCCCCGTTCGTATGGTTAGATTCGAATTGGCATGCTAGAAAGTTGTTATAAATTGTTTATAAATGTTCTAGGCTTGCTTTGTATGAGTTATATTTAATTGTTTAAGAGAAACAACTTGCTAATCTGCGAAAATCGTTTTCTGATTATGTTGAATTAAATCCGTAAAAGCTGTTTACTTGATTTGATTGCTCTATGATTGGAATTGATTGAAATTCAGAAAATCTGCCAAACTGGCAACTCATGTCGTGCGACATAGTTGGCCACGAGGAGAAAATCTGGTAATCTGGCTAGTTATGTCACGCGACATACTTAGCCACTGGCTAGTTATGTCACGCGACATAATAAGCCAAATCTGGGCAGAATCAGTTTGTTTAATTTTTCTGCTAATCTGTGATTGTGTTTACAATCTGAGATGTTTTATGTCTTAATCTGGATGCTATAAATTTCTGGAAATTGAGTTTATAGGGCTATGCTAGATTAATTCATTGTTTATGCTTGCTTAATTAATTAAAAGATGTTTATTTAATTGTTGCGTTGCATAATTATTAAAGTGTTCTTATGCTTGCTTAATTGTTTAAAAAGGTGATTTTATTAATTATTGCGTTGCATAAAGAACTGTTATAATTCTAGAATGTTTTTGAACATTGAATTATAGTTCACTAATTGTTTATGAGAAACAAGTTAATGTCTGATTGTTTATGAAACAAGTCAGCTTTACAAGTAAGATTATGCTGCAATCAAACTGATATTGTAGTTGTACATGTCTAGAGAGTTCTCGTCTAAGGATTGGGTACTTAAGTAGTCCTTGTGGCTCACCAGCCTTCCTGGGAACTTACCTGGTGTACTTTACGCTTATCTTTGTTGACATGCTTATGATCTATTTTAAAGAACCTTCATTTAATGTTTAAGTTTTATGCCACCCCGAAAGTAAAACACTTGAGAAGTATCGGGATAGGTTGATGTAGTTTCGACTCGCCTGGGCGCATCATTCTATTCTAAGTATGGAGCAAGATGAGATAATGGTTGATGTAGTTTCGACTCAGTTGGGTGCATCGTTCCATGTATCTCATACGCTTGAAATTGGTTAGACTTAATTGGTGCTTTCAAAAGAGTTTTGACCCAAGGCATAAGATGAGATTAAAACATGTTTTGACATATGATGTCTAAAATCTCATAAAGGATCTAAGAGTCACATATGATGTGATTGATAAATGTTATCTACCTTAAATAACTTAATTTTGGGCATTGACTCAGCTTAAACCAAAATTGAAGTGAAATATGGATCTTAGCCCATTATAATTATATGATACATGCTTGTATTTGAAGGTGTATAATTTAATGGGAGTATTTGTAAAATACATTATTTGCTCTTAAATGATAAAGGTGTTGATATTGATATGTGTTCATATAATTTGTATATTTTGTTGTAGAAGTAGCATTATATAATAATAATTGCGATTCGTCCTTATGAAGGACAAAGTTCGAAAGGAATGATACAAATAATTTTGATTGGATCAAAAGCCTAAAGAATGGTTCTTAGGTAAATTTTGTACGTTCTGACGAACTGTTCCTCACCGAACCCATTGCAAATGTTGCAAAGGGCAAATAAGGAAGCAACATTAGAAACATATTGATGATTCCGACAATATTGCTTGCCTTGTAATTGCCACTCATGTTTAAAGGCTCTTATGAAGAACCTTGAACATACGGGGAGTCACTTTTGTTCTAGAATAACGCAAAAAGGAAACGTTCCAAGTGCGAGCTAGGCAAAAAGATGTATGTTGTGGTGAAGGCCCTTAATGCATGAGATGCAACAAGAGCAATCCGCAAAAGTGTTAATGGTTAACACAAGAAAGGGGTTCATAAAGGAAAACAAAGTAGGTAAAGCAAAGGATGCTAAACCTAAGACAAAAGTTGTCGAGCCGAAGAGGCTAAACCCAAAGTGTCTCAAAAGGATGCAGCTTTGTCATTGCAATGAGATTGTCATTGGAAGCAAAGTTGCAAGGCTTATTAGGAAGGTCTAAAAGGTGAAGAAGGGCAATATGATTGCCACTACTTCGAGTATCTATATGATAGATATTTTCCTTTCAACTTCTTGTTCTTGGGTATATGATACGGATTGGATCCCACATTTGTTTAAATGTGCAAGGAACAAAGAATAGAAAGCTACTCAAAGAAGGTAAATTAAACCTATGTGTAGAAATGGAGCAAGGGTTGCTACATTAGCCATAGGGACTTATGAAGTGACTTTACCTTGTGAAGTAGTACTTGTTTTGAACAAGTATGACTACGTTCCGAATTTGAGTAGGAGTATTATTTCGGTTTCTTAAATGAATGATGAAGGATATAATTTTCTTATTTTCAATAAGAAGTTTTATATTCATTTAATGATATGCCTTATTGTAATGCATATGTCATTGAATGGTCTTCATATCCTTGAAGATAAGAAACAAAATAATGTTGAAGATATCTATAATATAAATGGAAATTTAAACCGAACAATATGAACAACCAAGTTCATATGGCATTGCCGGATTGGTCAGATAAATAAGAAACATATATCTAAACTCCATTAACATGGACCTTTAGACTCATATGACTATCAGTCATTTGAGGAATGTCGATCTTGTTTATCGGGATTATTGACCAAACCACCCTACACTCAATAGTAGCTGGAGGGCTAGTGCACTTATTGGGTCATTATACGTGCAGATGTATGTGGACTATTAAGCACTAAGATGTGCTAGGGGAGGATTTTGGTATTTCATCATATTTCACTAAAGACTTATCTAGCATATGACTATGTCTATCCGATTTAAGTCCAAAGGTGAATCGTTTGAGATGTTTCGAACATTTCAAGATGAAAATACAAAAACAACTTGGTAAAAACTATTGGCAAGAACTTCGATTTTCCAGATCGAGGTGGTGAATATTTGAGCCAAGAGTTTGACAATCATCTCAAAACTATGAAATCGTTTCGTGAGTTGACTCAACCCGGAACACCACATTTTAGACAAGGGGAGCTCAGAGGAGGAATTGAACCTTCATAGGACACGGTCTATTCAATGACGTAACAAGTCGACTTTCCTAATTCCTTTTTCGAGGATACGCATTACAAATAATGCTAAGAAGATCGAATTAAGTCTTTACTAAATCGGTTCCTAAGGCCCCACATTTAGATGCTACATCACGAAGAAAACTTAGTTTGTCTTTCATGAAAGATTTGGGGTCATGTAATCTTACGTAAAGAGACTTGCCTCTTATAAGTTAGCACCAAATTTGACAAAGTTATTTTCTGGAATTAATCTTACAACCACAAAGAGAACAAAACGTTGGCCGCTCTACACGTATTTGTTTCTTGAGAAATAGTTTCTCAATAAAGAATGAAAGGGAGTAAAATTAATCTTGGAAAAGGTTCAAGAACCCGAAAATAATATGGAACCAAGAGTAAAGACTAACCAAGTTCACAAAGGAGTCAGGAACCTAAGCTCAAGACGCACACAAGTCCATCGTCGTAGATTGGATAGGTCACGATCCGAACTCAAGCAAATAAGTGATTTCTCGTCATGGAAAGTGATAAAGCTGAAGTCATTAAGAATGACGATCCTACTTCGCTATCGCTAGCCACGTCCCCTCCTAATTGGGATAAATGGTCAGGAACCACGGAATCCGAATTGCAAT
>JAFEMH010004504.1:197500-206080 GCA_022495995.1 Adenophora triphylla var. japonica | reverse complement strand
CTTTAAGTTCTAATAATCTAAAGCATTCCACGAATACATATAAAACTTTTAAACTATTAATAATATAAAGCATTCTCACAAATACATATAAAACTTTAAAAGTTCTAATAATCCTAAAGCATTCACAATACATATAAGAACTTTAAACTATTAATAATCCTAAAGCACATTCACAATACATATAAAACTTTAAAGTTCTAATAATCTAAAGCATTCACAATACATATAAAACTTTAAACTATTAATAATAATCTAAAGCATTCACAATACATATAAAACTTTAAAGTTCTAATAATCTACAAGCATCTCCCATGATACATATAAAACTTTAAACTATTAATGTCCCCAAAGCATTCACAATACATATATAAAACTTTAAAGTTCCCTAATAATCTAAAAAGCATTCACAAATACATATAAACCTTTAAACTATTATTAATCTTCGTCCCCATCATCAATGTTTGGACTACCGAATTACTACAAAACTCGATTTCTTCATCTTAGTCTTCGGACTCACGATGAATCAAACTCTGGTTCCTGCTCCTTCCTTTCTTCCCTCTTCCTCTTCCTCACGATTCATCAATATCAATGTGCACGAGATGACACGAACGAGGCGGAGGAGTTGGCAAATTCCATTTGGTAAGATATCCTCCTCGGGTTCATCAACATTTTGAGGAATATGAGTGACATCATCTAATGGATGATTAGGCGATGAAA
This sequence comes from Adenophora triphylla var. japonica, assembly GCA_022495995.1. Taxonomy (NCBI): domain Eukaryota; kingdom Viridiplantae; phylum Streptophyta; class Magnoliopsida; order Asterales; family Campanulaceae; genus Adenophora; species Adenophora triphylla. The sequence goes on along the minus strand of JAFEMH010004504.1, from coordinate 205,363 downwards.
CGTTAGAGGTGGCACCGGCATTTCTTCCCTCTTGATAAAGGGTGTTTCTAATGATGACTCGCGTAGTTGTCGACGAGGGTAGGTTGTCAATCATGCTCACAGCCTTGGTCGTCCAGAACTGACCCGCCCATCCGTCCGGGATTCCAAGCCCAGACGAGGGTAAGGTGAAGTAAGAATGCATACTGTTGTGCTTGAGATGCTTCCAAGCATGAAGACGTCGTCGCCATTATGTACTGGACGAGTCCTTTACATCGACGAGGTCAGAAATATGGAGTGCTTCTTAACACCTCGCGACAGCATCTCGCCAATCACAATTGAACAAGACAACACCTTTGTTTCTACCCAGATACTCCACCTCCGACTACTTCTTTCGGGACGCCATAATAATCAAGGTTTCCTTTAAGCTTCACACCGCTATTCCATGTCAATTTAGAGCCCTAGTAAGCTTTGGTATGAAACACATAGCCATTCACGAAATAAGCATTGTATAAATAAACGTTCAAGTACGGAGTTGATGCTAAATGTCTTAACCTCTTGACTTTGGCATCACCGGATGTTCGGCTATCTATAAGGCGATAGTGTAACCAATTTAATACAATTTTAAGATTGAATGTTTAAAGAAGTGTATAGAATAAATTTGAATGAAACGAAATATTTACATATTTCCTTAGCCGGTTGGAAATTCTCTTTATGTCCTAGTTGCGATGAGTTACGGAGATAAATCTGAGCTAAATCTTCAAACATACGCAATAAGATTAAACAAGGTATTTCATATGCGGGTAATTAAACATGCATAATTTAATCGACGAGGCATAAATATAACATCAATGACTTACTTGATATATTCCCTGACCTCGTCGCGATTAAGAAGAACATACGTTTCGACAGCGGCAAACTCTTTAGCGGTTAACGTACGCGTACCAACCCGTTTGTCGAGGAACCGACCAGGGGATGAAAATACAGAGATGTTTCCCTTAGACGGACAACCACCATCGTAATTGCGGCCAACCCTAGTCAATCTCGTATCAACATCAGGAGAAAAATATGTTTCGACAAAGGCAACAATCTCATCTATAATAACAACCTCTGAAATTGAGGCCTCGACCATGGCCCTATTGCTCATCTTCCTTTTCAATTGGCCTAGATACCTAAAAGTCATTCGTAGATTAAAACATAAATAATGTTAAAGAAGGTATATTGTTAACGCTCAAATTATTTAGAAATAGAATAAATTCAATTACCTCTCAAATGGATACATCCATCTGTATTGAACTAGACCACCGACTCTAGCTTCGTATGCCAAGTGGACTGGTAAATGCTCCATAGAATCAAAGAATGAAGGAGGAAATATCTTCTCAAGTTTGCACAAAGTCACTACGATGCTCTCCTCAAGCTTTTTCATGTGATCAACACGCAGTGTGGTCGATGCTAACGCCGGAAAAACTCACTTAACCTCGTTAACGCCACCCAGGATATTGTCGTGCAAGAGACCCCTGAGAGCAATCGGAAGTAGCCTATCCAGCAAAACGTGGCAATCGTGACTCTTCAAACCCTGCGCTTTCCCCTCCTCTACATTGACACAGTTACCAGTGTTAGACGCGTAACCATCTGGAAGCCTTAAATCCTTGAGCCATTTCAGGGTGAGGAGCTTCTTTTCCTTTATAAGCACGTATTGAGCCATCGGTATAACTGGTTTACCATTGACGTATACCAAGTCTAAGGCCGGCCTCTTACAGATTTCCTTAAGGTCCATTCGATCTTTTTCGTTGTCTTTAGTTGTTCTCTTGAAATCCATCAACGTGTTAAAAACATTATCGAATACATTCTTCTCAATGTGCATCACGTCAAGGTTATGTCGAATGAGATTTGTTTTCCAGTATGGCAGCTCCCAAAATATACTCCTCTTGATCCAGTTATGAGTAGTCCCAAACCCTTGTATTTTGGTCTTCGAAAACTTTTCCCCCACCGAGGATCGGGCAATGTAGATACCTTCTCATAGATCGTGTCACCACTTAAACGAATCGGGGCCTCATCATGGTCAATCTTGTTCTTTTTAAACGCATTCTTCTAGGTCCTGAATGGGTGGTCCTCCGGAAGAAATTGTCTATGGCAATCGAACCAACATGGTTTTTCAGAGTGCGTGAGCGTGAAAGACTTTGTGTCACTCATACAATACGGACAGGCCAACTTCCCGTGGGTGCTCCAACCCGATAACATCCCATATGCAGGGAAGTCATTAACTGTCCACATCAACGCAGCCTTCATGCTGAAATTCTCTCGCTTGAAAGCATCCCACGTTTCGACCCCATCCTCCCAAAGCTGCTTCAATTCGTCCATCAAAGGTCGGAGATAGACGTCAATGTTCCTCCCGTGGTCAAGCTGTTTGGGCCGGGGATGAATAACGACAAGAACATATAGGGATCACTCATACACAACCAGGGCGGAAGATTGTAGACAGTGGCTATAACCGGCCAACAAGAGTAAGATTTTGCCCCAGGATCAAACGGATTGAAACCGTCGGAAGCGGTATGCATAACCGTATATTTCTTGCTTCGTACGCAAAGTCGGGATAAGTCTCATCAAAGTGTTTCCATTGCCTCCCATCACTAGGATGAATCAACACACCCTCTTCACGCAAACTTTCCTTATGCCAACGCATTGCCTCTGCGGTAGATTTAGACGCGTAGAGGCGTTGCGGTCTTGGAATCAACGGCATGTAACGCAACCGCTTATGTGGTGTTTTTCTTGTGTTTTGAACTCCCCCTCCGATTTGGCTTATATCTACTTTGTCCGCAAATTGAACACTCTTTCTTGTGAATCTTCCTTGTAGAGAATAGCATGCGACCATTCTTACACGCATCAATCTTTTCATAACATAGCCCAATCTGCCCAACCAACTTCTTTATCTCATAAAAGTTTGTAACCATCTTATTCTCTTTCGGCAACATCCGCTTAATTGCTTTAATGATACGATTATAAGCAGACTGGCTAATATTGCAATCAGGCCTTTATGTTAAGGAGCTCGGCCACGACCTACAACACACCGATCTCGCAACCCGGGATAGACCTTCTCTTTGCGAGAGTCCATAGCATCAATAAATTTCTTAGGCTGCAGGGGTTCAGTTCTTGCCGTTGGTTCTCTGACCAATCGAATCAGACCGGCCGCATCCCTAACCATATCTTCCATATTCAAAGGTGGTTCTTCATTGTCCCGAATAATAGGTTCGGGTGGAGGTACATGAATATTCTCGGGGATTATTCGCAACATTTGTGCGCAATCTCGGCTCACCGCGACGAGTCCACCGTTTGTACCCAACTTCAAACCCGTTACGCAAAAGATGTTTCGAGTATCGATCAAGCTTAGATACTTGACATTACACTTGAGATGGTGCATGGATACCTAATCTTACCATCTTTATCCATGTATTTGGTTTTATTTGATTGAGCAAATTCAATAAACCCCATCAACCCTCTTATAAACTCGGGATTGATACCGCAATGATTCGGCAACTTCCGCTTGTACATCCAACTACGATCATCGTTATGAGACATCACTCTGCATTGCAATCCATATATTATACGTACACTCAATTTAATCGACGGATGAAACAAAATTGGGATGTTAATAATTATTGGATTTCATAATATATTAACGAGCTTAGAAGTAATTAACGTATTATCATTCCACTAAATTTGAATTACAAACTTAAAAGCAACACGCAGATCTTCTTAAAAATAAATATAAAGCTTCTAACTCATATTTAACAATATATTAACGAGTCTCCTTAAAGTGTCTAGGAACTCGTTCCCGCTCCCGAACTTCCCGAATCTCTACTCTTCCTCCGCCTCGGTCCCAGGAGGTCTTTGAGTCTAGGTATGTCGAAAAAGTCGGTCGACCTCGTCACGGCTCAGGAGTATCGTGTGAGCCTAGGTGGATCAATCGGTGCAGTAGCTCTCGATCTTGCTCTTTCCCTGCCTCGAAGGCCTCCTACGAGCTATCACTTGGGATCATTTCTCAAAGCAGACTCTCAGAAGCTCCCGTCTCTCATAATCTGTTGCAATATCGCCGGTGATTTCATCGGGGTTGCTCTTGGCCTCTATGTCTCTTAATGTCCTAGCTGGAAGAATAGTCTCGCCCAAAATACTCTCGGCGTCGAGCCTCTATCATCACCGTACAGGACCTTGCTTGCTCCTCGTACCATATCGGATACTCGGTGGTCGAAATGTGCTTCCTCTGAGTACGACGGAGTAGTGATCGTATCGGAAGAAAGCCCTCTAGAAATGCTACGCCAAAGAAATGTGTAGTCTCGAGGCTCGGAGTCCATAATCATCGGCATGGTATTAGTCGTCAAGCTGCTCTCTCAAAGTCCGAATGGCCCGCTGCGGGTATCCGTCTTGTACGTTCACTAGAGATGGAATGCAAAAGGATGATACATGTAGTCCCGGAAGTCGGACAATCACCGACCCGTCTGAATATCTCTCATAGTCTGCAATCCCCATGCCGGAATCCAATAGTACGGGTTTGCGGTCTCATATCGGGCCAAGGCCGACCTGCATGCCAACTCTCGGTAGCGGCATCCCTCAATATCCCGCGCTGTCCAGTCTCCCAAGGTAATGTCGTCTGGCCCTGCGGCAGTGGCGAGATCAAGCGCAATCTTTCATGCAGCCACAATGATAGTAATGCAAAGTGCTGAACCAATGTACGTGGATCCTCCGGCTAATCTATCAATGCGACGTGGTATGTCTCCGCTAGCAACGGTGGAATGATGTCCATCGCTCCCCTGTCCAGATTGAATATGCCGGATGTCAACTCCTCGATCACCTCTCAAAATTTGCCCGATGATATCTAACAGCAGTAGGCGTGGACACACTCCGATGTAGGCGCGCAGTAGTGCGCGAGACGTAATGAGCAACATGAATATATCTAAGGAAGTGGATAGATCAAGCGATGCAGGGCCGGTCCAACTCAATCGGCTATATGAGTCAAGCCCATGAATCTATCGTCAACGACAATGTCCGATACCCGGTTCTTGATAATCCCAAGAATTCAGATAGTTGCTCGTAATCGATCGTCCCGTCTCGAGGAAATGCCACGAGTCCTCGACTCGGCCACACCGGTCGGTGCTCGAAAATCCTCCATCGTTGGCATCGGATCGTTGTACGATAGGGTGAACACATGTCGCTCCGAATCCCAAAAGCACGAAGCGGCTCGGAGAGAGCATCCCAATCAATCTTCCAATCTTTTAGAGACCAGATGCATGGCATGCTATACCTCCGTCAATAAGTTTCCAAGTGTTGTTTTTGGTGAAAGCGCGAGAGTTCAAGAATGTCTTGTTGAAATTGATACTCTGGAAACAATTTCTCCATGGTAATGCTCCATGCTGCCTTAAATTGGGGCTGCTGGAATTTTTTACCTATTAATATTGTGAATAATTGTAAATTGTTAATATTTAAAATTAGGTTTAGAATTGGGGTTGGCTTCTTAGTATCAATAAATCTTGAGCTCTAGTTCAAACTAAACTAAAGGATAATGGTGTCCCTACCTAACCACCTACTCTGTCCTTTAAGTGCCTGTTTGATAAACCTATCCCATCCCGAAATGCACGATTATATGAAATGCAAATATCACTTTGTCTACTTGCTTTATAATCGAAAATAAAGAAATTTCGGCTTTTGGATAGACCTAAATTATTACTATTGTGAATAATTTTAAATATTAATATTTAATTCTTTGTTGTAAAATATATAATTTTATAATGATGAATTAAATTAACATTTATAAACAAAATGAGAGTTGTTCTCATTCACAACTATCAAAACCCTATCTCATCTTAGACCAAGAAAGATAGAGCAAAAAAGTTCTCGACTGTTTGAACAAAGGATTTTCTGTTTAATAAGAGTTTTTCCAGTTTCACTGTCCTCCTCTCTAAGGATCTCAAACATCACGGCCATGTTTGTAACGATGTTCTGTTTACTCTTATTTGGTGTTATACGGTCACAAGTAAAAACAAGGTAACAGTATAACACCATTGAAGAGAAAATAGAACTTTCCTCCAATTTTTTCAATCAACACCTTCCATTTACTCAAGATCCTGATTGCAGAATCTTCCTCGGAGCTGTGGCGCGGTGTTGTCCTCAATCTCACTCGCAACCGTGAGATTGAGGACAACACCGCCGGCTTCGTTCATGAGGAAGACTGCAATCGAATCTTGAGTAAGTGGAAGGTGGAGATTGAAAATTGGAGGAAAGTTCTGTTTTCTCTTGGTGTTATCTTTACCTTGTTTTACTTGTGACCGTCTAACACCAGTGAAGAGTAAAACAGACACTGTCACAAATATGGTTGTGATGTTTGAGATCCTTAGAGAGAAGAGGATAGTGAAACTGGAAAAACTCTTATTAAACAGAAAATCCTTTGCTCAAACAGTAGAGAACTTATTTGATCTATCTTTCTTGATCAAAGATGGATGGATTTTGATAGCTGTGGGTGAAAAAGGCTCTCATCTTATTTATATTTTAAGATGTTAACCACCAACCACAATACCCTAAGGTGCATCTAGGGTGCCAGGATTGATATCAGGCGCTCAAATGTAGGCTCTCATCTTGTTTTGAACTTGATTGATCAACCATAACAACTCAAATGTTAAAATGAGAAATCAAGAACCCCGAATACCTAATAGTCTAATTAATTAGTACTACCTACGTCCCAAAATGAATGTCCAAAAAAATCAACATGATCAAGATCAAATTTAAAAACTTTTTGGACATTCGTTTTTTGGGAGGGGGGGGTTACAAAACTAAAACACACACACAAACTCCAACTCACTAAAATGCCATGTTATATTCTTTAAAGATTCTATGCAATCAAAGCAGGACCTTCAATTGTAATGAAATCCTACACACCAACTAGAAGTAAAAACATACATCAATTATACTCATATAGTAACAATAAATCAAAATTAGATATGATCTTGAACCCATTAATTACTCATAAAGATAAAATTTTGATCTTGAACCCATCAAAATTAGCACTTATCTTCAAGAAATTGAACTAGGAAAATCAATGACCATTTAATTACACACACACACACAGCAGGAGTCAAACAAATTATATCAAAAATGTCCCAAAAATCTAAACTTTAGCCTTGACCCACATCATATACAGCTCAATAAGTCAACAATGAATGAAAAAATAGGAAGTTAATCACACACACACAAACACACAACGATTTGTTAAACAGATTGTTCATGTTCCAAAACATCATTTAAAAAAAAAACAGAAAATTAATACAAAATTACAACTTCATGGAACCCATATCAACGACAAAATTACAACTTAGATCTAATTTTAATTTAAGCTTACCTTGATTAGAGCAAGAGAGAGAAACACGGTGGAAGGAGGGACGACGGACGGACGGACGGACGGCGGAGCAGCTCGAGACGGAGATGGAGACGGTGGACGGACGGCGAAGCTAGGCGGTGTGGAGAGGTGGACGACGACAGTGGTGTGAGAGCTAGGTCGCGACGGGTAGAGAGAGATAGCGGGAAGAGAGAGAGGGAAATAATGCGTAACTGATTTCAGAAATCCAAAATCAGTATTTATAATTACTCTCAGCGACGGAATATTCCGACGCTATAATTAATATTTAGCGGCGGAATATTCCGCCGCTGCAAAATCCGACGCTAACCTTTACGCTCACATGGATCGATGACGTGGCAAGTACACCGACGGAAATTTCCGCCGCTGTTTTTAATCTCAGCGACGGAAATTTCCGCCGCTATTATTAATAAATATCATTGTTTTTATTATATATAACATGAAAATTATTTTAAATTACTCTCAAAAAATAAACATGAGTCAATAAA
>JAFEMH010004504.1:0-195000 GCA_022495995.1 Adenophora triphylla var. japonica | reverse complement strand
ATTTCGTCGTTAAATCAAGCGCCAAAATAGTGGCTGTAATTAAACGAATATTCGAGGAATATTCCGTCGCTAAATTTGACACCAAAATAATTTCGCCGCTAAATCATTATTTCTGCCTCTAAATAGCGACGGAACGATTCCGTCGCTAAAACACCTGTTTCTGGTAGTGGTAGACCTGCCTCGAATCTGAGTCCCCTAGCGACCTCAAGTATGTGCATGTGTTTACGCTCAACAACCCCGTTCTGTTGTGGCGTATTAGTGAAGGAGGTTTCTAGTGTAATCCCATGTTGAAAATAATAATTCATTATGTGGTTGGATTGAAATTCATCCCCATTATTCAACCCTAATCCGCTTCACATCCTTTTGAAACTGAGTTTTAATCATATTACAAAACATGGGTAAGTAGTAAGCAACATCAGATTTATTTTTCATGAGGTAAACCCAAAGTATTTTACTCATCAACAATAGATAGAAAGTAATGAGCTCCCGAAAAAGAGGCCGTTGTATAGCCACCCCAAATATTACAATGTAATAATTCAAAGCAAGTCGAAGTTTTAATAGAACTTAACGAAAAGGGAAGCCTAGACTGTTTGGCTCTCAAACAGGAGTCACAAGGTTCATAGTTATTTCTAAAATTTAAAAACTGAATGTTCTTAATACTTGACGCATATCCCAACCTTTGATGCCAGACTTGAAAAGTTGTGTTGACTGACAAGGCCATACCTCTCCTTCTTGCCGGCTCCAGTTGATAAAGAACATTTTGCTGGCTACCCACTCCAATCAGGTTCCTCGAAGGTAAGTCCTGTACAACACAAAAGTCAGGAAAAAATTTGAGGGCACAATTCATATCTTTCGTCATCCGGCTAACTGAAAGCAAATTACATTTAAAATCAGGAATATTTAAAACGTGATCCAGTTTGAATCCTTTCGACAATTGTGTGTTTCCAATTCCCTTAACTGGCACATGTTCACCATTAGGAATTTGGACCCGAACACCTTCCTTTTAAACATGTTCTCTTTCAAGCATTTCTGCATTGCATGTTATATGTTCCGTAGCTCCGGAGTCAATAATCCAGGATGTATCTATAATTGCCTTACCAGCCATGTTGACGTTTGGAGGGCTGATGGGTGCCCTGGTAGATGCTTTCTCACGACCAAAGAATTCCAATTTTTTTGCATATTGTTCATTGTTAAGGCTTTCGTGGTTCCAGCCTCTCGTACTTGGGCTGCCCTAGGTCCCCGTCCGCTATGCGGAGTATGGCGCCTCTCGCCATTTGATTTTTGTGGTCGCTTCCAACCTGTCGGATAGCCTATAAGCTCAAAGCACTGCTCCTTGGTGTGTCCCGTCTTCTCGCAATGACTGCACTTTGGCTTCTCACGCCTGTGATGATGTGCCACCAAATTTTCTCGGGAAAAATTCGATTTTTGCGTTTCTTTGAAAAATCAAATAAAACCCGGAAAAAGAACGGAGTCGCCACGCCATTTTTGTTTTAAGGGCCAAAACTTTGAAAAATGCCCGAGATTAGAGATTTGGGTTCGGAGGTCATGTTACACGCCGGGAAGGACGTTAGTGTGCACCCGGAATGCCTCGTAAAACGAGTCTTCCAAGCTGAAAATCATTTGTGTGTGTGTGTGTGTGTTTTGGCCAAAATAAGTTGAAACTCAGAAAAGTAAAAATTGGGATGTCTTTTTAAGACTTTAAACTGATCCCATGATTTTTTGGAAGATTTTTGGATTGAGATTTGGTACTCAAAAGACCTTTTGAAAGTGAGAGTCACTTCTGCCAGAGTGAAAAAGGCAGTGGACCTTTGATTTTGAAATGGATTCAAGGGCCTTAAAACTTCATAATCTGGATAAGCTCAGAGAATTAAAGTTGTTCCAGACACCTTAAATAAGATTTGTGAGAAGGAATTTTCCATTTTGGAGAAGATTTGAGGGGTCAAAACCTTCTGGAAATCTAAGATATGCAATCTGGATTTCCAGAAACTGATGAACTGGCCTCTAAAAGAAAATTTGAAAATAGGAGTTTTACTCACCCAAAAAATAAAGTAAAAATATGTCTGGAAATATCTGGATGTTGTCTACAAAAAGTGTTTTGTAGTCAACACCAAATTCCAAGTTTATCTGTGTCCAAAAATTAAGACAATGGACTGGGGTCTTGGAAAATTGCTACTGGACAGCAACTTCTCAAGAAAGAAAATATGATTTTAAAGGGGGTTTTTGCATCCATGCTTGTCCCCATTTCCCTAGGTTTTGGTTAGTGATCACTTGACATTTTAGTGGTGAATCAACTATACCAAACCATCCTTGGGGTACATTAGGATTAAGCACTTCATTTGCTTGGGAAGGGGAATTTTATCCTTTGAAAATGAGATTTGATGCTTGAAAATGGTTTTTAGGGTTTTGAAAATGCATTTGCAAGTAAGTAAGAACACATTGAAGAAAATGTTGATCCTTGTAGAAGATCATCCATGGAGATGAACTTCCATGGTGATCTTCTTGGATCTAAGACAAGAAGAAGAATGAACTACATTTTGTAGCTTGAAAATGCATGCATGGATGAGAGATTTAGGGTAAGAAGAGGGAGGTTATACCTATCTTCTTTGGTTTTTTCTTGGTGTTTAAAGGCTTGAATGCAAGAGTGTTTGAACTTGGGAGTGAGTGGGTGTGATTTGAGTGAGTGAAAGTTGGGAAGATTCAAGAGAAAAAGGTGACAATTCTTAGGGAATTCTCACTGTTTTCTCAAGTATTTTCGCCAAATGCTGTGAGTTGTGTTCTTGGTCCTCCTTATTTTTGTGACTGGAGGGCTCAATTTATAGCCCTCTGAGAATTGCAAAGGTATCCGCGCGGATGGGATAGGTGGCGTGCACTGTTCATTAAATGCTGCTCCAGGCTTTCGACACAAGGAATATAATTCAAAAATTCCAACAGAAAATGTTTTTCAACTTACTGTTTCGGGATTTTCTTAATTATTTTTCTTTTTGAGATTCCTTTGAAGGTTTATCTTTAAATAGCAATGCCCATTTTGCCCTCACTTTGTTAGAAAAGTTAGGATTGTTAGGAAATGTTAGGAAATGTTAGTAATTGTTAGGAATGTTAAAACTTTCGTTAATTTTCTAACGAAAATACTAACAAGCTCAAATTGGAGCACTTACAGTAGCCCCTCGGCGACGGCGCTTTCGAAGGAAGCGGGGTCGTCGATAAGAGTAAGGCTCTATATTTGGCGGGATGATCGAGTGATCGGGTGGCTGAACCTATTTAATAGGCTACCTACGTATCCCGAATGGGAATCAAGCCAGTCGTAGTTCGGGTCTTTGACCCTGGAGATGATGGCGTTTTAGGTGCCTCGAACCTGATGAGCGAGTTCTGCAGTCGGTTGTTGGAGAGAAACTCTGCTGGGGATAAGAAATGACCATTTTCGGTCTGATGGCTATCCGCTCTGCTGGGGATGATTGTGATTTATCGTTTTCCTAGTGTTGTGTGTGATAGCTCTTAGGTGCCTCGAACCTTAGAGATGGTGTTTTAGGTGCCTCGGACCTTGATGATGATGGCGTTTTAGGTGCCTCAGACCTGGATGATGGCGTTTTAGGTGCCTCGAACCTGGATGGTGATGGCTTTTTAGGTGCCTCGGACCTTGATGATGATGGCGTTTTAGGTGCCTCGGACCTGGATGATGATGGCGTTTTAGGTGCCTCGAACCTTAATTTGAAAAGGCCTTTCGGTGGACTTCGTCTGCTGCCGAAGGAGAGGGTGACCGTTTTGGTCGGGGGTAATTTTGATGAAAGATACGGGATCTCGTTATCTTTCTCGGGGAAATCGGTCTTACGTTTGACTGCCGTTTGATGATTTTGATGAAAGATACGGGATCTCGTTATCTTTCTCGGGGAAATCGGTCTTACCTTTGACTGCCGTTTGATGATTTTGATGAAAGATACGGGATCTCGTTATCTTTTTCGGGGAAATCGGTCTTACGTTTGACTGCAGTTTGATGATTTTGATGAAAGATACGAGATCTCGTTATCTTTCTCGGGGAAATCGGTCTTACGTTTGACTGCCGTTTGATGATTTTGATGAAAGATACGGGATCTCGTTATCTTTCTCGGGGAAATCGGTCTTACGTTTGCCTGCCGTTTGTTGATTTTGATGAAAGATACGGGATCTCGTTATCTTTCTCGGGGAAATCGGTCTTACGTTTGTAGTTTGGTAATTTTGATGAAAGATACGGGATCTCGTTATCTTTCTCGGGGAAATCGGTCTTACGTTTGACTGCCGGGGGTAATTTTGATGAAAGATACGGGATCTCGTTATCTTTCTCAGGGAAATCGGTCTTACGTTTGACTGCCGGGGATGATTTCCTTGAAAGGGGGTTGACTTTGGTTAACTTTGGTTAAGTTTGGGACTGAACTGCAGAGTCCCAGATTTTTAAAGGGCAAAAGGGTCATTTTGATCCTTACAATCCTGTCCGCGCGGAGAGGGTTGTATTCCAGAGGGTTTTAATGAGGGGCCAACGCCCTTCCTCTTCCCCATTCAGTTTTTTCAAATTTTCTGCAATTACGAGAGAGAGAGAAAGAAAGAGGGAGGAAGCCATTGAAGGCCAAAAAGCTTGAAAATTCTTCCGTTTTTCTTCGATTTTCAAGCAATGGAACACGGGGAAGGTGTTTTTCAAGGCCAAGGACGTGGCCCGGTAGCGGAGAGACGATTGGAGCTCGTCCGAATGAGGAGTCATTATACTCTTTCGCAATCGATTGCGGAGGAGCCATACCCCGATGCTTGGCAACATTGGGCCACCGATCCGAGTCTCCGAACGGTATTCTTCGAATCCTTTTGATTCCTTTGTCGATTCTTGCTTGAAATTGAATCTTGGGTGATTTTTGATTTTTTTTTTTTGAAAATTCGAATGATTGATGTTCTTGGCTTTGAATCTTGATTTTGATGCTTTGCATGTTGTAATGATTATATGGGTATCCCAAAATATGCATTTTGCTTGGAAAAAGAATTGGCATTTTTGCCATTTTTTTTGTAAATTCGAAAATTGTGATTTTTCTTTTTGAAATTTGAATATTGATCTTGATGATATGCATGTTGCAATGAATTTGTTGGTGTTCCAAAATGTGAATTTTGCTTGAGAAAAGAATTGGCATTTTGCCAACATGAGATGATGATATGAATGTATGATTTTTTTTTGAAAAGTGGGACGGATTTTTCCTCCCGTTGATTGAATGCATGTTATTCTATGAAAACGGGACGGAGTTTTTGCTTCCGTTGACTCCTTGTGTAGGATTTTTTTTTTTGAAATGACGGATGATATGCATGTTATGAATGCACTCTTTTTTTTTTTGAGAGTGTGATTTTCTATGAAAAGTGGGACGGATTTTTCGTTCCCCTTTGATTGAATGAATGACTTGAGAGATTGTTTATGTATGCTATTTCATGAAAGATGGGACGGAGTTTTTTGCTCCCGCTGAACGAATGTATGCATGTTTTTTTTTTTTATAGAAAATGGGACGGAGTTTTTACTTCTGTAGGAATGCATGTAGAGCCTTTTTTTTTTTTTGACGATGAGTGATATGCATGTATGCATGTTGGTTGGGATTTGCTGAAAACTGTTTTTTGTGAGAAAAATGGGGCTCGGTTCATTGCATGCCGTTATGCTGCCGAATTTTCTTCAAAACTTTTGTGATGAATGATGCATGTATATGCTTTCTTTTTTTTTTTTGTGCAAGTGCAAATGCAAAATTTTTTTTTGACATTTTCTTTCCCCCTTTTTTTTTTTGCAGGGCGGAAACAATACGTGACGGAGCAGCTGAATAAGATGAAGACTCGAGGATCGGTGGAGTCTGTAGTTGACTTGTGGGACCGGCTTCCGAATGCGGGCCGAGGAGCTTTGCCGAGTCCGAGACAGATTGTTGTTGAGACCGGGCTTTGGGAGTTCATTGAGTGCTTGAGGGGATTGGTCAAGTTCCCTAAGAGCAAGGGCCTGATGTTTGCTTTGGCGCAGCACTGGTGGGATGCGACCCACACGTTTCACTTCTTCTGGGGCGAGGCTACGGTTACGCCTTCTGATTACGCTGCGATCACGGGTTTGTCCTTCAATGGACGCAGCATTGAGTGGCGGGATGGCTACAGCGATGCGGATCTGCGAGCTCTTAGGATTTTCCCTATTCCCAAAAGGGGATGGGGATGGAGTATGCCGTGGTCTACGGGAAGATTGTGGAGACCATTGTGAGCTACGAGGGTGGGGAGGAGAGGATAGGCGCCGAAGCGGTGCTAGGGCCTTCTTATGGTTTGCTTTTCGAGCACCCTTTTTGGACATGCTTTGAGGGACGGCGGTCTTTGCCTTGCTTGAGGTCCTTGGAGGACATGGAGATGGCTGGAGGCGTCTCCTGGGGAGAAGCCGGGCTGGCGAGATTTATTTTGCTCTTGATAGGTACAGCGGAAGGCTGTGAGCTCCTTGTCTTGCTTTGAGTTTGCCCTGGAGGTATAAGCTTTCTCTTTGCTTTCCCTTTTCTTCTTGAGCACACACTTTTCTTTTGCCTTTGGATTGATTTGATTTTTACCTTTCGCAGGTATGGGCGTTGGAGTTTTCCACGTCACGATGTGGCGGCAATGGCGGAGTGCGTCGGAGCGTATCCGGCCATGCGCTCTGGTCCAAGCATGCCGGGAGAAGATAAGTTCCGGGGGCGTACGACTCTTAGATACGCGGATTGCCTTCCTTTGACGGAGGCTGAGACGGATGAGAGGATGATATTCTATTCCACAGGGATCGTTTCGAGGTGGCGCGGTGAAGGGCGGCGAGATTTGGACCGTGCGGCGGAGGATTACGAGAGGTCGACTGCGATGCCTATTATGCGGGAGAGAGGGTGACGCGCCGGCATGGCGTGAATCGCCTTTGATGACACCGGTGGAGCCTCCCGCCGATATGATGCACCCGAGTGACAGATCTGCGACTGGGATGATTACAGAGCCGGCCGGCACTTCTCGGCATTTGTGGCGGTTGAGCCGTACCCGTATTTGTTTTGAGGAGGCTGAGGATGCCCCGGGTTACGGATAGAGAGGGGTTGGGGTCCCGCGATACCCTCGGACGGACTTTTCGTATGTCAGGATGGGGTCCGATTGAGGGTGCAGATCCCTCGGCTGAGCGGCTTCCACGAGCTTTAGGCCTCGTCAGGGTATGAAGGTATGGCTTCTCCTTCCCACCTTTCTTTTTTGCTTTTGTCTTTTCTTTTCTTTCTGTCATCATTTTCATTTTTTTCAAGCATTTCGACGCTTTTGCTTTTGTGCGGTTTTCGGAGGTGGTCGTCGAGAAGGCGACGAAGCAAGTGATCGGAGCTAAGAGATTCATCGGGAGGATGATCGCTTGCGGGGCTCCTCGAGCTAGAGCGAGGCGACCACGGCGGCGCCTGTCGGGCGGGAGGCTTCCCCTATTCGTTCGAGACTTCTTCGAGAGACTCCTCTGTCTCCTCTCATTGATCCCAGCGCGGTGCGCCCGGATCACGTCATTCTCGGGGATCCACACGGGCAGGGACACATTTGGCAGCATGGTGGGTCGTCTTCGTACGTCCAGGAATCCGACGCCTTCACCTTCGGGTATGATTTTTTCGCAGATCTTGGCTTGCCCTATCAGAGCGTGCCGGTTGGTCCTGACGAGCCTCTTTCTGGAGACGAGGACGATTCTGAGCCCGAGATCTTCAGGGCTCCTGATGAGGCGGGCCCGAGTCGCAAGAGGGACCGGGGGCAGACATCGGGCGCTAGGAATTCTGATTGATTACCTTTTTTTTTTTTTTTAGACTGATTTTCTGAGATTATGAGATTTGTACAGATACAGCTTACATTTTTTTTTTTTTTTTTTTTGCTCTTTTCTCTTTTTTTTTTTTTTGGGATGTAATATTTTAGGATTATTGTTACCTACCTTCCTCTTTTTTTTTTTATTTGATTTTTTTTTGTCTTTTTTTTGTACACTCCCTTTTTGGAATGTAATAATTTAGAATTTTATTTTTTTATGAATGTAATGCAGTATGAATGCAATGTTGCATGAGCCCTGGTTTTTTGGCAAGGGTGTTTAGTGTTTGGAATATGGACTGGTTAGGGGAGGTTTTTTTTTCTTTTTGCACAGGTTTCAAGCAACCGGGACGGAATATTCCTCTTTGGTTCAGCAGTTTGGACTGTTGCAGATTTTTTCTGATAAAAGACAATCATGTCCGCGCGGAGGAGTCCTGCATCTGACATTGTCCTTTAATTTTGCTTCAGATCTGGTCTCACTTTATTTCAAATTCAAATATCCTCTTCAACCTCCAGTCCAAACAGCCATTTTCGGGGAGAGAGAGAAAATCCATGGAAAACCTTAGAAAAACTCCATCAAAATTGTCCCAAGAATCCCAAATGTCATTCTTCAACAAATTTAAGGATTGGTCCCGGGAGATTATGCATGAGAGGAGGTCCTTCTTTGAAGAGAGGTATAAAGTGAAGTGCTTATGGTCTCTCAAGGAATTGATTCCGGACTACGATCTCTTGAGAGCTTCTTCCTCATTTTGGGATACTAGAAGGCATGTCTTTTGCCTTTCTTACAACGAGATGGTCCCAACCGTCGAAGAATTTCGGGCCTTTCTTGGTGGTCCGGAGGTGGAAGAGATAGCGGTTCCTTTGCCCGGAGGGGCTTCTTTCGTTGACGGATTGTGCATCCTCCTTCATCTTTCCCGGAGGAAGCGCAAGGTATGATCCGTGGTCCCGATCATTTTGATATTTCCGGTCTCACGATAGATTTAGGGGCTTAGGCTTGCTTGACGATGCCTATTGGGATGCCTTTGCACTTTGCATGTTCGGGACCTTGTTCATGGTCTATTCTTTTGGGATCTGTCATCGGTCTCTGCTGGATGTAGTCGTTCATTATCGCTTGGGCAGAGATGTTGTACCTCGATCTGGGGAAACTTTCCATGCTCTCGATAGGGCGCTACCGGGAAGCGGTATATGCACGGGGGCAGCCCGTTCCTCTTGACTCTGTGGTTGATGGAGCGCTTGGGGATTCTTCGGGAAACTCTGACATGATCGAAGCCTTGGACATTTGCCGGGAGAGGGTTGCTGTAGATTTTGATGATCGGGGCTCATGGGAGCGTTGGATGGCTGGTCGCCGGACGAGAAGATATCAGATGGTCGGTGCCTTGTTGGCGGGTGGAGACTCGCAGAGTGCTTCGGGACGGGTCTCATGTGGTCATGCTTCCGGGGCTTTCTCGGTCCGGCTTCTATATTCCGTCCTTGGTTACGAGACGGTTCGGCTTGGAAGCGAGTTCCTTTGGAGGACTTTGATGATATAGCCACCGGGGTGGTGGCTCTGTTTCAATGGATGATCCTTCGGTGTTTTTCTTTCTTTCCAGAGAATGGAGGTATGCCGACTTTCCTCCTCGGGTTATCCTCAGGCGTCAGAGACCGGTGTTCTTGACCACTTGGTACTTGGATTGGTACGAGAGGCATTTGGGAGAGACTCGAGATGGCTATTTTGAGGCGGCGTGAGGCCATTGTGGGTGCGGAGGACCCGACAGGTTTCGAGAGGAGGAGGGCGGCGAGGCCAACCCTCATGACGGGAGCGGAGACGGCGTGGCCGACTATGAGGCTTACGTCAAGCGGGAGAGGAGGGCTCCTATGCTACCGGCTAGGCTACGGGAGATGAGAGATGACGCTAGGGCTACTAAGGCCACGACGGAGGCTGGTTTGATAGATTCTGTTCCTATACCAGAGCTTGGCAGGAGGAAGACCGACATTTTTCCTGTTCAGAAGAAGAAGATTCGAAGGGGAAAGAAGAGGGGAGAGGTCAGTACGAGTGGCTTGGAGTGACCTTGAGGTTTCCGAGTATCCCTTTCTTGTCGTAGTAGACACATTAGTTTGATTATGTATTTTAATTTCTTTTAGCAGGTTGCCAGTTGTAGGAATGAATCGGGCTTAGACTTATCAAAAAGTTTTTAACTTGTAATGAATATTTGAATTGCTTTAGAGTTTTTCGAGACGCTTTCATGGTACGATCGGTTGTATTGATGTCAAAGTATGACTTTTATTTGTGTTTTAGCCCGAACCGTTTCCGGCTGCCTACGTTCCCCTCATTTTGAGGAGCTCAGGTCTTCGTAGTTCAACCTGATATATTTTTTTTGTTTTTTTTTGTTGTTTTTTTTTGTTGTTTTTTTTTTTGTGCAACCCTGTTTTTTACCTAGGCCGCCCTTTTCGGGTTTTCAACCTAGTTGGGTATTACTCTTTTAGCACTCTCTTTTTTTTTGTTTCTCTTTTTTATGCGTAGTATCTGCGCAGCTTGTCACCATTCATTTGGGTGTACAAAGGGATTTCCGTCGAGTGCACGCAAGTTGCATGGCTCCTCAGGAGAAGATCTTACGGACTGACGTATGGCCCGACCCAGACGAGGCTCCCATTTGCCGAGCGGGTTGATACGGACCGGGGGCTTTTCTTCAAAACGAGATCCCTTCTCGGATCTCCCGATGCTTTACTTTCTTGTCAAAGGCTACGGCCATTCTTCCTTGGTAGGCTCGGATGTGTTCCATTGGCTTTCAATCGGCGTTCATCTAGCGGGGCCAATTCATCATGGCGACTGCGGAGCCATTCGACCTCGTTGATACGGCTTTCCCGGCAATATACGGAGCGAGGATTTCTAGCTCGATTGGGAGTACGGCTTCCATTCCGTATGTGAGGAGCAAACGGTGTTTCCCGATTGCCGTTCGGCCCGATGTTACGTAGCCCCGAGTGCCGGGTGTAACTTCTCGGGCCAATCTACGCCTTGGACGGCCATTTTTCGGATGATGTTTTCCAAAGTCTTGTTTCTTTGCCTCGACGGCTCCGTTGGTTTGGGGCTGTAAGGAGATGACTTGTGACGGGTTATTAGGAATTACGCGGCGGCTGTCGCATTCCCCTTCGAAGTGGGATCCATTATCTGAGATGATTTCGGCTGGCAACCCGTATCGGCACATGATGTTCTCCTTGATGAAGAGGGCTACTTTCCTTGAGTTGAGGATTTTGTAGGATTTTGTAAGGCATCCTTTCCAATTCCTTCAAAGAAATCACCAATCTGCGTCTCTTTAGGCTCTTCCGCAGTTCCCAGATTCACACTCGTCAAAATCTCTTCGGCAGCTTGGGCTCGACTTTCCTCTTTCCGGACAACCTGCTTAAAGATTTTTTTTGTTTGATTTTTTTTGTTTAATGTGTCTGCTTCTTTATCTAATGAATTATTATTAAGTGTTTTTAGATCATTAGTTAATTCATCATTAGTTAAAGTGGTAATTAAGGGATACTCAGAAAGGTTCGTCATTTCATTGAGAATAAAAGGGAATACAGTATTGGCTACAACTTCGTGGTCTTCAGGCGTGAGGCCATCAGACGACTCGGAAGACTCAAACTCGAGAGACTCAGAGGACTTTACAAAGGTTGACACAAAGGGACGGGGGACCAATCCAAGTTTGGTGATCATTTCTTCTTTGGTCGCGGACGGGCCTAAGAGAGTTTCCCAATTCTTTAGCGACATCAGTGTCAGAGGCCTCATGACTCGGGGCATCTCGTTTACGTTCCTCCTTCCTCGATCGTTGCTATCATCTCTTTCTACGAACCAGAATCAATTGTGTTTGGCGCCGAAAGCGAGCATGTGGATGTAGGGATCTTCCTCAGTGCAGGGATTTCTATCTCGTCACAATCGACCGCTCAATCCCGAGATGTAAGGACGTATTGCGTCTCGATGTCTTCTTTGGAAAAATCTCATGTCCCATACTCGAGCGGAAAGGCTTGGCGGGCGATTCGGCAAGGAGGACGTCCCACACGACGTTCATAGATTCGAGTTGAGTATGACGATGCTTGTCGATCTTTATCATGAAAATTTCCTGGCTTGGCGGGGTCAGAGCGTGGGTTTGAAGAATGGTGACAAAGGCGTGATTAGGGACCGGGGTTTGTGTGCTGTATCATGGCGGTGTTCAATGTTTCCTTCCGGTATGCCTCCAAATGTTGGAAATGACAATTGAATTGATGAATCGGACTTCTTCGGAGTACGCTCGCTTGAGTGCGTTGACATAGTTGGCATCACCGGATTACAGGGGATTACGACGAGACTTGCCCCGATAGTCCCTTGGTCGACTCGGAGGAGGTAGCCCGGTGTACGGCTAGAAGCATGCTTAGTG
The DNA here is from genome assembly GCA_022495995.1 of Adenophora triphylla var. japonica. Classification (NCBI taxonomy): domain Eukaryota; kingdom Viridiplantae; phylum Streptophyta; class Magnoliopsida; order Asterales; family Campanulaceae; genus Adenophora; species Adenophora triphylla. Next base: position 182,845 of record JAFEMH010004504.1, on the reverse strand, counting down.
ACGGTCTACTGCCGTTCCCTATGAGGAAAGCTGTCGCCCTTATGACTTGAAGGTCCCCTTGTCGGTTAATGAATTTGACGCATTGGTGGAGAGTGGAAGCTATGGCTTTCATGTGATGCAACCAAGGGCGCCCTAATTTGTGAACTCGGAGGATATCCATTACATGGAACTTTGCTGGCACCATTTGGGTTTCGTACCGAGTTCCAGTCACTGTCCCGAGGATGGGACGGGACGTGCCATCATATGCCTTATTGGCCAGGGTAGATGGGATCATGTGCCTTTCATTGATGCGTAGGAGCCCGCATCATGCGAGGGAAGGACATTAACGGCTGATCCGTTGTCCACCAATACTCCCGAGGAGCGATACGGTGTTGAGCTTAATGGTGATGTCTGAAGCTTCATTGTGTTGGGAGACATCTCTTGGCAAATCTTCGTCGCGAGAAGGTGATCATCTTTGCCATATAGGTGGGGATCATAGATTTGGTCCTTGCCTCGGGATAGAGAGTCATCAAGCCGGTCACTTAGTGCTTTTTCTTGCGAGGTAGAACCTTTGCTTTGAAGCCCACAGGTTATGCGAGGCCGTTTGTGGCGGTTGCCATCTCCGGTCAACATGTTGATTGAGTGGGAGCGCCCAGCGGCGTTGGTCTTTCTTTGTCGGTGTGCACTCGGGAGGCTGGACAAGCGAATTTTGGCCGTTCCCGCGGGGATAGATTTACGATTGGCGGTAGAGTTACCCGGGTCCACGGTATTACGGTGTCAGAAAGTCTCAATTCTGTCGTTGGCAAGGCTTTTACGCTCTTTTACCCTGTTTGCTTTGGGGAAGGCGGTGGAGTAGAGTACATAATAATCAAATCCCCAGAGATGGCTCTCCAGAGCGTACCCACTTGTTATCACGGCCTCGAATCTCTCCTTCAATTTTCTTTGGGAGGAAATTTTCTTCTTCTTAGGAGGGCGGTCCTCGTGTATCCAGTCTGATAGTCCCTTTCAAGGCGGTCGGGACGATCACGAGATATCCCACCAAATGTGTTCTACGGGTGGTGGCGGATTTGGGACCTCGGGTTGAGCGGTCTTGGAATGACTTTGAGTGGAGCTGGTTCGGGAGATCTGTTGTTGGGCTCATGCGGAAGCGAGTGGTTGGACTCCGCCGGATAATGAGAGGTATTAGGGTCGGGGGAACAGGCATATGTTTGTCCTTCGGGGTAGCCCCGATCGGTTGGGAGATTGTTAAGGTCTCGAAGTGGCGTGTGGCCTCTTCAATCCGAGCTTGCTTTGTACGATGCAGCGTTCCTCCCGGGGCTTTGATGGCTGACCATATTTCTTCAAGCTGTTTCTGATCTTCATCACCCGGTGATATTTGCGGGATCATCACTTTGAGAGGGGATAGCGACGGTATGCCGAACTCTTTCATCCTTGGCTATTTGTTTGGGGGCCGGTTGCCACGTAAGTCGACGGGCGGGAGTCCGGCGGTGGAGACATAGGAATCTTGGGGTAGCATCTTGATGTATCGGGACGATTAAGAAGAGGAGGAGAACCTTCTTCCTTCTTTGCGGTAAAAGTGCCATCGGAATTGAGGCGATAGTCAAACCATGACTTGCGACAACCTCCGGAAGGTCGCTAATTTGAGCCTCATGTCGAAGTCTCATCTGTTCTACCAAGCTGGATCCAATCTTGGTACGTGCGAGGGATTTTGGAGGACGGAGTGACGTTGTCCCCATCATTACCGGGCGATGCGAGACATTACGAAACCCGGAGTCGGAACAAACGGTGAAGGCGATGACGCGCTTGACTCTTCCCAACTAATCAAACGATGACCCGGTGCCCGAAACCAAGCTTTGTGAGGAGGCTGCGGGGAAAGGACACGAAGGTTCGAGATGTGCAGGAATGGAAGGAGGGTAGGTGTTTTGGGCTTTGGGCTCATGCAACATGCGATTATTTGTTCACGTTTACTTAAAACATGTTTTATTAACCTAATCGATTGGAAAAGATTGCTCTTCTTTTCGCAAACTACTCTAGATCTGGATCGGTGGGCCCCGTCACTACGTCTATAAGCCCCTCGTATTCCACCTGTATTTCGACCTCCCGGGGTGGAGCGGCCCGGGCGAGGGTCCTATAGGGCAAGCGGGTCCCACCGGCCGAAAGAAAACGATCCTAAAAGTCGGCGGGTAATCGAGTGTTAACGAGCATTCGATGTAAATTACGGACAAGGCGACGTCAAAGTCAAGATCATGTCCGAGGGCTCGACGAAAAGTCGGCATGATTTTGGAGCGATAAATGCCCACGATTGATCTTGACTTGTCGTCGGTTAGGCCGTAATTAGGCATGGAATAATCATTAATCCTTGATGACTCGGTGTCAATCTTTGGGAGTCGAGTGTATAATTTGTGCCGGTCAGGCCGAAGTCAAGGCGCCGGTCAATATCTTGGTCAAAGTCTGCGGCGGAAAACCGGCGAAACTTCGGCGATTAGGGTCCCGAAAGATATTGGGTCGGTATGCCGACAAAGGCTTGAAAGGAAAGGTCTATACACGAGACGGGACATGACACAGACCAAACTAAAAACCAACCGGGTCTCGGACAAAGTGTGTCACGGACAAGTGCATGGTCGACACGAGGCTCCGTAGGATGTTTAGGTAGTCTGTGCTTGCACCGAGAGGCGTAATAAGACCAAACGGGCCGCGACAAGGATTTCCCCGGGTTAGGGACGTAGTGTGCAGTGTACGGTCGCGTGCGCGTAGTGTGCAAGCAATCTATTTTCTTTTTCTGAGTAAAATAGAAATTTTTTTATGTGTCTTAAAAATATGATGCATGATTTTTTTTGAAAATTTTCTTTTTTTTTTGAAATTTTTTTTTTTGAATTTTTTTTTTTGAAATTTAATGAACACATAAGCACAAAAATTCCGACAGTTAGGGACATGGTTCCGACAGTCAAAATTTTGACTTTTTCCGAGGCGGCCAAAACAACACGAAAAATGTGCAAAAATCAACACACACAACAAATGATTTTTAATAGCCGGGACGGAAGCTTGACCCTCAAAAGCTTTTTTTTTTTTTTTTTTTTTTTTGAAAACGGTGATACCGGTACGTGGGATTGTTAAACCACAATTTATCCCCGACCCGTGTTAGGAGGCGGTAATGGGAAGTTTAATGGTTTCCACCAATATACCAAATACCATTTTTTTTTAGAAAAAGCTTATGTCCTCAGCGGAGTCGCCACTGTGATGATGTGCCACCAAAATTTCTCGGGAAAAATTCGATTTTTGTGTTTCTTTGAAAAACCAAATAAAACCCGGAAAAAGAACGGAGTCGCCACGCCATTTTTGTTTTAAGGGCCAAAACTTTGAAAAATGCCCGAGATTAGATATTTGGGTTCGGAGGTCATGTTACACGCCGGGAAGGACGTTAGTGTGCACCCGGAATGCCTTGTAAAACGAGTCTTCCAAGCTGAAAATCATTTGTGTGTGTGTGTGTGTGTGTGTGTGTTTTGGCCAAAATAAGTTGAAACTCAGAAAAGTAAAAATTGGGATGTCTTTTTAAGACTTTAAACTGATCCCATGATTTTTTGAAAGATTTTTGGATTGAGATTTGGTACTCAAAAGACCTTTTGAAAGTGAGAGTCACTTCTGCCAGAGTGAAAAAGGCAGTGGACCTTTGATTTTGAAATGGATTCAAGGGCCTTAAAACTTCATAATCTGGATAAGCTCAGAGAATTAAAGTTGTTCCAGACACCTTAAATAAGATTTGTGCGAAGGAATTTTCCATTTTGGAGAAGATTTGAGGGGTCAAAACCTTCTGGAAATCTAAGATATGCAATCTGGATTTCCAGAAACTGATGAACTGGCCTCTAAAAGAAAATTTGAAAATAGGAGTTTTACTCACCCAAAAAATAAAGTAAAAATATGTCTGGAAATATCTGGATGTTGGCTACAAAAAGTGTTTTGTAGTCAACACCAAATTCCAAGTTTATCTGTGTCCAAAAATTAAGACAATGGACTGGGGTCTTGGAAAATTGCTACTGGACAGCAACTTCTCAAGAAAGAAAATATGATTTTAAAGGGGGTTTTTGCATCCATGCTTGTCCCCATTTCCCTAGGTTTTGGTTAGTGATCACTTGACATTTTAGTGGTGAATCAACTATACCAAACCATCCTTGGGGTACATTAGGATTAAGCACTTCATTTGCTTGGGAAGGGGAATTTTATCCTTTGAAAATGAGATTTGATGCTTGAAAATGGTTTTTAGGGTTTTGAAAATGCATTTGCAAGTAAGTAAGAACACATTGAAGAAAATGTTGATCCTTGTAGAAGATCATCCATGGAGATGAACTTCCATGGTGATCTTCTTGGATCTAAGACAAGAAGAAGAATGAACTACATTTTGTAGCTTGAAAATGCATGCATGGATGAGAGATTTAGGGTAAGAAGAGGGAGGTTATACCTATCTTCTTTGGTTTTTTCTTGGTGTTTAAAGGCTTGAATGCAAGAGTGTTTGAACTTGGGAGTGAGTGGGTGTGATTTGAGTGAGTGAAAGTTGGGAAGATTCAAGAGAAAAAGGTGACAATTCTTAGGGAATTCTCACTGTTTTCTCAAGTATTTTCGCCAAATGCTGTGAGTTGTGTTCTTGGTCCTCCTTATTTTTGTGACTGGAGGGCTCAATTTATAGCCCTGCGAGAATTGCAAAGGTATCCGCGCGGATGGGATAGGTGGCGTGCCTTTGTTCATTAAATCTTTGCTCCAGGCTTTCGACACAAGGAATATAATTCAAAAATTCCAACAGAAAATGTTTTTCAACTTACTGTTTCGGGATTTTCTTAATTATTTTTCTTTTTGAGATTCCTTTGAAGGTTTATCTTTAAATAGCAATGCCCATTTTGCCCTCACTTTGTTAGAAAAGTTAGGATTGTTAGGAAATGTTAGGAAATGTTAGTAATTGTTAGGAATGTTAAAACTTTCGTTAATTTTCTAACGAAAATACTAACAAGCTCAAATTGGAGCACTTACAACGCCGAGGTCCTCTTCTGTCGTGAATGTCTTCATGTCTTTGTGTCATGGTTTGGAGAGCAGCTGCCTCAACAACTAGCCTTCATGCAGTAGTAATTTGTCGTTGTGCTTCATCTTGTGCCACCAGATGATAGGCCATCCTTAGACTCACCGAAGGTTTCGTGCCCAATATTTGGGTTTTTATTGTCCCATATGACTCTTTAAGTCCCATCAAGAACTCATAATGATGTTCCCGTTCATTCAGATCTTGCAATTTCTTAGATATGTCACATTCGCACTTACCACATTCGCACTTCGGCAATGATGATATCGACTGGATCTCATCCCAAAGTCCTCCCAGCTTTGTATAGTATGATGAGACAGAGAGATTGTCTTGTCTTGTCAGGGTCAGTGTTCTCTTGAGTTCGTATGCCCGTGGTGCGCTTTCCTTCCCAAAGCGCTCTTCGAGATCATCCCAAATTTCTTTGGTCGTTTCAGCAAACTTCACACTGCTCCTTATTTCTTTGTCCATGGCGCTGTGAAGCCAGCCCTTGACCATGGCATTGCAGCGTTTCCACAACATAAGGTCCGATGAACCTTTCGCTGGCTTTGGAATCGAGCCATCAACGAACTCGATTTTGTTCTTTGCGTACAAAGCGTTACTCATCTCACTCTCCTAGTTGCCATAGTTATCGTCGCGGAGAATCTTGCTGACAAATACTTGGTCGGGATTATCAGAGGCATGAATGTAATACGGAGACATCACATCTCCCGTAGGAAATTTTGTCGCACTAGGTGTTCCCGTCATCGTGCGAGCTTTTATTGTGTGGTGGTGCTTTTGTTTAGGCGGACGGAACCATCTATGATACCATGAAAAATTATTAAACGAGTTGAATTTTCATTAGTGATAACGTACATATATACTCCGTCCCATAACAAGCGACACACTTTGTCATTTTGGGCGTCTCACTGATAAGTCACACTTTCTAAAATGGAAAAGAATCTTTACTATTTCCTCCGCTCATTCTCTCTCCTACATTATTATAATACTCACAACATCATTATAATTTACTATTCTCTCCACTTATTCTCTCTCCTACTCAACTATCTACACTCACAACATATCAACCTTTTTACTTTTTTCTTAATTCCCGTACGAAACAGTAGCTACGTCGCTTATTATGGGACGGAGGGAGTACATGTGTGTAGTGTCCTACTTGACTGCAATCTCCTAATAATGATACTAGAAATCATTCTTATCTCCTATTTATATATAATGATTATCCTTTCTTATGAAGAAGGTGATACAATTAGTTTGGAAAAGATAGTAATAAAATAATGAAAGTATATATGACAGAGAGTTCAAGATGGTGTGGGATAGAGTTTACGTGACATGATGGATTATGTGACTCTTAACACGATCTTGGGCCTGAAACGACGAAAGTAGGCTATAGGTAAAAGGGCAGTTGTCCCATTAATTAAACGTAAAATTTGGGGAAGAACGCGTTTCTCCATAATTTATGGAGAAATGAGGCCCGACTTGTTGCGCGACAATATATGTCAAGGCTTCTGGATATTCAGAAGCTTATGAAAGTGATATCCAGAAACCTTCAAAATGAATATCCAGAAACTTTTAAAATGTTTCTGGATATTCATTTGATGGTTTCTGGATATACATTTGAAGGTTTCTGGATATCCAGAAACCTTCAATAAGCAATTTCTGGTCTTGGCCTTGAATTTGACTTCAAATCTTTTTTTTCTGGATCTCCGTCCCAAAGGTTTCTGGATATCCGTTCCAAAGCTTCTGGATATCCAGAACCCTTTGAGACTGATATCCAGAAATTTTTTTCTGGATATCCATCTCAAAGGTTCTGGATATCCAGAACACGTTGGAGAAACGCGTTTCTCCATAGACCGACTCTTAATTAAAAAATAAATTAAAATTACTTGCACAATTATTTTCAATTCATTTTAAATATCGGATATTTAGCAGTGTTCTAAAAGACGCCTGGGCGCACAGGCCCGCCAGGCGATAGGCCCTCTCCAACGGCCTGGCACAGTTCGCCTGAGCCCCAACTAATCCCGACTATTCCCGCCAGCTGGCTCGACTCCGCCAAAGATCCGCCAAGACTTTTTAGAACCTTGATATTTAGTTGAATATATGCACCCATTATTATGTAAGAAAAAAAAATCTATTATGGGCTACACATTTATTCTGCCCACTTTTAAATATTGACTAGAGTTTAGTTGCTATAAATAATTTGACAAAATATGTTATGCAATTATTTTTTGCTCTCATTTTTCAAAAATTCTAGCTCCAGAACTGTTTGATTATTTTACAATATATTAATTGTCGCTAAAACAAAAAATACAAATAATATGCAAAATTTTAACCTTAATTTAGATAATTTTATCGAAGAAAACTAGCTAGTCAACTTGAATTTCTAGTTATGTAATCGTCTTTCGCTTTCAATGTCTTGCCTTTCCGCCATGCTCGCAGTTGATTAATGACTATAATTTCATCGCTGATCATTATCTACGCTAGTCTTTATCATGCAAAACACCAAATAACTACTAGCTGTTCTTCACTTTAATTAATTACAATTATCGTAAAAAATGTTTGATCTACATATTTCACATACAAACTGGTCTAAATCTTTAAGCATGTACTAGTTATATACGAGTTACGAATGATAAATCAATTATTTTCTTTTCATTAAAAAAAGGGCAAATTGCAATTTAGGGCCTGAACTCGAGGGGGGTGTTCTCGAAACGGGGCCTCATATCTAAATTTTGTCAAATCATGGCTCAATATCTAAATTTTTTGCCAGTTAAGGGTTTTTTTTAACGTTTTTCGTTAAAAATACGGTTAAGTAGCATGTGCCACTCACGTAATTAATTAATTTGATTAGTTTGCATTGATATTTAAATTTAAGAGGCTAAGTGAAATAAATTAAAAGTGGAGGTGAAACAATAAAACTAACCCCCAAATAAAACCCCACCTCCCCACCCCTCCCCTCCCCTGTCAACGTTAAACCAACACCCCTTCTCCCCTTCATTGTAATTTTAGGATCTAAATTGCAATTCATGTAAAACTTTGAAATATTAATGTGTTATTTGCCCTTTAATTTACATTTTTTTTTAATTTGCCGTCAACAAAATTAATTATTCAATTGTTATTTTATTTCCTCCTTCCACAGTTATAAATATTTAAGTAATACCATATTTTTTATTTGTGTTTAAGAAAATAATTTTTTTTATATATTTTAATTAGTTAAATTGTGTTTCATTAAAAAAAACTTGATTAAGAAAAAAATATAAATTGGGTAAGCATATTTTTTGTAAATACTTATTTTATTTAATCTATTTTTATTTATATATTTTATAAATTATTCAATCTAAAATAATTAGTAATTTTTTTGAAGCAAAATAATTAGTAATTTAAATTATTAGAAAAAAGGATAATAGTTAATATTTTAAATTATTTTAAATCATATTAACTATAATCTTTATTTTTTTCAATATTTTAAATTTACTAATTATTTTTTGTTAAAAAAAAAAACTAAATATTTGAATTTGGATAATTTTTTAATAAATTACGATAACATACGAATTAAAAAGAAATTCAATAAAATAAAAGGTTTATTTTGTTCTATGATCTCTTATTTATAAAATATGTCATTTAACCCCTTAAAGATTAGTGCCAATTTAATTTAACCAAATCTGTTATTCATGTGCGTGGCACATGCTACTTAACCGTATTTTTAACGAAAATCGTCAAAAAGCCCTTAAGTGGCAAAAAATTTAGATATTGAGCCCTGATTTGACAAAATTTAGATATGAGATCCCGTTTCGAGAACACCCCATTGAGTTCAGGCCCTAAATTGCAATTTGCCCTTTAAAAAATCACTAGACACATCTAATATAAGGAGAAAATTTTATCTTACAAACAAAGAAATTAAATTTCAATATAACAATCTCAACCATGTTATAAAAAGTATACAAAATCAAAGGACAATGTATATGCCCTTGAAGGATAGGCATGAATGTGATGAAATTAAACAATGAAAAGTATTAGAATGTATGTGTGATTCATACTACTCACCTTTCCGCAGCCAAAAGGGTGGTGACATAGGCACATTTTCCATTATTAGGAAGCCATAAGCACACATAATCACAAGTGGGTACGACTCATCTAAACCTTTTGGACACTTTAAAAATCAATCTCTAGGGTAGGACATATTGTTGGCTACCCACATGGATTAGGGTGTCATTTCCTACTTTAAAATTATATATATACTCTCTCCGTCCCATAAAACTTTATCCATTTTACTATTTTGGGCGTCCCACTTTAAAGTCACACTTTCCTAAAAAAGAAATTTTTTAATATTTCTTTATTTATGGGACCCATTTGTCATACTTACAACACTTTTCAAATTTACTATTCTCTCCACTCATTCTCTCTCCTCCCACTCACAACACCTACTTTAATAACATTATTCCTTATTTTTCGTTTTCAACAGTAAAGGGATAATGTTTTCTGAGACTGAGGGAGTATATATATATATATATAGGTCACGCTCCAATGAGAACCGTTTAAAATGAGAACCGTTTAAAATGAGAACCGTGAGAACCACTTGCATACAGTAGATATTAAACTACTGTATGCATATACAATAGACTGTATACATATACAGTAGATACCTAGCTACTGTATACAAGTGTATACGTGTGATTATACACTTGTATACAGTAGATACTTAACTACTGTATACATATACAGTAAACTATATATGTATACAGTAGCTAAGTATCTACTGTAAACAAGTATATACAAGTGGTTCTCACGATTCTCATTTTGTTATGGTTCTCATTTGAGCACCTACCTATATATATATATATATATATATATTCAATGTAAATCTTGAGACATTCGAAATCCTCTCCAACTAAAACTTGAACACTGTTTAATTTCGTTATTTAAGAAACCCCCTGGGGTAATATGTTACGCTAAACACTTAATATGTATAATCCGGATTGACGAGAAAACGCCTATCATACATCTCAAAATCAACGAACAATCCTTGTTCAATTAAAACATTTACAAAGGAGAGAAAACAACGACTGGCAACAAAGTAGAGAAATTTATTAAATAACAAAAGACGATTAAAAAAAAATCTCAACAACACAACTGTTTGTAATCTCAATAGGTTGAGATTACGAAAAAAAAAAAAAAAAGTGTTGTTGAAGAGTGATTACAACAATAATTAAGAAATAGAAAATTTGTTCATTAAAAAAAAAAAAAACTCAGTATTATTTACTTGTTTACATATACTCTCTCCGTCCTGCTACAAGCTGCACTCTTTTTTTATTGGGCGTCTCATTACAAACTGCACACTTTCTAAAATGACAAAGAATCTTTTCTATTTCACCCACTAATTCTCTCTCCTACTTTACTTTTATACTCACAACACCAATCAACTCACTATTTCCTACCTCACCTTCTCTCTCCAACCTCACTTTTCATACTCACAACACTTACTCCACTAATTTTTTTCTTAATTCGCGTGTAAATAGTAACTGTGCGGGTTGTAGCAGGACGGCGAGAGTATATGATTTGTGTCATGACAAAATTCAATCAAAACTATTTTCTTATTTAAAATTTAAAAAAGTGATTTATTTTGTGAAGGATAAAAGTATTATAAAAGAAAAAACTAGTACTCCCTCCGTCCCGTTATAAATTACACACTATTTTTTTTGGACGTCACGCTACAAATCACACACTTTTTAAAATGACAAAGAATCTTTACTATTCTCTCCACTCATTCTCTCTCCTACATTATTTTAATACTCACAACACCATTATAATTTACTATTTCCTTCACTCATTCGCTCTTCTATTTTACTTTTACACTCACAATATTTATATTATTATTTTTTTTCTTAATTCACATGTGTACAATAACTGTGTTAATTCTAATGGGAAGGAGGGAGTATAAGAAAGAAATAAGTAAGTAAAAGAATTAGGAAAGCTTAGTTCACATAAACATGAATCTGTTGGATGGGATGGAAGAAGAGAAAAAGCATTTGATTTTCATAGGTTGAGACCTAGCCGACAAACAAACTAAAGTGAAAGGTTTTATAGTGGAAGCTGATTTCATACCTTTTTCTTTTTAATTAGTTAATTAAATAAATTCAATACTTATATAAATAAGACTTTTTTTAAAAAATTCCACGTCAGATGTCCGTACAATCAGTGTGATTGTTTATGTTTAGCAAAACAAAAGTTAATGTAACAGAAAAAGTGTACTCCCTTCCTTGTTCTATTTTAAATTTTAAGAAAAAAAATACCGATCACAGAAATTAATAAAAATTATCTAAGACTACCCACAATTGGTAATACACCCTCCCCAATTTCATCTAACACTTTTTACACTTTTTCTCATTCATCTAATATTTCATTTACTCATTTCATTTAACCTCCTACAATAACTAACTTAAATTAAATTTCAACTTCCTCCAATTCATCATTCTATACCCCACCACTTTGAGTGTTTTTTTTTTGTGTTCAAATTAAATGAAACTTATATCAATTTGTAGGAAAAAAAAATGATGAATTTTGGTGAAAAAAAATTTAAAAAAATTAATTTAATAGGTGATAATTCAGTTCAAATTGAAAAATGAGTGTTTTTTTTGTGTCCAAATCAAATGAAACTTATATCAATTTGTAGGGAAAAAAAATGATGAATTTTGGTGATTTTTTTTATTTATTTTTAAATCATTTATTATGAGATAATTGAGTTTAAATAATTGAGTGAAAAAATAATAAAGTACGGACCAATGGGTGGCTGACACGAGGCACATTCAGGAAAAAAAAAAAAAAAAAACCTGCGCCTCACGCGCCTATCCGGAGCGTGAGGTGCACGCGCCTTGTACCCCTCCTATCCTAAGCCGACACGTGTTCAATTTAAAAAAAAAAAAAAGGCTTTCATACGGGATGAAAGTTTTCATCCCGTCAATCCATTCAACCTAAAGCCGACCTCCATTGCAAGGACTGAGGCAGATGAAATGGGATTTCATCTCCCATTTCATACTACCACTGTGGGTAGTCTAATAATAAAATGTTGTGAGTATAAATAGTGACAGTTGATGTATGTATAGTAAATGAGTATTTTCATATATTAAAAACATTATTAACTTATCATTTTAGGTTTGTACAATTTTAAGTTGGCTAACTAAAATGAATTTTTTTGTTAAAATGGGTGGGTATTATGTTATGAATCCGATTTATTTGAAAAGTCATTATATAAAAGGATTATATTTATTTATTTGTATCTTGCAGAAATTACATTCAATTATTGTTATTTATAAAAAATATATACTCTCCGCATCATGAATATAAATATTTGTCTTTCATTATGATTACGATTGTATGATAAAATTTAATGGTAAATATGTATAAATATTTTCATTATCTAGCTATTACATCCGGATTCCGGAGTATTCGGTTGCAAGTATGTAATGAAATGTGAATTATTTTTTGATTGGGGTTTTTTTATTGATGTTAATTCATTTAAGACAAAAAAAAAAAAAAGTTAATAAATTTTAAATTGAGAAAATATTAGAGAAGTTTTGAGAGGAGGTGGGTCGGTTGAAAACCCTAAAAGAAGAAATCGGTTCTTTTTGGTTTGGCCGGTGATATATATGAGTAGTGTTATGATAATGGTCATGTATTTCTCCAATGAAATTATGGATTCTTGAATCTACTCCACTTATTAAATCATTACTAATATTTACTATTTATGTTGGGTTACTTCCAAGCCAAGATTTTTGGTGCATCATGGTAGATGGAAAAATGAACAATATATTGAGACAAAGAAAGCCAATAAGCTTATTTACTACCTTTCTTAGTTGTAAGGTAATGTTTCTGTATTTCTTTTCTTCTTTGGCAAAAAAAAAAAAAAATAATAATAAAAAATTGTATACTCCATATGGTATATGTGATGACAGACTTAAAATTATTATTAATAAATCAATAAAAATATCACCTCGATTACAATAAAATTTATGAAAAATTACTCGAGAGAAAGTAGCTTTCTTTTTTTTCCTAAAAGGATAGACAAAAAGTATTTTTTGTAGCGTAAAATCTAGGGAGAAACGCGTTTCTTCATAAGTTATGGAGAAACGGGTTACGGGTATCCAGAACCTTTTGAAAGGATATCCAGAAACTTTTTGTATTGGCCATGACCTTGTCCCATGTTCTACGGATATCGATCTGAAAGGTTCACGGATATCCAGAACCCTTTGAAAGGATATCCAGAAGCTTATGAAAGTGATATCAGAAACCTTCAAAATGATATCCGAAACTTTCAAAATGTTTCTGGATATTCATTGATGGTTTTACGGATATACATTGAAGGTTTCTGGATATCCAGAAACCTTCAATAAGCAATTTCTGGTCTTGGCCTTGGATTTGGCTTCAAATCTATTTTTTCTGGATATCCGCCCAAAGGCCTCTGGATATCCGTTCCAAAGCTTCTGGATATCCAGAACCCTTTGAGACTGATATCCAGAAATTTTCTTCTGGTTATCAAACGTATAACTTCTGGCTATTAAAAACGCGTTTCTCCATAGTTATGGAGAAACGCGTTTCTCAGCAGACCTACTCTTTTTGTAGACGCTCCAAGCGAGCATGCTAAAATATGATACGAACCCTAGATCTCACATAATGTGAAACTTAGCCCCGTTTATTTCACCGTAAAATATTTTTTGAAAAATGTTTTTCGTAAAATAACTCATTTTTCGTTGTTTGGTTGTTTTCCGGAAAATATTTTGCTTAAAATAACTCGTTTTCCCATGTTTGGTTATTTTTCGAAAAATGTTTTTCGTAAAATAACTCGTTTTCCGGTGTTTCGTTGTTTTCCGGAAAATGGAGAAAACATTTTTCGAAAAATATTTTACGCCCTTCCTAAGTAAAACGACTTACTGACCTTGTCCTAAGTAAAACATTTTTCGAAAAATGGTGCCATTCATGTACAACTCATATTTCACAAGGTACAATATTCTACTTCCTCATTATAATAATAATAATAATAATAATAATAATAATAATAATAATAATAATAATAATAATAATAATAATAATAATAATAATAATAATAATAATAATAATAATAAATAATAAATAATAATAATAATAATAATAATAATAATAATTAAAAAATAATAAAAACTAAAATATAATAATAGTAATAATAATAATAAATAAATAATAATAATAATAATAATAAATTAAAAATAAAATAATAATAATAATAAAAAAAATAATAGTAATAAAAAATAATAAATTAATAATAAAAATAAAAATAAAAATAAATAAATAATAATAAATAAATAAATAAATAAATAATAATAATAATAATAATAATAAAAATAATAATAAAAAAATAATAATGATGATAATAATAAAAAATTATTATTAATAATAATAATAATAATAATAATAATAATAATAATAATAATAATAATAATAATAATAATAATAATAATAATAATAATAATAATAATAAGTAAAACATTTTCCCAAGTAAAATATTTTCCTCCGTAAAATATTTTACGTCGTAAAACATTTTACGCCCTTCCTAAGTAAAACATTTTACAGGAAAACATTTTACAGGAAATTTTTTTCCGAAAAACGTTTTCCAAAAAATATTTTACGTCGAAACAAACGGAGCCTTAGTTTCACCAATGCCCGGCCACTTCTTTGAAGAGAAACAAAATTGATGAACAAAGAATAAATTTAAATATAAAAAATGGGGTGAATGACCAGAATATGCAACGTACTTTCACGATTTTTACAATCAATACAATATACTATCTAGTGACATCTTAATGCAATGTAATTTATCAATTGGTTACAAATTATGCAATTTACGTACTATTTTCATACAATGTACTTTCTAATTTTGACTCAAATAATGCAAACAAATTACATTATTTGTAATAAGATTAGAAAGTACATTGCATTATGTTGTCACTAGATAGTACAATATATTTATTGAAATCGAAGGTATAATACATTGAATAAGTTGATAATAATTCCTAAAAAATATCATACTAGAGCGTTTCTATTGGACAGATTTTCTCACTTTTTTTCTTTTCATTTATCATCATGTGTCAAAGAGATTTTTCTAAATCGGCATTCGAGATATGTTTAGTTTTATCCCTTACCTCATCAGTCCGAATTCCATGCGGAAAAAAATGGTTCTTTGAATTGGACATGCTTGGTGGAAAACACAATGGGCACAATAAAATTTATAGGAATTTTAACATGCTTTCTCCAAGCACTACTACCATTAACAATAAATTTGGGGGTATATATATATATATATATATATATATATATATATATATATATATATATATATATATATATATATATATATACTCATAAGTCCCCATAAGTAAATTTTCCCATTTTTGCCATTTTGTCCCGTTAATTAAAGTTAACTTCCACTTTCCTTTTTGTGAAAAGAATCTTTCTTATTCCATCCACTCATTCTCTTTCCTACATTATTTTAATACTTTCATGACACTATTATAATTTACTATTCCCTCCACTCATTCTCTCTCCTATTTTCAAATTACACTCACAACATTTTACTTCCCCCTCATTTTCTTAATTTGCGTGCAACCCAAAAAATTGGGGCCTCTTGTGGGACGGAGGGAGTATATATATATACTCCTCAGTCCAGTGAATTACTTCACGATTCTTGTACTCACGTAAATTAAGGAGTGAGTATTATATTGAAAGTGTTGTGAGTGTGAAATTAAAATAGGAGAGAGAATGAGTGGTGAATAGTAAATTATAATGGTGTTGCCACAGTATTAAAATAATGTAGGAGAGAGAATGAGTGGAGGGAATAGTAAAGATTCCTTTCCATTTTGGGAAAGAAACAAAGTGTCAAGTATGTAATTGGACGCCCAAAATAGAAAGTGTGAAGTATGTAACTGGACGGAGGGAGTATATATATATACTAGAATAAGCCCGTATCCGAGGACACGTTTTTTTTTTTTTTAATTAAGCCCTTGTCCGTGGACACGCTTTTTTTTTTTTTTTTTTAAGGGCAAAATGGGAAAGAAACAAAATAGTGAGGGCAAAATGGGAAATTCGGCCATTGAAACTATTCATTCAACTGTATAGCACACCACTACCATTTATACTATATATATATATACTCCCTCCGTCCGCTTACAAAGTTCACACTTTCTATTTTGGGCGTCCGTTTACAAAGTTCACACTTTGTTTCTTTCCTAAAAGGAAGCGAAACCTTAAATCACTATTCTCTTACTCATTCTCTCTCCTACATTATTTTAATACTCACAAACCATTATAATTTCCTATTCCCTCCACTCATTCTCTCTCCTATTTTATTTTCACACTCACAATACTTTCAATATAATACTTTCATAATTAATTAACGTGTAAACGGTAAGTGTGTGTGAATTTACTTGGGCGGACGGAGGAGTATATATATATATATATATATATATATATATATATATATATATATATATATATATATATATATATATATATATATATATATATACGATATATGTTAAAGTTTGAGAGAGAAAGTGAGATAGATAATAGTTAGTGAATTCTTATTATAATTACGATGCATAAATCTATTTACTGAAAAATTAATAAAAATTGACTATTTTTAGTAGTCTTACTTGTCATAATAAGATGGACCAAAAGAAAAATAATAAAGGACTGAGGAAGTATATAAAATGTGTCTGTTTAGCAATTTCCTTCTATTCTTCCATTTATATTTATCAATTAATCATACCTCTTTTGAAATATTTTTCATCATAATAAACCTTGGAAATTAGGTGTGTAGTTTTTGACAATAAACAATGGTTGTGCCTATGACTTCCTTGAAATTTCAAAGCTTGTGGGCTTGTGCTGTTCCTTCCTTTAATATTCAACCAACACACGTTTTGACTATTAAAGACAAATGATAATCATGCATATATAAAATAAAAATGATACTACTATATTGTTTTTATTTTTATTATTAATAGATAAAATAAAATAATTGAGACGACCAATCACTATCAAAAATATTTTGCAGGATCCTTGATTTAGTAACTTTGGACGGAAAATATGAAAAGGAATTACAAAATGATTTTATTTAAGGAATATTATCAAACATGTATTCTATATGTTCCCTTTTACACCACAGTTTTACACATATTGATGAAGGACTCCTTTAACATACCTAAACTTCTATTTCATCTTGAGAAGGACATCCTCATAGTGAGGACTGAATAAGGGAGGAGACATACAAATAAACGAGGCTTGCGTAATCGGACTACATGCATGATTCATTAAGCTGAGAAGCAATATGATATTATGTAAAATTCATATTAATTCTTCATAAATTAAATGATCCCTATTTAAATTTAATGATAGTTAGAAAATGATCATACCTTAAAAGCTGAAATTATCGACTACTGTAATCTCAACTATTATACTGATATTACTGGCATCGGACCCATGAGTCATCTCTTATTTCTTAAAATTTTTGTAGTATTTCTTATTGTAGCGTGTGATTCTTTGACTATCTCAACTATTATACTGATATCACTGACATTGGACCCATGATGGCACCTCTTATTTCTTAAAATTTTTGTAGTATTTCTTATTGTAGCGTGTGATTCTTTGACATAAATTTCTAGCCATGTTTATTTCTAATATTTTTGGAATTTAGATATTTATTTTTATTTATGCATTATCATCATGATTTGTTTTTGTAGTGTGTGACTGTTGGAAGAACAACATTAGTATATTTCAAGTGGTGCAAAAAGCTTTCCCCTCCCTCCCCCACTCCCCACCTCTGCCTACTGTATACCTCACTGTACTGTGGACAAACTTTTTTGGGACTATAAATTAACACCCACCCCTTCACTTATCCTTCATGCTCAATTCAATCATCTCTCTCAACTCTCCCTTATCTCTCTCCCTCTCTCTCTCAATTCAATCTCAAAACAACACAATATTGACTCCAAATCCTCTATTTTTCCTCAATTTCAACAAATACCCATTTGAAATCCATCATTTTCCTTTCCAAAATACCCTTTTCCATTGACTTTTTGACCCTTTTTCTCATCAGTTATAGTCATGTCAACAGTTGTGTGTCAAGGCTTTCTTGAACCTCAGCTTATGGAGACAACAACAATGAGACTCAAAGTTGTACCTCCCGAATCCTTAGAATCAGTTAAAGATCAAAGTGGGAATCGGAATTTCCTTGAATCTTCTTCAACCCAAACACCCAAAAAGGCAATGGAATCAGAATCTTTGTTTATCCAACCTTTGGATTATAAGCAATCTTCAATTTTACTTAGTGAAAAAAGCTTGGAATTGTGTACTGAGAGTTTAGGAAGTGAAAGTGGTAGTGATACGAGTGAAAGTAGCATTTTGTCACTCTCTTCACTTGATTTTAGAAAGTCAATTCCAAGGGAGAAACGGAATTCTAGTTCCGTTCTTCCCCTGAATTCAAGAAAGTCAGCCCGTCCTAGTTTTCCTCCACCTTTGACTACAATTAGCGGGTCGAATTCTCTGCAAGTTAAGCCACACCGTGAAGGGGGAAGATTAATCATCCAAGCAATGGAGGCTCCATCACCTCATACCTATTTCCAAGCCGAAAGAAGCGATGGCCGCCTTAGGTTAACCATTTGGGAAAATGTTGATCATAATAACATTGACTCAAATATGTCATCCAACAAAGAATGTGAGAAATCCCACCACAAAGATGAAGTTGTGCATGTTGAAAATGACAAGATCGATAATGAAATATTAGAAAATGCACTAAACGAGCATTTTCAAGAAGAAGAAATTGATTACGATGAAAAAGAAGGAATTGATTACGATGAAATTGAGAGTAAGATTACGGATATGGAGGGAAATAAACAAGATGTTGAGGTGGGAATGAGAATGGAGAAATTTCAAAGGGAAACAAGGAGGAGGAGGAGTAGGTGCAAAGAAGAAGGGCATAAGAATAAGGGACTAGGATGTCATTGGGAAGGTTTTTGGGTGGCTACCTCCTAAAGTTTGATTTTGTATTAATTCGTAACCCCATTTTTCATTATTTTTATGATTTTATTTTGTCCTTTTTTTTATACCATTTTTGCCACCTCCTTTTAATTTCTCGATTCCATATAAGAAATGAGGTTGGTGGTTATTATCGTTAGGTTAACATAGCTTTTATCTCAATTAAGCTACATGGGATGGGGTGCAATCATTGATTAAATGCTTATGCAAAACAAATAGGCCAAAGAAAGAAAATTATTGAAAAAGATGGAACTTTATAGCTAAGGTGACATAAACCTAACTCTCATTTTCAGAAAAGAGTTGTTTGGCTATGCTACATACTGATGTTTTAATTTTGAGTAAATTTTAGGGGAAATCTGTTTCTTCACAAGTTATAAAAAGCTCACTTTTCATTCTTAAAAATATCGAGTTTAGACCTTAAAACATTGAGTTTAGGCGTTGAAACAGTAAGTTTAAGCTAGAAAATAAAATAGCGAGTTTAGGCCTTAAAACAGTGAGTTTAGGCTTTAAACACCAAGTCGATATATTTAAAAACAAGACTTTTTATAACTTATGAAGAAACATGTTTTCCCCAAAATTTTCTGTTTAATTTTATTTCGAGTTGGTCCTTAATGATATGCTTGGATATAGGAATATTCTCCAAGGAAAGGGCAATAAATTAATATATTGTGACATGCCAACTGGAGATTTTACAATTATGGGGGAAAAAATCTAGAGCAGATGAACATACAAAAAATACATATTAATCATCTCAGATAATCAGCAAAGTCGAAAAATAAAAATTAAATCCATTTGTCGAAAAATAAAAATTAAATCCATTTGTCCTACTCACAACAACTATACATACTTTACTTTCTCTTTTTTACCCAACTATTTATATATACTGATAACACATCATCTTATTCAATTTTTTCCATAATTTTTGTGTCAAACCCATTTATATACTCTCTCCCTCCCACTTGTCCCACTTTAAGTGAGCCACTTTTCTTTTTGATCCTTCTCACTTCAAATGAGCCATTCTATAAATGGAAATATATGAACAATGTTTCAGACATGTATACCCTCATAATATGTTTATATATTTACAAAAAAATCATTCATTATATCCTTATAATTTTAACATATTTACAAAAAAATCAATCATTAACTTACTATTCCTCCCACTCATTCATTCTCCTATTAAATGTTTTTAACTTTTACATTCTTTCTCCTTTAATCTTCTACCAACTTTCAATTCTTTATTCATTTATTAAAAAATTTCTTAAAAATTAAAAATCGTAAAATGATCTCATGACTCATTTGAAATGGGGCGGAGGGAGTATATTATTATTGGACAAAAGGGCGAGTATAATAACTAGGAAGGGCTATTCCGACTAGTGGATTAAATATCACATGTTACTTAGCCTTAAAGTATGATTAGTTTGTTTTCTATTGTTTCAGTGCTCACCTCTAAACTTTATCCAAAATTTCATTATTCAATTGTCCATTACTTATTACTTTGTACTACCTTTTGTCTCAAAAAAATAAATGATAAAAATACTTTAAATATAAAAAAAATTAATTATTTATTTTGAGACGGAGAAAATATTAACAAAATATTTTAAGGTGGGTTTTCCAATTGTTTCTAGAGAGGTTTGTGAGAATTTGATGGAGACAAGTACATAAATAATGTACATACATACAAAAGCAAGAGTCTTTACATTGTACTGTACTAAGAATTCTTAAGAAGCCGCCTTGTTTGCCACACTATTGGAGTATATCCTGGTTATTTCTGAACCAGGATAAATCATGAGCCAAGATTACATGTACTATTTTTATTTATCTAATTGTGTATTACATGTAATCCAAATGTTAATCATTAATGATGATGTCACGATAATATCATCCCTAATAATTTATAATCGTTTGATCACCATTGATAAACAATTTGATACATAAAAATAGTACAGTTAATTTCGTCTCATAAACAATCATGAATACCATTGATTTCTGTATCTTAGTTGTCTAATTTTAATATTCTTATTTCATACTCCCTCAGTCTTATAATTATAATGATAATCTTATTTAAATATTTTAACAATATCTATTTTCAGTTAGGTTACTATTTTAATGAATTTTAATTATTACACTATTATTCCCCTCTATTTCTCTCTAATTTCTTCTGTGGTTGACATATTTGAAAGTTTAGTGATTTTAATTCATCAATTTTGAAAATGAGATTATGTTTTTAGTACAAACAAAAATGACAAATAAGACCAGTATTTTGAGACGGGAAGGGATATTGTTAAAGAAAATAATAATGAAAGTTGTTGATTGGTGAATACTAGATTGGGTAGTCCATCTGGTTGTATGGCCTGAAGTTGAAGTAAGAAAATTATTCACAAGTGTACAGATTGATCTGCCAAACAAGATCTAGAGTACAGTTGGCCAAAATCCACATAGAAGTGTGGGAGGGAGACTCTATCTATATGCATGATGATTATGAGGCCTTCATTTCAATTCAATAAATAAGTTGCTGAAATAAAGATATACTCCCTCCGTCCCGGACCTTGGTGTCTAGTTTGACTTTTCACGTAAATTAAGGAGGGAGTATTATATTGAAAGTGTTGTGAGTGTGAAATAAAATAGGAGAGAGAATGAGTGGAGGGAATAGTAAATTATAATGGTGTTGTGAGTATTAAAATAATATAGGAGAGAGAATGAGTGGAGGGAATAGTAAAGATTCCTTTCCATTTTAGGAAATGTGCACGTAAGTTTGGGACGTCCAAAATGGAAAGTGTGCACGTAGGTATGGGACGGAGGGAGTATATTCCTTCCGTTTCAGTTCAACTGATACCAAAATTTTGGACACACAGATTAAGGAAAAGTAAGAGAGAGAAAAAGTGGAAGAAAATGTTGTGAGTATGAAAAATTAAATAGGAGAGAAAATGAATGGGAGAAATAGTTAGGAGAGAGAATGTTGTGAGTGTAAAAGTGAAATATGAGAGAGAATGAGTGGGAAAAATAGTAAAGATTTCCTTCCATTTTGAACAGTATCAATTGGGCTGGGACGGACCAAAAAGAGGAAGTATATAATTTAATTGTGACCCCATAACATAAATATTCCATCTCAAAATTACATTTATCTCTATCTCTAAGTAAAAAAATAATAGAAAATGACATAATTTAAATTGTTCAACGATTCAAATTTTATCTTTTATAAATATGAATGTCCCATCCTAACGGGACTGGAGATCAAAACAAGAATAATCAAATGATTCAAATTAAATATTAAAAAAAAAAAAAATTGCTACTATACAATTCAATTGTGATTCCAATAATGAGTTTGAGAACAGTACATGTGAGTAGATCTAATAGGAAAGATTTGTTATTGTTATTGTTAGAAAGTAGCAGAGGTTTCCGTACTTGCCCAACTGGACCTGTACGTACCATTAATTCTTGTCCCACCCTTTCCCTCTTCCAAATTTCACGTGTGCTATTCATTATACTGTCTCCCCACAATGGGAGGAATTTGGAAGGGATATGGAGATCATTTCTACCACTTTTATACTCCTCCATCATTCCAATAAAAGTTTCACTAATTTTTTAAAAGGACGTCCCATTAAAAGTTTCACATTTTCTAAAATGGCAAAAAAATTTTACTATTCCACCCACTCATTCTCTCTCCTATTTTACTATTACACTCACAATATTTTTCAAATTTATCATTTCCTCCACTCATTCTCTCTCCTATTTTACTATTACACTCACAACATTTTCTCCACCCTTGATTTACGTGTCGGGTCAAAATGGTGAATCTATTATCGGAACGGAGGGAGTATATCATATTTTGTATTACAGGTAATATAACGATTATGTATAAATGATATTATATTGGTGTGAGATCTAATCACTTATAACCATTAAATCATCTGTAGTATTGTGATAAACAAAAGTAATACATGTGACCTCAATATTTATTACATCGTACAATTGAATTATATAAATATTTAATTATTTAATAATCGAAATCTTATTCATAAATAATCTGATTTTTTAAAAAACACGCGGTGACATTTTGTAGAAAACCAAAATTATTAACACATCACGGCATTCTTTAAAACTACAATACCACCCTTTAATTACACTTGAGACTACTGTTCAACACTATCACCGGCAACGCCTTTTAAACACTAACATTAGCACTCAAAACACAAAACTGATACTTTTTAACGATAGCATATTTTAACATATAAACTGATAATCATCTTATTCAATTCTACTTCAATTTAAAAATTCGTTTGTTCAATGCCTTAGAAAAAACTGTTTTTTTTTTTTTTTTCGAGAAAAGTCTAAATAATTTTGCAATTATGACAATTGCAAATACAGTTATAGTATGTTTGGCAACTCGATTCCAATCCATTGAATTGGAATTGAAAGGGTTAAATTAGTTCCACGGAATTCATTTTGTTCTTTCAATTCCAAATCCAAGTCTTGGAATTGAGATTGCCAAACATACCCTTATTTTAATTATTGGAGCGACTTTGGTAAGAAAGAATGTAAATTAGAAAGCATGTCGTTGGAAATGAAGATTCCATATGAGAGGAAAATAATGGTAAGCGTGGAGGAATAATATCCATTCTTTCCGATTTGAATTTGACAGATATGTGCAATTTGGCAATATTTTTTCTTTCTAGATGTCTTAATCAATCTATTGCTCTCAATTTATCTCAATAATGTTTCTCCTTCTTGATATTTTCCGAATTACAATGCATGAATTAATCAATCTTAGTTAGACATGTTGTCAAAATTACAATTATATAAGAAAATGAAATTAAAGAAACTGAAATACTATTAAAACAGTAAATTAAATTAATCGACAGTAACAATTGATTATTATGCACGAGCCCTGATAAATCAGTCTCATTAAAACTTATTTGTCCCCTCACCGATAGTGTTTGAAGCTATCATATGCTTGAGTCTTGCATGATAGAATGTGCGTAGTGGGGGCAATTTCCAACTGAAGTTCTAGGTGAATTGACAGTTTGTCTGGACAATATCACTAAAATGCAAAAATGTAAGGAGGCCAAGTAAGAGATTAAACTATCTATAGTATAAATTAGACCCCTCCATGAACAGTGAATGAATAATTTCATTCGCCGAAATTCCCATTTTGCCCTCACTTTTTTGCCCCTTTCCCATTTTGCCCTTAAATTTTTTTTTTTTAATTAAAAAAAAAACACGTGTCCGAGGACACGGGCTTAATTAAAAATAAAATAAAATTAACGTGTCCTCGGACACGGGCTTATTCTAGTATGCAACAAGAGAGAGATCATAGATTGCTGGAAAACTTGGGATTGTATTCAAATGGCGTGTGGCTCCATCTTATAACAATAACTGGCCAAACTGAACAGTCATCATTAACACCATTTTAATTTCATATGACTGTTACATTCAAATGGCTTGTGGCTCCATCTTATAACAATAACTGGCCAAACTGAACAGTCATTATTAACACCATTTTAATTTCATATGACTGTTACAAAAGGAAGAAATCAAACATATATTAATCTTGAGTAGTGGCTGTTACAAGTGTTTTTATCATCATTGTAATTTATTTCTGATTCACAAATAAAAAAATAGCAAAAGTGTTAGAAATTGGGGTTCGGTTTTGATGATAATCCTAGATATTTGACTGAATCATGTATTGATCCACTTTCCAAATAAAGTATTTTGACCTTAAATGCCTAGATTCACGAAATCTCTATTAGGATAAGACAGCCAAATAATCAGTTTCTAGGCAAAGAAGACAGATATAAACTTGAGAATTGTTTTGTGTTTTTCGTATATTGCAAAAGAGATCAAACTATGTTTTTAAACAGATGGGAAGGTAGCAATTAGGGCAGTTAGTTTCCAACAGTCATGATATTAGCCAATCATTGTGTCCTTTCAGTTTAAAATAAAACCTGATAGTATATTTGGATCTGTTCAGGAACTGCTCGGCCGAGTCATGTTCCTTGCTTGGCCGAGCAAAGATGTCCAGAAAATTTTGGCCAACTGCTCGGCCGAGTCATGTGCCTTGCTCGGCCGAGCAAAGCTGACCAGAAACTTTTGCCCAGGATCTGCTCGGCCGAGCAAGGCATATGCCTCGGCCGAGCATGTCTGTCCAGAAACTTTTGACAATCTGCTATGCTATGCTCGGGCGAGTCAATCACTCTGCTCGGCCGAGCATATCAGCAAATTCAAAGGAGCTGCCCCTTAACCCCTACTTCTTTATCGTGGTCGAAAATGTATTAGCTCAAACGAGTGTGTACTCCACAGTTTCCCTTATTCGTATCCAAGTCTAATACGAAATCACATTGATCCCTAGTAAATCACCATTACAATAAAATAGCTGATGACACTAAAATATCAATAAATCCCCTCCATTTTAGTGTAATCCTTTTGATTTACGAAACTTATAAATATATAAAACAAACATAACGAAACAAACGAATGCATAAATGAAAATGTCTTGCGATTGAATTTCCATCTTAGTATAATACACATTTCAAATACTCGAGAATTGGGGTGTCCCAACGATTGAACCCGTCAACTCATATGAATACCTGAAGATACTATACACATAAGTTTCTTACAATACTCTATTGTTTAATCCTGACACTATTACAAGCCATGTGTCCCTATCCAATAATGAACATATAGGAAGCCAAGTCCTAGCTTCTTGAAGCGGCAAAACTTCATGTCTACATGTAGTTCCTTTAATCTTGCACCTGCATTTGCAATTTTTCAAAGGAACCATTAAGAAGATATTCTTCAACCTAACCATCACTTGCAGGTCTGAACACATACCTTGGGAAATATAATAACATGTGCTCCAATATCCAACTGTGAGCTTTCCACATTGAATTCAGGCTTCTAACCCCTTCGTCAAGTGGTCAGCTAAATTTTGTTGAGACGGAACAAACTCAACTGAAATCACACCATTCATGATCAATTCACGAATCATACTATGTCTGACACCTAAGTGTCTAGACTTGCCATTATAAATCTAACTATAAGCCCTAGTTAATGTGGCTGCACTATCACAATGGATAGAGATTGGTGATATCGGTTTTGGCCATAATGAAATCTCATATATCAAGTTTCGAAGCCATTCTGCTTCTTTTCTAGCAGCAGCCAATGCTACGAACTCAGATTCCATTGTAGAATGTGTAATACATGTCTGCTTTTTGGAAGCCCAAGAAATGGCACCTCCTCCAAGTAAGAACACCCAACCACTAGTAGAAGATGAATCTTCTTGGTTGATCCAACTAGCATCTGTGTAACCTTCTAATATAGAAGGATGTCCGTAATGACACAAACCATAATCCATAGTACCTTTTAAGTACTTGAACACCCTTGTTATTGCATGCCAATGCTGTTTACTAGGATTACTAGTGAACCTGCTCAATCTTCCAACTGCATAAGCAATATCAGGTCGAGTGCCCATCATAGCATACATAAAACTGCCAATGGCTTTTGAGTATTCGAGCTGTGATAAAGGTTTACTAGTGTTTGACACAAGTTTTTCAGTTGGATCCATGGGAGTACTAACTTTAGAACAATCATCACAATTAAACTTTTTGAGAATTTTTTCAATATAATGAGATTGTGTAATTGCAATTCCCTTGTTCATCCGTTTAATCTTTATACCAAGAATTACGTCGGCTTCTCCCATGTCCTTCATAGAGAACTTTGATGACAAAAAATTCTTAGTTTTATCAACTACATTTTTGTCTGTGCCAAAAATTAACATGTCATCTACATATAGGCAGATGATTACACCTTTGTCGGATTCATCAAATCATCTATATACACATTTGTCTGACTGATTTAATACAAAACCATTCGACAAAACAACCTTATCAAATTTTTGATGCCATTGTTTAGGTGCTTGCTTCGGCCCATACAATGACTTAATTAACTTACATATCTTATGCTCATTACCTGGCATAACAAATCCTTTAGGTTGTTTCATATACACTTGTTTCATATACACTTCTTCTTCCAAATCACCATTTAAAAATGCTATTTTGACATCCATTTGATGGATCAATAGATTCTGAATAGCTGCCAAAGCTATCAGTAATCTAATAGTAGTGATACGATCAACTGGTGCATAGATATCGAAGTAATCGATACCTTCCTTTTGTCTATAGCCTTGGATTACCAATCGAGCTTTAAACTTGTCAATTGTTCCATCGACTTTCATTTTCTTTTTGAAGATCCATTTGCACCCTAAAGGTTTGCAGCCTGGTGGTAAATCAGACAAGACCCATGTATTATTTTCCTTAATAGAACTAATCTCATCATCAATTGCTTCTTTCTAAAACCCAGCATCTCGAGATTTTATTGCTTCATCATAGGTTCTTGGATCCTCTTCTATACTATAACAGTAAGAGTATTGAGATTCAATTTGATCTCTTGATCCCATAACTAAATATAGTTGAAAATCAGAACCATATGATTTAGCTTTTCTTGCTCTTTTACTTCTACAAGGTACGAGTGTCTCACTTGGTACATCAATTGAATGATCATTCATTTGAGATTCAGCCGAAATTGGTATAATATCCTTTGGTCTAGGTTTTGAAGAGAAACGATTCTCATCAAAGATTGCATCTCTCGATTCTATATTTGTGTTAATAGAAATGAAATCATTAGGTTCTATAACATAAAACCTATATGCCTTGGAATGCTCAGCATATCCAACAAAGATGCAGTCAATACCTTTTTCTTCCAACTTTTTCCTTTTAGGGTCCGAAAGTCTAACCACGGCCCTACACCCCCAAACTCGCAAAAATGTCAAGTTGGGTCGTTTCTTATACCAAAGTTCATATGGGGTAATTTTGTTCCTTTTATTAGGAACCCTATTCAATAAATGGCAAGCCGTTAACATGGCTTCTCCCCAAAGCCCGTCACTCAAGCCCGAGTAAGATAGCATGGCATTAACCATTTCTTCAAGAGTTCTATTTTTCCGTTCAGCCACACCATTTTGTTGTGGTACATAAGGAGCCGTAGTTTCATGAATTATCCCTACAATTTAGAAATATTTAGGATCATAATATTCACCACCTCTATCCGTGCGTAAGGTTTTAATCAAGCCATTTAG
Organism: Adenophora triphylla var. japonica; assembly: GCA_022495995.1. NCBI lineage: Eukaryota > Viridiplantae > Streptophyta > Magnoliopsida > Asterales > Campanulaceae > Adenophora > Adenophora triphylla. The sequence continues at coordinate 154,622 of JAFEMH010004504.1, read as the reverse complement.
TTGTAGTTCAACTTCTGTTTTATAAATTTTAAATTTATCTAGGGCTTCATCTTTTGCATGCAACAAGTAAATATAGCAAAACCTAGAAGCATCATCTATAAAAGTGATAATATACTTTTTATTGCCTAAAGATGGAGTTGCATGAAAATCACATAAATCACTATGTATTAATTCAAGTTTTACAGATTTCCTTGTAATACTTTTAAAAGGTTTTCTAGTGATTTTTGTCAACATGCAAGTATTACATTTTTCAGTATTTTTATCAATAGCAGAAACTAAACCATCTTTAGACATTTCAAGCATTCTTTTATAGTGCACATGTCCTAAACGATCATGCCATAATGAAGAATTGATAACAATAGAAGAAGTCATATAAACAGAACTAGAGTCAACAGGAATTTTATTCAAATTCAACATAAACATCTCATTATTATAATAGCCAAATCCTACAAATACACCAGACTTCGATAAGATATACTTATCGGATTCATGCACTTGTTTGTATCCACACTTATTTAATACAGGACCAGCAATTAAATTCTTACAAGGTTTTGGTATATACAACACATTCAACAGAGAAATAAATTTTTCTGAACTGAATTCCAACACCACACTTCCTTTTCCTTGAATAGGAGCGGAATGATCATCACCCATGTAGAGGACAGATCCGTCTTCCATTGGTTCATATGTCTTAAACCAGCAACGATCTTTACAAACATGAGTTGTGGCACTAGAATCAATCCACCACGCAATTGCATCATCCTGCACATAAAATGCTTCAGAAATTAGTGAAACATAATTTTTAATGAATCTGTTCCAAACATGTACTAAATTCTGACCTTGATCTTGAGAATGGTCCTTAGACCCCTTTTCCGAACCACTGGTGCTTGCGCTATCCTTTTTGTTTCCATTGCGACAATCCTTCTTAAAGTGACCAGTTTTGCAACACTTTCAACATGCCACTTTAGGCTTCTTGTTGGGACCAGAACCATTGTCCTTGAAATCACGTTTCTTTCCTTTGTTTTTATTGTTGTTTTTATTCTTTCCACCCTCATCAATCATATTTACCGAGGGTCCAGCAACTTCTTTTCCTTTGCCTTTGTCATTCTCTTGCGTTCTAAGAGATTCCTCTATGCGCAAGTGACTGCCATGTTGAACCAAAGACAGATCGTCTTTACCATGTTTCAAGGTGTGTTTGAAATCCTTCCAGGAAGGAGGCAACTTGTCTATCACACTTGAAACATATATTGACTCATCCATCTTCAGCCCATGTTGTGTAAATTGTTCGAGGATTCTAAGGAGTTCATTGAATTATTCCATGACAGGCCTTGAATCGACCATCTTGTAATTATTGAAATTACTTACAAGGAACTTCTTACTCGAAGCATCCTCTGCCATGTACTTGGATTCAAGAGAATCCCACAACTCCTTTGCAGATTCCACATTCTGATAAATATCAAACAGAGAATCAGACGTACCGTTTAATATGTGTCCTCTGCAGATGTAGTCATCGTTTTCTTACTTCGATCTGCGTCTGACTGCTTCCAAATTATCATCCTCCAACAATTCTGGTATAGGGGTAGACAGAACATAGACAACTTTTAACGTTGTCAAAATGAAGTGCATCTTCTTCTGCCAACGTCTAAAATCATGCCCTTCAAACTTATCCAGTTTCCCAAATTTAGTTGTCATCTCCTTCAATGTACTTCCTCCAGCCATGATTATCACAAAATACTTTATTTGTTTGTTAGAAATTGGGGTTCGGTTATGATGATAATCCTAGGCTATTTACGGCGCTCATTTACGGCGGTGGACACGCGTCCGCCGTATATATCATATATATACGGCGGTTATGTATACCGCCGTATATAACTAATATATACGGCGGACTAGACCGCCATAAATAAGTAAATACGTACATTTAACATGTATGTGTATGAGATCGAAGTTATATACGGCGGTATATCAGTAGCCGCCGTATATAGGTAACTATTATCGGCGGTTGATACGCGTCCGCCGTATATAGGTAACTATTATCGGCGGTTGATACGCGTCCGCCGTAAATAATGTGTATTATTTATGGCGGTGTACAATATCCGCCGTAAATGTTATTAAATACCGGGAAAACCAAATTTCCCTATTCAGTTTCGCGGTAGTCTCTATCTCTTCCTCTCTTTCTCTCCTCCATAGCAGCTAGGGCACGAAGATCTCCTCCATAGCTAGGGCACGAAAATCCGACGCCGGTGACCAAATCATCAGGTAGGTATTTACTTTTAATTTTTTGGTTTTTATTGTTCTTGGTCTTGGTCTGTACTCAGTCTCTCTTTCTCTCCTCTAGCGTATCTCAGTCTCTCTCTCTCTCTCCTCCAGCCTGGGAAATTGAGCTTTGATTTCTTCGATCAACAATAATCAGGTATACATTTCTTTCCCCTTTTCTAGTTTACTTTTAATTTCTGGGTTTTTTTTGTTCTTGGTGTTGTGAGTTATTGTTGATGTTGCTGTTGTTGTTGTTGGTATTGCTTCAGTCTCTGTTTTTTTGTTCTTTTTTTTTTAACTCAATAATGTTAGTACTCCGATATATTATATTTTGTTCTTGGTGTTGTGAGTTATTGTTGATGTTGCTGTTGTTGTTGTTGGTATATAACTAGGTTGATGTAAGCCCCAATTTTGAGCCTAATATACATCAATGAACCCTCACTTTGATAGCTTTGTTATTGGATGAGTCCAAAATTTACATTATTTTTTCCTCGTTCTCCACTTTCTTTGCATCCTAAGAACAGAACTAGCGAAGGAAGCAATAACAATTTAACCTATCAAAGAAACTTCAACCTGAAAAGGGATCCTTAAATCAAAGTTAAGCTTCAAAGACTATGATATTCTTTCCCTTGTCAGGAAACCATTTCGTACTTGCATTCTATGCTAGTTACAATATCATTGCATCGGCTTAGTGATACAAGTACTGGTATACATCTCTTCATAAGAGAGTTTTCCATCCGACCCGAGCCGCTGATAAGCCGTCGACGGCCTAAACAAATAGCGCTAATGCAAGTCAATTTTTAGCCTTGTTCTTATGAACAACAAATTTATCTTTAGTCCCGATCAATATTCCAACAAATTCATTGCAATCGGCTAGTGAATATACTTGAACATTTCATTCACAATTTAGGAAGAAGCAACCAAAGATTGACATATGAACTTGTTCACAATTTAGGAAGAAGCAACCAGCATTGACATATACACGCCCTAACTTGATAAAGCATATAATCTTTTTAGCAATATAGATGTTGTTTTGCACATCAACCTAGTTCCTTAAATTAGCTTCTCAATTAGGGGGGGGGGGCTTGTGAGAGAGAATGAATGAATGTTGTCATAGGGTTATACTATATCATGGGCCCAAGTTCGACTAATAGGCTAGGCTCCAACAATGTGTATTATCTATATTTGGACAAAAGTTGTACATATTTAGACTATGTTTGTTTATGAGTATATTTTTATTCTAAATTTTGTGTCTCTCGATCTTATATATAGGTTGTATTTTAACGTTAAAAATATCAAGTCAAGTCATATATGGACAAAAGTTGGATTGATTTGGATAATCGAATTTCAAATGAGTATATACTGGGTTGACAACTTTCTCGATTTTGCATTCTCAAAAAAGTCTGTTGGTGTTAAAGAAATATATTGTCCTTGTAAAAAATGCGCAAATCGTTACCAAAAAGACCGTGCAACCGTGAGATCACATTGTATTGAAGTGGGATTTCAAAAAGATTACAAGAATTGGATTAGGCACGGGGAAGAGTACATTTCGGCGCGTAAGAATGATAATAATGATAGGACAACTGAAGATGGCATTGAAATTGAATTGGGCGTGCAAGATTGTATGAGGCGAATGGTACATGAAGGGATGGGTATGCCGGATAGTAACCGGCCAGGGAATTAAAGAAATCATACAATCAGATGCATCCACCGCAAAGTTTCTTAGACTTTTGAGAGATCGATCAAGCCTTGTGGGAAGGGTGTGATAAGTTTACAGTACTCTCATTTATTGTAGAACTTATGCACTGAAAGGCTAATTATCGAGTGAACGATAAGGGATTTACTTCTTTATTAAAAAATTTCATTAGGGCATTGCCTCAGTCAGCGAAAGTGCCAAGTTCCTATCGTGAGGCGTACAAGATGACTGCGGATTTGGGTTTTAGTTATAAAACGTGGGACGCGTGCATTAATCATTGTATGTTGTTTCGAAATGAAACTGAAAAACTTACTAAATGTGAAATTTGTGGAGCCTCTAGATATAAGCAACAAGAAGAAGGGGGTAGCGGTGAAGGTGCGGAAACAAGTGGCAAGAATAAACTTCCCAAGCAGGTAGCGATGAAGAAAGTATGGTATTTTCCCTTAAATCCAAGGTTGCAAAGGTTGTATTGGTCATTTAAGACCGCGACACTCATGAGATGGCATGCCGAGAAAAGAATAGACGATGGTGTGCTGAGGCATCCTGCAGACTCTCGTGCGTGGAAGGAATTCGATGAACGTTATCCATTATTTTCAAGTGAAATTCGGAATGTTAGATTGGGATTAGCATCTGACGGATTTAATCCTTTCAGAACAATGACTATATCTCACAGTACTTGGCCGGTTGTGCTTATGCCATACAATCTTCCACCTTGGTTATGCATGAAACAACCATATTTCTTCTTGTCGGTGCTTACTCAAGGCCCAAAAGGATCGGGCAACAAGATAGATGTGTATCTCCAACCGTTAATTGATGAGTTGAAGGAATTGTGGGAAGATGGTATATCATCTTATTATGCATCAAGGAACGAGTTGTTTACTTTACGAGCTTCAATATTATGGACAATAAATGACTTTCCTGCATATGCAATGTTGTCTGGATGGAGCACTAAAGGTGAATATGCTTGCCCTTGTTGCAATGTGAGACCTCAAGCACGATGGTTGGATCATGGTGGCAAGTATTGTTATATTGGTCATCGACGCTTCTTGCCTAGGAGTCATGCTTTTCGTAAGGATAAAGGCTCTTTTGATGGTACTCATGAAGTGAGAGATAAGCCCAAGTTATTGTTTGGAACAAAATTGCTTAAACAAGTTGAAAATATGGAAACAGAGTATAAAATAGAAGATGTTATTAAAAAGAGGAAAAGAGAAGAGGGTGAGAAGCAACAAGCCAAGTTGGAGAAAAGAAAGGTTCCTAAGTTGTGTCACAATTGGAAAAAGAGGAGTATCTTCTTTGAGTTGCCATATTGGGCAAATAATCATGTTCGTCATAATCTTGATATTATGCACATTGAAAAAATGTGTGTGATAATGTGCTACATACTGTTAGGTACGTGGGGAAATCAAAAGATAATGATAAAGCAAGAAAAGACCTAAAAGAGATGAACATTCGGAAACAATTGCATCTACAAAAGCTTCCATCCGCAAAGAAATTATGCCTCCGGCTCGGTTCACAATGAGTAAGAAGCATAAAGACACATTCTTGAAAGTTCTAAAGGGAGTCAAAGTCCTTGATGGCTACTCGTCAAACATATCTCGTTGTGTACATCTAGAGAGGAAAGAGCTATTTGGGGTCTTAAGAGCCATGATAGTCATATTTTGCTCCAACAACTACTCCCTTTAGGCTGTTCGAAAAGCGTTGCCTACTTCGTTGTAAAAGCCATCATTGAGTTGGCAAATTTCTTTAGGCAATTATCCTCAAAGGTGAATACACTTGCCGATCTCGAAAAGATACAAGACCGGATGGTCATTTGTCACACTATGCGCTCTCGAGAAAATATTCCCACCAGCTTTCTTTGATGTTATGGAGCACTTGCCGGTGCATTTAGCCTAGGAGGCCTTGCTAGCAAGCCCAATACAATTTCGTTTGATGTATCCGGTAGAGAGGTACATCCATATTAAATTTACTTTGAAAAAAGTTAAATTCCTTTTTACATTTGCTTTAGCATAAGTAAATGTTTTTGTAGGTTTCTACTTACATTAAAATTATATGTTCGAAATCGAGCCCATTCCGAGGCCTCCATAGCTAAGGCAATTGTGGCTGAAGAATGCATGACTTTTTGTACGCAATATTTGGATGACATTGAGACAAAGTCCAATCGTCCTAGAAGAAATGATGATGAAGGTGATGAGTTAGGCCGCTTTGTAGGAAAAGAAGAGGTAATTACCCTTGATTACATCACACGAGTACAAGCGCATAGATATGTGCTTTTCAATACTGAAGATGTTGAACAATACCTAGAGTAAGTGATTCCTTACATGAGGCTTACATTCCTTGTATCTTTTATATTTCAAATTAATACTTAATTCATATTTTCAATCTGCTCAGAATGCATCGTGTACATTTGAGGGAGGCACTACCTCGTAATCAACGACATCTTATAGAGAAAGAACATAATGATAAGTTTGTTAGCTGGTTTAAGGATTATGTAAGTATGAAACCACCTTCATATAATAGTTTCAATTTATCGTTTTAAATATTTTCTTATTAAATTTTGTTTTTTATAAAAGGTATGCACGACGAAAGATGTAGTGCCCGAAAGAATTACGAGTCTTGCATTGGGTCCTCATATGGATGCGAGGCGGTATAAGTCTTACATAATAAATGGTTTTCGATTTCGAGTGAAGGATGTCGATAGACGGAGGAAAACTCAAAATAGTGGAGTCATGCTGAATGCAAGTGTGACAAGTTTTGCAAGCCGAAAGGATAATAATCCCATTGTAGGGGATGTTAACTTCTACGGGGAGTTGATTGAGATCCTTGAAATTCGTTATAGCAACTCAATAAGATTTGTATTATTTAAATGTGATTGGGTTGATAACCGGACATGCAAGATGGAAGATGAGCAAAAATTTACTCTTGTAAACTTCAATCACAAGTTGTATAAGGATAATCGAGTTGGTGATGAACCATTCATATTAGCATCTCAAGCGGAGCAAGTTTGGTATGTTAAAGATCCTATAGAAAGTGATTGGAAAGTTGTGATGAGGATTACACCAAGAGATAGTTTTGACATATATTCAAATGATGATAAACAAGTTTCAGATTCGATTCCACAATTGGTACCATTTTGCTCACAAAATCTGGATGAAAATGTTGCTAACGAAGAAGCATCGTGGGTGCGAAAGGGAGTTGATGGGGTCGAGATTGAAACTACTAATATCAATGACCTAGATGTTGATATGACCGATAATGATGATGTTGATATGGCCGATAATGATGATGATTAGTTTGAGTAGTATTTGTTTAGACAATGTTATTACTTAAGTTTCATGTTTCAATCAAACTTGTTATTTTTGTATGGTTGAATATTAATATTGTTACTTCTATATAATATGTATTTGTTTAGATCTTATTTACTATTTACTAAGACAATGTTATTACTAAAATTTGTGTCTCTCCGTCTTATATATAGGTAGTTTTTTTGTTGAAAATATGCCTCCTAAGGAGAGAGACGTTAGAGGGGGTAGCAACAAGAGGGGTAGACAAAACCCGCCGCCCGTAGTCCCAAATGATCCCACTTCCCCTAATGTATCATTGACGCCGTTTATGGGATTGACCCAATTGACCGCCGCTCAAAAGAAAAAATGGCGGAATTTGGAGGGTAGGAAATTTCAAGTCACCACTTTCCTTCATTTGCCGGTGTTGAGGGATTTGGGTTTAGAGACGTTAGTAACAGAATTGATGACGCAAGCCGGGTTAGGTAATTTCATGGGGAAGACTCCATCTACGTATTTGAGATATTCACTTGAGTTCCTTTCAACTTTGGAGGTAGGCAAGGGGTCACAAGAAAATTCTATTCGGTTTCATATGAATGATGAAGCCTATCGAGTGACTTATGATCGGTTGAGGAAATCTTTGGGGTTGATCAGCCGAGAGGAAACTGGGTCGAGGCTGATGGGGGGACTTGTTTTTTCTTTTCGGAGCTCACAGGATTGCCCTGCAAAAAAAAATACCTTAGGGCTTCCTCTCTTTCTCACCCGGCTTGGAAATTATTTTACAGAGGTCTATCTATGTCTTGGTTGGCAAACGGAGAGCCCGCTCAATTGAATGTGGCTATGGTAAACCTTTTGCGAACGGGGTTGAGGAGTTTTCAGTGATTCCCGATTGGGTTGATATTTTTGTTCGGAGATGTGAGGCATTTGCCCTTACCAAAAAGGGAAACATATCAATAGGGGGGATGATCACATTGATTGCTCAAGCTTGTGTGGGTGAACCAAAACCCGAGGCGATGAGATTGATGGGGGGCACGAGTTTTTATTTTGGAGACTGGCTAGTGCAGTATGACAAGTTTGTGAGGGACCGGAGGGCGACAGACAATAGGTCTTTATTGTTTGAATATGGTACTCCTGTGAGGACGGTCCGTTGCGGGGGTAGGGGCCACGTTTCCGAGTGGTGAACAGGCTGTGCATTGACGTATGCCGGTGTTGATGATCAAATGGATCCCGTTGATGAGGAGGATGATGAGGAGCAGGAAGAGGAGGATCAGGAGAGACAGGGTGGTCAGGGAGGAGAGCAGAACCAGAGCCAGCAGGGTTTTTTTGATCAGTGGGATACCATGAGGGCATTTTTGGAGGAGCAGGAGCGATCAAGGATCGCTCGGGAGCAGAGCCGACATGCTTTGGAGGATGCTAGATGGGAGGAGGTTATCGCTCGGGAACAGAGTCGACAGACTTTAGAGGATGCTAGATGGGGGGAGGTGCAGGATCGTTTTGAGGGGTTGGAAGATGATACTGCCATTTTGGGAGCCCGGTATACGCAGCTGGAGGCTTGGGCGATGCAGACAGAGCCCCGGAGTTACGAGCCAGTTTCAGAGGATTATTTGACTATGATGCATTCGAGAGCCACTGCTCGTGCACATGCAAGTATTACATTTTTTCAGTATTTTTATCAATAGCATGAACTAAACCATCTTTAGACATTTCAAGCATTCTTTTATAGTGCACATGTCCTAAACGAGCATGCCATAATGAAGAATTGATAACAATAGAAGAAGTCATATAAACAGAACTAGAGTCAACAGGAATTTTATTCAAATTCAACATAAACATCTCATTATTATAATAGCCAAATCCTACAAATACACCAGACTTCGATAAGATATACTTATCGGATTCATGCACTTGTTTGTATCCACACTTATTTAATACAGGACCAACAATTAAATTCTTACAAAGTTTTGGTATATACAACACATTCAACAGAGAAATAGATTTTCCTGAACTGAATTCCAACACCACACTTCCTTTTCCTTGAATAGGAGCGGAATGATCATCACCCATGTAGAGGACAGATCCGTCTTCCATTGGTTCATATGTCTTAAACCAGCAACGATCTTTACAAACATGAGTTGTGGCACTAGAATCAATCCACCACGCAATTGCATCATCCTGCACATAAAATGCTTCAGAAATTAGTGAAACATAATTTTTAATGAATCTGTTCCAAACATGTACTAAATTCTGACCTTGATCTTGAGAATGGTCCTTAGACCCCTTTTTCGAACCACTGGTGCTTGCGCTATCCTTTTTGTTTCCATTGCGACAATCCTTCTTAAAGTGACCAGTTTTGCCACACTTTCAACATGCCACTTTAGGCTTCTTGTTGGGACCAGAACCATTGTCCTTGAAATCACGTTTCTTTCCTTTATTTTTATTGTTGTTTTTATTCTTTCCACCCTCATCAATCATATTTACCGAGGGTCCAGCAACTTCTTTTCCTTTGCCTTTGTCATTCTCTTGCGCTCTAAGAGATTCCTCTATGCGCAAGTGACTGCCATGTTGAACCAAAGACAGATCGTCTTTACCATGTTTCAAGGTGTGTTTGAAATCCTTCCAGGAAGGAGGCAACTTGTCTATCACACTTGAAACATATATTGACTCATCCATCTTCAGCCCATGTTGTGTAAATTGTCCGAGGATTTTAAGGAGTTCATTGAATTATTCCATGACAGGCCTTGAATCGACCATCTTGTAATTATTGAAATTACTTACAAGAAACTTCTTACTCGAAGCATCCTCTGCCATGTACTTGGATTCAAGAGAATCCCACAACTCCTTTGCAGATTCCACATTCTGATAAATATCAAATAGAGAATCAGACATACCGTTTAATATGTGTCCTCTGCAGATGTAGTCATCGTTTTCTTACTTCGATCTGCGTCTGACTGCTTCCAAATTATCATCCTCCAACAATTCTGGTATAGGGGTAGACAGAAAATAGACAACTTTTAACGTTGTCAAAATGAAGTGCATCTTCTTCTGCCAACGTCTAAAATCATGCCCTTCAAACTTATCCAGTTTCCCAAATTTAGTTGTCATCTCCTTCAATGTACTTCCTCCAGCCATGATTATCACAAAATACTTTATTTGTTTGTTAGAAATTGGGGTTCGGTTTTGATGATAATCCTAGATATTTGACTGAATCATGTATTGATCCACTTTCCAAATAAAGTATTTCGACTTTAAATGCCTAGGTTCACGAAATCTCTATTGGGATAAGACATCCAAACAATCTGTTTCTAGGCAAAGAAGACATATCTAAACTTGAGAATTATTTTGTATTTTTCGTATTTTGCAAAAGAGATCAAACTCTGTTTTTAAACAAATGGAAAGGTAGCAGTTAGGGCGGTTAGTTTCCAACAGTCATGATTCTAGCCAATCATTGTGTCCTTTCAGTTTGAAATAAAATCTGGTAGTATATTTGGATCTGTTCAAGAACTGCTCAGCCGAGTCATGTGCCTTGCTTGGCCGAGCAAAGATGTCCAGAAACTTTTGCCCAACTGCTCGGCCGAGTCATGTGCCTTGTTCGGCCGAGCAAAGCTGACCAGAAACTTTTGCCCAGGATCTGCTCGGCCGAGCAAGGCATATACCTCGGCCGAGCATGACTGTCCAGAAACTTTTGACAATCTGCTATGCTATGCTCGGGCGAGTCAAAAACTCTGCTTGGCCGAGCAAATCAGCAAAGTCAAAGGAGCTGCCCCTTAACCCCTACTTCTTTATCGTGGTCTAAATGTGTACTCCACACTTTCCCTTACTCGTATCCGAGTCTAATACGATATCACATTGATCCTTAGTAAATCACCATTACAATAAAATAGCTGACGACACTAAAATCACCAACAAAAAGGTGGGCTAGCGCGAGTAGGACAATTTGGAGCCACATTCGTGTCCGTAAAACGCAGATTCACATGAGTTCGGTAGCCCGAATCACATTTCGGTCCATGATTTGCACCCCCACTGCGCACCTATGCGCGAGAGAGAGCCTTTATGCCACACATTAATACCCCTTATCAAAGTGTAGGAGTATTTAAATTTGCTAGATTTTACATTCCTATTCAATGTGGGATAAACACATTTTCCACTTTCAACCCACTAACTTTGAGCCTTAATATCTAATTCATCCATTAACCATTTTGGTCAAATAAATATTTGATCTCAATGATCTTATGGAGTAAAACACAACATTCAATTTGATCATTTAACAAATAACCCATTTAGGAAAAATTCTCAAATTTTCTTCACACCCACTTATATTTTCCAACAATCTCCCACATGAAGGAAATGATGAGGAAATGGTGATAAAATCTGGTAGTTGACACCTGCATAGGATATGTATGGGTTTGCCCTTTAAACATTCTCTTTTAAAATATATTTACTATACTCGCTAATCAGTAGACGCGATGTCATTGAAATGTTCAACTTTTTGTATAGCCAGTCATATATTTTACACATGTATCTCCCTAACACACTTCAATTCTAATAGCTATGTTCATTCACGGCCCTGAACATAATGCCTAGTTTTGTGTGAGGGTATAAGAATTGAGCCTCACACAATTCTCCTCAAAGCGACCAAACTTTTCTCTCACATAGGTGATTCTTATTAGTAACCCGTATTACCCCCACTTGGCAATTCTGAAGTGTAAGAATTATTAAAAGCTATAAGCTTAACCTTTCCTTTGGGGATGTAACTTAAGGAATGGGATTGGGGTTGGTTTCTCTACAGTGACACTACAAGTCTTTTAACAGTTAGGTTGTCCTTTTGAAAACCTAGATCTTGGGATCTCCAGTAAAATAGGTTGGGTTTTCCGTTGTATTTAACTTCTCAAGAGGCTTTAATCCCATTTCCAATGTCAATCTTTCAACTACCTCTTTAGTTAACGGATCCGCTAAGTTATCTTTTGACTTCACATAGTTAATAAATATAGTATCAGTTGAGAGTAGTTGTCATATTGTATTATTTTTATGACGTATATGTCTAGATTTACCATTGTACATGTTGCTTTGTGCCCTACCAATTGCAGATTGACTATCAAAATGGATACAAATTGCTGGCATAGGCTTCGTCCATTTTGAAATATCTTCTTGAAATTGGCGTAGCCATTCGACTTCTTCACCACACTTATCCAAAGCTATAAACTCTGATTCCATAGTGGACCTAGCTATAACAGTATGTTTAGAAGATTTTCATGATATAGCTGCACCTGCTAATGTGAATACATATCCACTTGTATACCTAGAGTCTTTGATATCTGATACCTAGTTAGCATCAGTATATCCTTCAATCACAGCTGGATGTCTAGTATAATGTAATCCATAATCAAGAGTATAACTTAAGTACATTAGTACTCTCACAATACCTTTTAAATGGTTTGTCACAGGATTACTTGTATACCAACTCAGTTTGATCACAACATAAGCAATATCTAGCCTTGTACAACTTATTAAGTACATTAAACTTCCAATGATCCTTGAATACTCTAATTGAGGCACAGGTTCGCCTATATTCTTTGTTAAATGTAGGCTTGTTTCAATTGGAGTATTCACGGTTCTATTGTCATCCTTGTTAAATTTCTCTAGAATTTAATTCAAATAATGTGATTGACTCAGTAAAAGTCCATCAGGTATTCTAAAAATTTTTACTCCAATGATCACATCTGCTAAACCCATATCTTTTACGTCAAACTTTGAGTTCAACATATTCTTTGTGGATTTAATCATTTTATCACAGCTTCCTATGATAAGCATGTCGTTTACATAAAGACACAAACTGACATAGCCATTTTTCGTGTTTTTGATGTATACATATTTGTCACATTCATTGATTTTAAATCCACTTTCAATCATGTATTGATCAAACTTTTGATGCCATTGTTTTGATGCCATACAATGACTTTACTAACTTGCACAATTTGTTTTCTTGCCCTGGAGCAGAAAATCCCTCTGGTTGTTCCATGTAAATCTCCTCTTCTAAATCTCCATTTAGAAAAACAGTTTTTACATCCATTTGATATACTTCAAGATTTCGCAATGCGGCAATTGCAAGTGCAATCCTAATAGACGTTATTCTCGTAACAACAGGAGAATACGTGTCAAAGTAATCTAGGACTTTCTTTTGTCTGTAACCTTTAATTACAAGTCTAGCCATATACTTATCAATTGTTCCATACGCCTTCCTTTTACTTTTGAAAATCCACCTATATCCTAGTGGTTTACTTACCGGAGGAAGATCCACTATTTTCCAAGTGTGATTTTGCAAAATAAAATCAATTTCACTCTTAATGACCTCTTTCCACAAAGGTCCTTCTGAATAACTCATGGCTCATTGATAACTTTGTGGCTCACTTTCTAGCATGCAAGTTAGAAAATCAGGGTCATAGGATTTTTCTACTCTAGCTCTTTTGCTACGTCGAGTATCCATCTCCTCTTCTTCACTTCTATATTGAACGTGTTCTTCTTCTATTTAATGTTGTACCCTAGTTGATGAGCTTGCCTCATTTCTTAACTTACATGGGAACACATTATTAAAGAAAGACAAATTTCTAGATTCCATTATAGTATTTTTTGTATATATCTTGAATTTTTGATTTATACACAAGAAATCTATAAGCACAATTATTGTGTACATATCAAATGAATATGCAATCAACAGTCTTTGGTCCAATTTTCACCTTTTTAGGTGGAGGTACGGCTATCTTCGCAAGACACCCCCACTAGACGTGGCCGGTTCGGTTAACCGGCGGTTCACGGTTACCGAACCGACGGTTCCAAACCTTCCAAAATACCAATCGAAACCGAACCGGTTAACCGCCTTAATTGGTTACAGTTTGACGGTTTGATCGGTTAACTAGTTTCAATCATTTTTCTTTCAAATTAGATTTTTAACAGATTTAAAAATAAAATTAAGGATGTTTTGGAGATCTCGTTTGCGTGTTATGTATTCGGTGATACTGTTTTCAAAATGTGAATATCCGGTCGTGTACGTGAAAGTATCATCTTGATCAATTTAAGTGGACTTTTTTTCCCTTTCCCTTATTTTTGGGTTTGTCGCCTATAACTCACTCGCTTCGTCATATTTTCTATATTGATCTTGTTCGTTTTCAACAATCATATTATGCAATATGATGCAAGTTATCATTATTTTACCAATATCTACCTCACTTCTGGCGAGTAACGGCTTACATAATATTGAAACCGAGCTTGAAGTACCCCAAATGAACGCTCTACGTTTTTTTGGATGCCTCTTGTATTTTTGCAAATAATTAGTGTTTTTCCTCTGTGGAGGGGGATTGAAATGATGAATATAGCCTATTGTGGATAGTTGTTATCAGTGTGATAATATCCTTTGTTATATTGATTGCCATTAACTTGGAAACTAACATGCAGCACCACACCACAACTTCTCATACTTTTGGTTTGTACCTATTATTACATCAGTGCTTGTATTCATGTAAAAACTGACAAAAGCTTCATCTTCTGCGAATTTCCAGGCAATAGTTCCTTTTTTCTTTTTTGGAGCTCCTCATTTTCGCCTTGCAGGTACAACCTATTCTTCTTCGCCTACTTCATCTTGCTCTTGTGTCTCTGGAATAAATTAAGTGTTTTGAGACTCTGTAGTGAAGCTTTGAAATGGTATAAATCCATAAGATGTTTGGGTGCTTAGTGGAAAATTAAAATCATGGGGTGAGTTTTAGGAGAAGTTGAGAGGATATTTAAGCTTTGTGAGTGGTTTTGGAAATTGTTTGACGGTAATTGCTTACGAAATTTGGATCAGTAGCCAACATTTTCTCAAGTCAATCTTAATTATATCAGGAATTGTTTCCGTAATTATCTATAATAAAAAACTCAATTAGTTTTTTTTTTTTTTAACTTAAGCTTAGAGAGTGAAAGTATGGAAGAAGTGTTAATAACCTATACAATATTAGGATCAGTTTAAATGCGAAAAAAATTATGAACATTTTTTATATTTTACATAAACGGCATCGCATGGGGTGAATCAAAATTAAGAAATAAAACATTTAATCTGTTTTCGGTTCACTCACAGTATCGCTCAAAATGTGAGCGAAACAGTTTTGTTCAGGGGTTTGATTCGCTCACCATTACAGCAGTTGAACCAATTATCGCTCACCAATTTTCAAATAATTTCACTTGATTAGCGAAAGTTCGCTCACTATTGCACATGATTTAAGTTCCTCATATCCTATTTCACACATTATGTCATAAATACGTGAAATTGCTTAAGAAAAAGTATGTGGATAATTACACCATAAACGATTTATATGAATATTCCCTATTAGGGGTTTAGGCGGTTAAGTTAAAACTGCGATTTGAGACCGAAATGAGCTAAATCATGCGGTTTGGCTGAATTTTTAAGCAAAAATGGTTTGGTTCGGTCTCAAAAATTGTCAAAGCACAAGGTTCGATTTGTTTTGTGAACTGATTTCTCAGACCGAACCAAATCAAATCGAACCGCGATTTGAGATCGGCAGACCGAACCGCCAAACTAAACTACGAATATCAGATTAAACCATCAGATCAAACCGATATGTCGAACCATTATATCACAGATATTAACGTACGTTAGATCCATAACAAACCTACATTACATCATAATAATACTAACCCCCGTTTTATATCTTATTCAATATTATTGTGATAAATAACTAACCAAGTTATTTGTATGGTCAACATTATACATTACATTGTGCTTTCTTTCCTTAGGCCTCTCTCTTCCTATAATCTCTATCTCCCTTCGACATTTCTCTCCAACTCCCGCATCACATGCTCTTCCTTCGTGATCACGAAAGATTTAAACAAATGTCATAACGAGTTGCGATATGAAGCATGGTTCGAATCACGATTTGTATCACTGTAGTAACCCGAAAAATTTTATTATTATTATTTGATTTAAATTCTTTTAATTAATTATTGTTTCATTAATTAAATTGTTTTATTTAAATAAAGTATTTGAGTTATTTTTTTAAAGAGGATTGTGATGTGGGCTTGAGTTATTATTTAATTAGGTTACCTAATGGGCTTAGAAAACCTAATTGGCCTAGGATTGGAAAAATTCATAGTTATAAATACCTCATTTTCTAATACCTAGGGTAGCATTATTTTTCATAAACAAGAAAAATAGAAGAAAGGGAGGCGGCAGGAAGTTGAGGGAAATAGAGAGAGCAGCCGAGAGAGAAAGTGTGTGTGTGAGAGAGTGAGAGAGAGAGAGAGAGGGAGAGTCTGTCGTGGATTAAAGAAGAAAAGAAGAAGGAAAAGGATGGGACAACCAAGACCAAACCAAGTAAGATACGTTTCGTTTCAAAATTATTGTGCTTGGACTTAAAACCTAGAAAATTCTTGAGTTTTAATTAGGGTTTGTTTTATGATATCAATGATTAATTAAGAATGATCCATGGATTTTTTTTCTTTTTATAAGGAATTATTTGTTGAAAACCTAATAATGAAGATTGGGGTTTTGGGCTTGTAATTAATGGGTTGATCTAATATTGCATGCTAAGGTATATTATTTAAAGTATGGTTTTGGTGTGCGTGTGGGTGTCTGCCATGGATGGGTGTGCGTGTGTAGTGTGTGTGCGAGTGGTGTACAGCGTGTGTGTGTGATGTGTGCGTGTTGAATGTGTGTGTGTGTGTGATGTCGTGTGTGGCAGCAAGTGTGGGTGTCATATGGGGGTGGGTTGCTGATATGTGTATGCGTGTGTGTTGCTGTGTGTGTGCGTATGTGTGGTTGTGTGTGTGTATGTGTTGCTGCCATGTAGGCGAGCAAGTGTGTGTGTGCGTTGTGTGGGTGTAGTGAGGTTAAAGTGGGCGTGTGTGTGTTAGTGTGTGTTTGTGTGAGTTGAGAAAGGTGTGTTTAGTATGTGTAAATTAAATATAAGAGATGAAATAAGGATTAAATGCTTAGAAACCCTAGGGTTATTTTTGGAAACCTAAAAGGGTAAGAGTTAAGCTTGGAAAGGAGTTAAAGAGGATAACTCATAGTTTAACAAGACTAAGGGAAATAATTTTGGTTAAGTAAATGTGCATTACTTGTACCCTAAGTTATGTGTTGCATGATTGTAGATTCGTGTTGTGAAATTTGCTAGGAGCGTGCATCAATCGAGGTAAGGGATTACGTTCCATAGCGTATGATTGTTTTCATATCCTTGTGTTAGGATTCCTTTGATTTCACAAAGTATATGCTACCAAGTGGCCAGTAGTGATTTGTATTCCTTTGATATGAGCGTTCTTTGGAATATCTTACCATTGATATGTTTTGTTCAAAGTGTATCCGTAATGATTGGATTTAACTTATGTGTTCTCGTACCTTGAACACCATATATGATATTGTTTGTCCGATTGATGAGGACTTTGTATGAATTGGTCTAGACAGATTGAAATGACCTTAATGTTGAATGAATTGGTCTAGACATATTGAAATGACCTTAATGATGAATGAATTGGTCTAAAAAGATTGAAATGACCTTAATTCTATTTATGATATATCATAATAAGGGAGCGCCCCAGATAAAAGGCGTAGATTCTCATATTCAGAATAAGAGGGCGCCCTAGATTAAAGGTGTAGATCTTCTTATTCAACGATCACCGAATAGGTGTATCGCAGTCACCCTACCCTAGATTAAAGGCGCACCATTAAATGGGAATTAACGGACATATGTGTATACAATCTCCATCTGATTATTCTTGTGAAAGTGTCACTATTTGTTGATTGAAAAGTATCTTTCATTGTTGTTCTCTGTTTCTGAACCATTTATTGTATAATTATGCTTCCATTGAATATTCGTTGAACTCCGTTTGTTCCGGTCATCTCTTCCTAGAAATCGAAGAGATTCCGTATGAACTTACCGAGCATTGTTCGTTCACCCCTTCTTATTCTTTCCCCTCCCAGGTAATAAGTGATGGAGTGGATGGGTCGCGTGGAAAGCGGCTTGGAAATTAAGGAGTTTTATTTATTTTTTTAAGACATTAAGTATTTTATAGAGCTAGTGGGTTGTACTAGCCGTTGGTTAATTATGGGTACTATTTATTGATGTAACACATTAGGGTTATCGTTGGAGTATTTTATGGATATTAGCTATATTTTGGAGTTTATTATTTTATTTTGTATTATGAAAATTTGGGGCCGTTACAATCACGATTTAAACCGTAGTTTAAAACATGATATGAACCACAATTTGAACCAAATAAATGAAGCGCAGTTTAAATCAAACCGAAACAAACAATGACGGTTTGATTCAGTTTGTATTATTTTATGGTTCAATTCAATCTGATTTTTTTTTCAAATCGATATTTAGTGGTTTGGTTTGTAAATTGATCGACACTGAATCAAACTAAACCATTTACACCCCTATATAACAATTTTCCCACATTCCTTGCAGATCAAGTACTTAAGTGCGTGCATTACTCGTAACAACACAAAAAGTTAGATGATGCAATCCAGCATAACATAAAACGAGTAATCATAGTTATCCATATAGATCGACCAAACAATTAGTGGGTCTTAGATTAATAAGCAATTTATTTTATTTGAAGGGACATTTTGTAAAGCCAGATTAATTCTTGCCAATTAAGGAACTAAGTTCTTTATGACATATTCATGGGGTCAGGGGAGCCTTACGTAGTTAATTAAGTTCCTCATATATTAACTTAAGAGTTGGTCTTATAAAAAACTAATTTTTTCTTAAGATAAGAGAAAACGTGTTTTTCAAAAGCTGTTCAAAATAAACGATGACAATTTTATAATTACTGGCAATCATGTTCAAAATAAACGGTGACATTTTTGTAATTACTGGCAACCATGATAAATGTCAGTGTTAATATTACAAATGACCAGTGATTTCATACTGGCATTTTATAAACATGAAACTGACACTTTTTACACGGGCACTTTTTTATACATGAACTGGCACTCTTCACACTGGCACTCTGTTACACTAACACTGGCACTTTGTTACACTAATATTTTTGCTGGCTCTCAAAAATACAAGCACTGGCATTCAAAAATACATGGACTGGCATTTGAAAACACATTTACTGGCACTCAAAAATGCATATACTGGCACTCAAAAACACTGATAATTATTTTTGCTGATATTCAAAAAAACATGAACTGACATTCAAAAAAACATGGACTGGCATTCAAAATTACAAGAACTGGCATTCAAAAATACATTGACACTCAGTTACACACTTACTGGCACTCTATTATACACTAACTGGCACTCTATTATACACCAACTGGCACTTGATTATACGTTAACTGGCACTCAATTCTAAATGAACTGGCATTCAAAAACAAAAGCACTGGCACTTCAAAATACATGAACTGGCACTAAAAAAAACATATACTGGCACTTCAAAACTCACAAGCTGGCACTCAAATTCCCCTACATCCCAAGAACACCATTCTTTCAATTTACCAAATTGAATTGATCCCCTTTGTCCAAAATCGTGAACAGCTCGACCAAATCCCACCAACCGGCCATTGAATGGAGTCACCGGAATGACTCTCCGCAACCACTGCTCCAATCCCCGTCGAATTTGAAAGCTCCGATGATAACTCGGAAGATTGAAGGAGATTAGGGCAATTCGGAGCTTGTTAACGTCGAGGGGCTCGACTCCGCAACCATTCTATCTTCTTCAATTTCTCATCAATTTTGCAACTTCAATTTTCAATTTCTCTGTCTAAATTCTTGATATGAACGGTGATGAAGCGGCGGTTGTTGATGGTAGCCGGAGAAGACGGTGGGGGAGGTCGCCAGTGAATGGGTTTTGGATAGGGGAGACGTCGCCGGTGATGGCGATTGAAATTGGAGAAGACGATCTGTGAATTGCGTTTAGAGAGAGAGAGGCTACGGGTAGAGAGAGAGAGTGGATCATCGTATTCTAAAAAACGAGAATGAAAACACGTTTTTTGTTAAAGGTAAAAAAAAACGCATTTTTTACAAATTTTTGACTTAACTTAAAAGGCGCTTAATATGATTCAAATATAAACCAGACACTTTTTGGAAAGAACAATTCTTTCTTTCTCTGTGGTTTTACTTTCGATTTATTAGGGGCGAAATCAAATGATTGGGCCTTTATTGATTTACTTTTTTGCAAAGCTTTAAATAATACTCCTATCGTCTCAATTTAATCGATTTAATATTATTAGTTTGATTTTTTCAGGGAATTAAAAAATGTAAACGTTGTGATTATGAAAATTAAAGTAGGAGAGAGAAAGTGAGTAGTGAGTTTTTGTTGTGAGAATGATAGGTGGGTCTCATTATCCAAATTAAGTAATAAAGCAACTATGACCCAGCTTTTTGCTAAAAGTGATTAATGACAATAATAACTTATATCTATTTTGTGCATTTATTATATCAAAATACATATCATAAAGGTAATTTTTGATATTTATCATTTATAATCAGTTTTAAAGATATGCTATACAAATATACTTATAAATTTTAATGTTTATTACAAATAATTGATTTTTCTAAAATTACTTTTGAAAAATCACTTTCAGAGAATCAGAATCAGTGTCAAACTCACCCTAATAACCTTAATCTAGGACAGACTAAAAAGAAAAGTAAGAACTTAAACTGGGACGGAGGTGGTACTATTTATTAATATTATTATAAAATAAAAGTTATACAAATTCATACTTTTAACTTGTCCTAAAAATATAAAATAACAATAAGATCAATGGCTGAAATAACAAATAAAATAAATGTCAAAATAATATAACAAATATAATATCTTGATAATAAACAAGAAAGTACCACTAGAGTTTTACAAAAACAATAAAATCATCAAAATAAAATTAAAGAAAATTTACAAACGAGTAAGGATCCAGAATGCTAGAGAAAACTATTACTCCCTCAGTCTCGCTAATATCCGCACTAACACTGTTTGTGCGGGAATTAAAAAATATGATATTTTAATAAAATATTGTGAGTGTAAAAGTAAAATAGGAGAGAGAATGAGTGGAGTGAATAGTAAATTATAATGGTGTTGTGAGTATTAAAATAATGTAGGAGAGAGAATGAGTGGAGTAGGGTGAATATTTTATTAATATAAAGTTTCCTTTTTGGGAGTGTGCGGTTTGTAATGGAACGCCAAAAAAAAAAGTGTGCGATTTGTAGCGGGACGGAGGGAGTATGTCCTTACCATAGAACCAAATCAAACTTTGACAAATCCAAATTTGAAATAAGATAAAAACAAAATTAATGAAAAACACACATCATGTTCATTAAAAAAAAAAAACTCGTTCAATTTTTATTTTATTTTTTTGAGATGCAAAATCATCAATAATAATATCAATAGTGATACATTTTAATATATCATTCTCAATATCCAAAATTACAAAATGGCTCAAACTTCCTTGAAATATTAATTAATAATCACGAGTAGGTTTTGAGTAATTTCAAATTTGAAAAACTTCTTTCAAAGATATACTAAAAAAAATTGTGCAATAAAGATTAAAATATAATATTTATTATGTGACAGAAGAAATATAATTAGCCTAATAGAGAATTATAGTTCACACAGGGCCCAAATATTCTTTGATTATCTTTAAACTTTGATCCATACTCCCTCCGTCCCGTCCGAAAGGGCACAAATTTTCTTTTTGGGCATCCCATTTAAAAGGGCACAACTCCAAAAAGGAAAGTTTTTATTATTTTTATACTCTTCCTATTCCACTCATTCTCTCTCCTACTTTACTTTTACACTCACAACATTTTCTCTCCTAACTATTCTTCCCACTCATTCTCTCTCCTATTTAATTTTTCATACTCACAACATTTAACCTTTTTCTCTTTCTTATATCACTTTCCTTATTCATTTCTTAATTTCCGTGCTAGGAGGCAAAATTGCCCTTTCGAGCGGGACGGAGGGAGTAATTATTATTTTTTATCATAACTATTCTAATCATCAAAAGCAATCAAGTATAACAAAAATTAACTAATTATTTTAATTTGTTTTGAATAATTTTTTTTGAAATTATAAAATATACTCCCTCCGTCCTAACGAAAAAGCCACAAATTTTTTTTTTTGGCGTCCCATTTAAAAAGACACTTTCCCAAAAAGGAAACCTTAAATCACTATTCTCTCCACTCATTCTCTCTCCTACTTTACTTTTACACTCACAACATTCTCTTTCTTACATCCTTTCAGCTCATTCTCTCTCCTATTTAATTTTTCATACTCACAACATTTAAACTTTTTCTCTTTCCTACATCACATTTCTTATTTTGCGTGCCCGGCTAATTTTGTGCATCTTTCGCTGGGACGGAGGGAGTATATATATATACTCCCTCCGTCCCACTTCAATAGAGACCAACTTTTTGGGTGTGGGAATTAAGGAAAAGTGATGTAAGAAAGATAAAAAGTTAAATGTTGTGAGTATGAAAAATTAAATAGGAGAGAGAATGAGTGGGAGGAATAGTTAGGAGAGAAAATGTTGTGAGTGAAAAAGTAAAATAGGAGAGAGAATGAGTGGGGTAAATAGTGAAGATTCCTTTCCATTTTGGGAAGTATCAATTGAAGTGGAACGGACCAAAAAGGAAATAAGTATCAATTGAAGTGGGACAGAGGGAGTATATATATACTCCCTCCGTCCCATAGAACATTACACGTTTACTATTGAGAACGGAAAATAAGGAATAATGTTATTAAAGTAGGTGTTGTGAGTGGGAGGAGAGAGAATGAGTGGAGAGAATAGTAAATTATAATGGTGTTGTGAGTATTAAAATAATGTAGGAGAGAGAATGAGTGGAGAGAATAGTGATTTAAGGTTTCCTTTTTAGGAAAGTGGGACTTTAAAGAGGGACGCCCAAAATAGCAAAAGGGGTAATGTTCTATGGGACGGAGGGAGTATACAGTATATATTATATACATAGGCCGTAAAAAAAATACTCCCTCCGTCCCGGAGAACTTTACCCCTTTACTATTGAGAACGGAAAATAAGAAATAATGTTATTAAAGTATGTGTTGTGAGTGGGAGGAGAGAGAATGAGTGGAGAGAATAGTAAATCTGAAAAGTGTTGTGAGTGGGAGGAGAGAGAATGAGTGGAGAGAATAGTAAAAAAAATTTCCTTTTTAGGAAAGTGGGACTTTAAAGTGGGACGCCCAAAATAGTAAAAGGGGTAATGTTTTATGGGACAGAGGGAGTAGGTCCGAAGGGGGGCAGCGCCCCAACTGCCCCGGCCCGGCCCCGAGTTACCGAGTATATGATGTATTTTAGGATTTTGAGGTGCGACTTACATATCATATTATTAGAATAAGCTCGTATTTAAGGACACATTAATTTTTTTTAATTTTTTTTAATTAAGTCCGTGTTTGAGGATACTTTTTTTTTTTTAATTTAAAAATAAAATAAAATTAAGGACTAAATGGGTAAGGGACAAATGTATGAAGACAAAATGAAAATTTGAATACTTACTGCTATTCAAACAACTGTAGCAAGAACAATCCCTCATTTATACTATAGATTATTAAGTTTTAGAATTGTTTTGTTATATCACCGGCCATTGCAATAATAAACGGCCGTAAAAGAAGAGGGAAATGAGAGAGAGAGAGAGAGAAAGAAATAGAAAAGTAACGGAGAAATCATGTAGATAAGGATGACTTTGAGCCATGCATGGAAAAAGTGCGCAATCACATCAAAGCTTTCTTCATTTAATGTCCACTACTTTGTGAGTGTATGAAAACTTTGGTCTTTAAGGAGCCTTTTGTTTCTCAATAATTTAGAGTAGCTTTTGATTACCTCACTTGATGAGTTAGGACCCTTCATGTTGGATCCAATTATATTTTGGTCCAAAAACAATACTTCCTTCGTCTCATTAAAACTTAAAACTGATACTTATTTTTTTTTTATCCGTTTCATCAAAATTGATACTTTCCAAAATGGTAAGAAAATTTTCACTATTTACCTCATTCATTTTCTCTCCTATTTCACTTTTACACTCACAACATTCTCTCTCCTAACTATTCCTCCCACTCATTCTCTCTCCTATTTAATTTTTCATACTCACAATATTTTCTTTCACTTTTTCTCTCTCTTACTTTTTCTTAATCCGCGTGCCCAAAAATTTGGTATCAATTTTGAGGGAACGGAGGGAGTATATGACGTGGGATTTTTAAAATTGCACCTTTTTGGGCCCCATTTTCCAAGGCTTTTCCGTTCGCATTAATCGCAAACTCTCGATTAATATCAAGCTTGTGGGACACGATTTCGTTCGAGTTTTGACAACAGCTGTTAGGCCTGTCACTATCAAATTAAATGGTAGCTCAGG
Source organism: Adenophora triphylla var. japonica (assembly GCA_022495995.1). Classification (NCBI taxonomy): domain Eukaryota; kingdom Viridiplantae; phylum Streptophyta; class Magnoliopsida; order Asterales; family Campanulaceae; genus Adenophora; species Adenophora triphylla. The sequence continues at coordinate 130,038 of JAFEMH010004504.1, read as the reverse complement.
AGCCTATCACGCTCGTTATGGCGTCGCATCAACTTTCGCATGTCCCCTATACCCTCGTTCAATCATAGACATCCCTCTACAATATTCTGTACTCTATGGTACGATCCAACTAGGCACGAACACGTGTCCTACGTCAAAACAAATATCCCCAAAGGTTGAGAACCATCCAACTGCTCTCTCTCTCTCTCTCTCTCTCTCTCTCTCTCTCTCTCTCTCTCTCTCTCTCTCTCTCTCTCTCTCTACTATATATACTCTCACTTCTCCTCTAGGGCAAGGTAAGTCGCATTGTCTAAACCATATCACACAAATATATCAAGACATTTCAAGTATTATATCTCAGTTATTAAACCTCAAATGTCTTACTCTCACATTCGAGGGCCTAAGCCGGAATCAACCCCGACTTGGTATCTAACGGTGCTTATTGTTTGTATTTTGATTTAGGTACATCAGTCATACAAAGCTAGTGTTCATCCTTGTGAGATTCCCAAAAGTTGTGGCGTAATCAGTGGTTTCATTGTCGAAAAACGCTTTTGTTTATCGTGTGATCTTGTGTCGTTCTAAACACTTCCCTCAAACTTTCACAAGCCAAAATTAGTTTTCCATCTCTCACTCTCAAAATGACTGGAAATCATTTGCAAAATGCTAGTTACCTTACTCCACCTGAAAATAACCAGCCTTTCTCTCTCTAATGTCAATCATGTTAGACCAAGCACCTCTGCCTTTAATATGTTAGGGGGCCGTAATAACAGCCAAGGTTCTCTTACCACTACTCAAAGAGACATTAGGGAGAAACTTGAAGCTGCCCGCAGTGAGAAAGTCCCTCAAACCAACAGTCTAAAAAACCATACCTCTCATATAACTCCTAATCTAATATTGAAAAGGAACCAAACTCTTGCTGAGAGGGTTAGGCTTGTGGCTGAGGCCATGGCCATGAATGATGCCCAGCTCGAGCTAGTAGAGTTAGAGGCCAATGGTGGCGTTCCCTATAAGAGGGCTCCCTACTGTTAAACCAAGGAGCCCGAACTAAGTCTATAGCCAGTCAGGCTAAGGGAATCAAAAGGTTAGAAGTACCCATCATTAAGCTTGATCACGATGAGGAAGATGAGTAGAAAGAGGTTAAGGGAGCTGAATCTACTGCTCTCCCCGAGAAATCGTGTAGATAAGGATGACTTTGAGCCATGCATATGCATGGGAAAAGTATGCAATCACATAAACGCTTTCTTCATATGATGTCCACTACACTTTGTGAGTGTATGAAAACTTTGGTATTTGAGGAGCATTTTGTTTCTCAATAGTTTAGAGTAACTTTTGATTACCTCACTAAAATTTTCTTTTCATTATGGTACAAAGAGTAAACCTCCAGGCCAGTTGTGAGAATGTTAACAACACATTTATTCAAGATATATTCATACATTTTTGTTATTTAATTGGTTTAATTGGATACGTGTTATACTTCATTCCTCCGTTCCTAAATGAATGTACATATTCAAGATATTTTTCTCTCATAATAAATATCTTTTTTGTAAAAAAATTTATGCCTAAACATATATTTTTACCAAATCTTTTTCGCTATTTATTTTATTGTCGTAAAACTAAATATTTAAAAAATGAATAAAAAGAATATTTACCCATTTTTTGTCACTAAAATAAATAGAAGTACACATTTTCAAAATGTCACTTAAAATAAAATTAGAACATGAAAAAAAAATTGTTTAAAAAAATTTGAAAATCCACTTAGAAGGAATATAATATAGTACTATGGTAACCGGTTCTTAGTTAATCAGCAAGTAGTGGGCCCCAGTATATATTTCACATAGGTGATCATTAGTGTGAGAAAAAAAAATACTCCCTCCGTCCCACACCAAGGTTCCTTGTCCCACACCAAGGTTCCTTGATATGATATGAATTTTGCGTTTTTTAAGAAATTTTTTTGAAAGTGAATAAAAAATTAGAGGAGAGAATATAAAAGTTAAATGTGGGGTAGAGAATACTCCCTCCGTCCTATTATATGCTTCACCCTTTTGAGAAATCACGCAAATTAAGGAAAAAGGTAAGTGAAGAAAGTGTTGTGAGTGTAAAAGTAAAATAGGAGAGAGAATGAGTGGAGAGAATAGTAAATTTGAAAAGTGTTGTGAATATAAAAGTGAAATAGGAGAGAGAATGAGTGGGTGTAATAGTAAAAATTATTTGTCATTCTAGGAAAGGTGAAGCTTTTAACGGGACACCCATTTTGGCAAAAGGTGAAGCTTGAAATGGGACGGAGAGAGTAGTAGTTAATGATTGATTTTTTTGAAAATGTGTAGAAGATTAGAGGAGAGAGAATGTAAAAGTTAAAAACATTTAATAAGAGAGAGAATGAGTGGGAGGAATAGTAAGTTAATAATTGTTTTTTTTTTTTTTGTAAATATGTTAACTTTATAAGGGTATAATGAATGTTTTTTTGTAAATATATTAAATTATAGCCAAAAACTTATAAAAAACGCGTTTTTTGTTAACTTAACAAAAAACGTGTTTTAAATTACGGTCTCTCACTTTCTCTCACTAAACGCACGGAGCTTCTCTCTCTATACGCAGAAGCGTAATTCCTCCCCACCTTCTTCTCCGACCAATCCGACCAAGCCCAACCACAATTGCCGGCCTCAATCTCCTCCCTAACCAAGCTCTTCCACCGGAAATCAAACCCAATCTCAATCCCCAATCAACCGGCGACCTCCAATCACCCTTCAATCTCCACCTCCGGCGTCGCTTCCTCCCGCTCAAAGTCGAATTCCACACAAGACCAAAACCCTACCAACCATCCCACCGAACTCAGATTTTGATGGAAGTCCCCAGCAGGGGCCTTCAATTCGTGGTGATGGAAGGACCAAAATCGATGCGGTGATGGGCTTGGCCGTTTGATTTTGAATGCCAGTTGGGTAGAAATTGAATGCCAGTTTGAGTTTAGGTAGAAATTGAATGCCAGTTTAATTGATTTTTAATGCCGGTTCATATTTTTTTGAGTGCCAGTACATGTTATTTTGAATGCCAGTTGGTGATTAATCAAGTGTCCGTTAGTGTATAATCAAGTGCCCGTTGGTGTATATTTGAGTGCCCGTTAGTGTATAAACAAGTGCCCGTTAGTGTATAATCAAGTGCCCGTTGGTGTATAATTGAGTGCCCGTTAGTGTATAATAGAGTGCCAGTAATTGTGTAACTGAGTGTCAATGTATTTTTGAATGCCAGTTCTTGTAATTTTGAATGTCAGTCCATGTTTTTTTGAATGCCAGTTCATGTTTTTTTGAATATCTGCAAAAATAATTATCAGTGTTTTTGAGTGCCAGTATATGCATTTTTGAGTGCCAGTAAATGTGTTTTCAAATGTCAGTCCATGTATTTTTGAATGCCAGTGCTTGTATTTTTGAAGAGATGCCAGTTTATGTATTTAAAAGTGCCCGTGTAAAAAGTGTCAGTTTCATGTTTATAAAATGCCAGTATGAAATCACTGGTCATTTGTAATACACAAGATTTTGGGAGAAACTAGTTTCTCCTTAAGTTATAGAAAGTCTTGTTTTATAAACTGTTCCTAAATATTCGCTAACTACTTGCAAGTAAAAAAAAAATGAACTTTTTATAATTTATGGAGAAACTAGTTTCTCCCAAAACTTGCTCTTTGTAATATTAACACTGGCATTTATCATGGTTGCCAGTAATTACAAAAATGCCACCGTTTGTTTTGAACATGGTTGCCAGTAATTACAAAATTGCCACCGTTTATTTTGAAAACACGTTTTTCCTTATCTTAAGAAAAAACTAGTTTTTTATAAGACCAACTCTAAATTATAAGGGTATAAATATATTCAAAACTTGTCATTTATGAAAGAAAATCTTGAAGTGAAACGGATAAAAAAGAAAAGTAGAAACCTTGAAGTGGGACGGAGGAAGTAATATTTTGAGAGATTTCTAAACATATTCCTATCATCAAACTCATATAGTAGTGGACTAAAAACATACTCCCTCGTGGGCCGTTTGGTTCGGTGGAAAAAAAGTGAAGGAATGAAATGGTTAATGGAATGGATTCATGAAGGAATTGGAATGAAAAAAAACTGGTCAAACCCTCCGTTTGGTTGGCACGGAATGAAATGAAATTGTCATTCAATTCCTTGACAAATCATGTTTGATTTGAAAATACAAATTATAGGAATGAAATGAAAACATATAAAATGACTCATTTACCCTTTTTTTTAAAAAAAAATATTTTGGGGGGTGGGGGGGGTAGGTAGGGGGTATGCAAAATGAGTAAAAATATATTTTTTCGTGGAGGTGGGGGGGGGGGGTGGGGGGTGGGGTGGGGGTAGGGGTGGGGGTGGGGGTGGGGTGGGGGGTAGGGTAGGTAGGGGTATGCAAAATGAGTAAAAATATTTTTTTTTTCGTGGGGGTGGGGGTAGGGGTGGGGGGTAGGTGGGGGTGGATGGGAGGAAGGTAGGCAGGGGTATTTTTTTTTTAAAAAAAATAAAATTTTGTGGGGGCGGGTGGGGTGGGGTGGGGAGGTAGTGGATGGGGGGAAGGTAGGCGGGGTATTTTTTTAAAAAAAATAAAATTTCGTGGGGGTGGGGTGGGGTGGGGTGGGGGGTAGGGGGAGGTAGGGGAAGGGGTATTTAAAAAAAAATCGTGGGGGTGGGGGGTGGGGTAGGGGTGAGGGTAGGGTGGATGGGGAAGGTAGGCAGGGGTATTTTTTTTTAAAAAAAAAAAAAAAATCGTGGGGGTGGGGGGGTAGGGCAGGTGGTATGCAAAAAAAAAAAATTCGGGTGGGGTGGGGGGTGTGGGGTGGGTGGGTGCTGGATAGGGGGGTAGGGCTGGATGGGGGGGTGGGGTGGGGGCTGGATAGTGGGGGGGGGGGTAGGCAAGGGGTGGGGGTATTTTGATAAAAAAAAAAAAATTCCATTTCTCTAAGGAATTGACCATTCCTTTCATATTTGGAAGGAATGACCAATTCCTTCATTTGATGAAATTCACGTTTCATTCGAACATCCCAAATAACAAGTTTCTATTATTTTTATATTTAATGGGATACGCTTGCCATACTAACAATAACAATAATTTTACTATTTCTCTTACTCATTTTCTCTCATGTTTTACTTTTAATACTCATAATATCTCCTCCATTCATTATCTCTTCTCTTATTATAATAGTATTTCTTAATTCTCATGTAAATAGAAAAAACTTTAAATCGGATGAAACGGAAGAAGTATTTTGAAGCTTTCTTTCTCTTTTTCCTCATTTCAATTAAAGCTGTCCTTTTTGTCCCAATATGACAAAAGAAATGCCTGTCGTGACATTTGGTATTTCTTTTTATATGAAAGATCATGGGTTGAAACATTAACAAATGTATTAACAAATGTATATGTATTTTTAAGTGTCTCAATTGTACTTCCTTTGTTCCAAAATGTTTATTTTATTTGACTTTTTTTTTTGAACTTTAATCACAAATTTATGAGAGATTAATTATGTTCATAAAATTTTAAAAGTTGTTGTTGATAATATTATTAATGGTGAATCAATAGAAATTTTTAGTATTTCATGAACATAATAAATTGTCATGTATTTGTGGTCAAAGTTCAACAAAAAAATCAAATGGGACAAACATTTTAAGACGAAGGGAATAATAGATTAAGTCTAAAGAAACCCAATTTTTTATTTTATTTAAAAAAACAAACAAACATCATGCATGATTCATTCTAAGACCATCTACAACCATGAAGTTAGCAAATGGCATAGCTGAGGTGGCAATGAAAATCTCCTCCAACCATGACTTTGTTAAAAGTCATCAATGACTTTTACAAAAATTGTTTTGACAGATGCCAAGCTTCACGGCTTGGAATTTTTGAAATTAATTTTTTTTTTTTTTACAAAAATTGCAATTAACATATAAAAAATAATAAAAATACAAAAATATTGAAATAATTATATATAGTAGTAATAAATGTAATATAAATGAATAGGAAAGAGAAAATATGGTGGGATGACTTTTGTCATGAATGAGAATAAAATTGTTTGGAATTGTGTTTTTAATAATTGATGACGTGGAGCTGAGGTGGAGGAGAGAGGAATGAAAATGAAGTGTTATGAGTAAAGATGCTCTAATGTTTCTATCATTCAAAGATTCCATATTGGAACGGAATTCTACAACTAATAAACGGGATTATTACCTAGTGAGTTTTTTTTTCCTTCCTATTATTATGACTTACGATGCCTTTTGAATGATAAAGAAAATATTTTTTTAAAAAAATAAAATTATTCTATTTATTTATGAACAAGATATTCCGTCCATTTAATAAATATCTCATTTTTTTCTTTTAATTTATTTTAAATAAATATTGTATTTTTAAATAAATTATAGTTTTAGTACACTTTTATCACTTTCTCTTTTGTAATCAGAGAGTGAAGTCGAGACTCGAGAGTTTTTGTAGTGAGTATGACAAGTAGATCTCCTTGTCTATTTTACGTAAGACTCTTTTAAATTGAGCCGTCCAAAAAGAAATTAATCTCTTTTATATTGGGACGGATGCGGATGCATTGCAACAGTAATAATTTGAATTTTTAAAAGAAAAGAAAAGAAAAGATAAGTAGACTAGAAAATCCAACACATTTGACCTCAACAACCAACATATAGATTTCCAATTTCCATTGAATATGTCTGCTGGGGAACAAAAAGAATTTTTAAAGATTTTGAATCTTTTTCTTTGATTAAAAAAGGATGAATTTATTTTAAATAAATATTGTATTTTTAAATAATATACACTTTTAGTACACTTTTATCACTTTCTCTCTTGTAATCAGAGAGTGGGGTCGAGAGTTTTTGTAGTGAGTATGATAATTAGGTCTCCTTGTCTATTTTACGTAAGACTCTTTTAAATTGAGCCGCCCAAAAAGAAATTAATCTCTTTTATATTGGGACGGATGTGGATGCATTGCAACAGCAATAATTTGAAATTTTAAAAGAAAAGTAGACTAGAATATCCAACACATTTGACCTCAACAACCAACATATAGATTTCCAATTTCCATTGAATATGTCTGCTGGGGAACAAAAAGAATTTTTAAAGATTTTGAATCTTTTTCTTTGATTAAAAAGGGTGAATTCATGTGTAACAAATTCCATCATGCCTTATATTCAAAGGGAAACATAATTATAGGCATAAATCATGGGGCGGCTTTGGATCAAATTCAAAACAAATTCCATCATTCATTTCTTAAAAAAAAAAAAAAAAAAAAATTATTTTTGATGCTTGAAAATACGATGTAATAAAGCAAAATAACTCTCTATTTTTTTGCTTGTAAATATAATGGAATAAAGTAAAATGGCTTACTAATCTATCTGCGCTTCTTTATTATAAATCAACAGTAGTTCATGCAATTTTCGACGCAATTTTTATCATGGATCATCTGAAAATAGCATCTTTGTGATTTAATAAAAGGGTAAGGCTTAGTATATTCGATCCCCTTGCCCTAACGAACGAAGGTGAAAGCATTTGCGACAATTGAGGGTAACGTTGTTGTATACAATATTAACTTGTATCACAATAAGACATGAGACCTTGTGAGTAATTTACTATCTTAACCTTGAGCTCTGCATAGTGACGGAAAATAACAACTTAGAATTCAAGTCTCGGGAAAAAAAAGTTGCACACCACGAGTTTTTTTGTCTTCTTTTTTTTTTTGTTATTCTTCATGTTTCTTTGTATTGTTGAAGGTAATTGAGTGGTTGGGAAAAATTAAATTAATTTAAAATAATTATTCAACTTAGAGTTGTCTTACAAAAAACGCATTTTTTTCTAAGCTTAGAAAAAACGTGTTTTACATTAGCACTAAGTAACACTAACACTGACACTTTTTTACACTGGCACTTTGTTACACTAACACTGACACTTAATATACATGCACTGACACTTTTTTACACTGGCACTTTGTTACACTAACACTGTCACTTTGTTACACTAACACTGACACTTTTTACACTGGCACATAATATACATGCGCTGACACTTTTTTACACTGGCACTTTGTTACACTAACACTGGCACTTTGTTACACTAACACTTTGTTACACTAACACTGGCATGGCGGGGGAAACAAAACACGTTTTTTCTAAACTTAAGGAAAAACGCGTTTTTTATAAGATTTTGGTTGAGTTGGTCTTACAAAAAACGCGTTTTTTTCTAAGCTTAGGAAAAACGTGTTTTACACTGGCACTTAATAACACTAACACTGACACTTTTTTACACTGGCACTTTGTTACACTAACACTGGCACTTTTATACACTGATACTTAATATACATGCACTGGCACTTTTTTACACTGGCACTTTGTTACATTAACACTGACACTTTTTACACTGGCACTTAATATACATGCACTGACACTTTTTTACACTGGCACTTTGTTACACTAACAATGGCACTTTTTACACTAACACTTAATATACATGCACTGACACTTTTTTACACTGACACTTTGTTACACTAACAATGACATTTGTTTACACTGGCACTTTGTTACAATAACACTGGCATAGCGGGGGAAACAAAACACTTTTTTCCTAAATTTAAGGAAAAATGCGTTTTTTTTTTAAGATTTTGGCTTCAAATTAATTCGTGATAATAATAAAAAAAAAGGTGAAAAATCATTTTTGGGACAGAAGGAGTAGGTAACAAGTGGGAATCCTCAGCTATCAATTGGTCTGTTCAGCATTTGGGCCTCTATTTGTTATGTGTTGTTGGTCGTACTACAGTTTGAGCCCATGACCTTTTGGTACCAACTAGTTTAGGAAATGTTTCCATTGATGCAAGGAACCCAGGTGGTAAAAGGTTGGGGTGGGGATGCAACACGAGAGGGGTCACACATACTATTACTACTTTTGCTCAAGCACACTTAACCGCAGAGTTTTGATAAAATCCTGTGAATTAGTACTAATATGATCGCACCCGCATTTGGGCCTCTATTAGAGCTAGTGTGATTGCACCTGCATTTGGGCCTCCATACAGTTCACTGTTGGTTTGGCTGGCCCTGTTTTTGTGTATATTTAAGTTTGCTTCAACAACAAAATGACAATCCTGAGTTTGCAGGGCTTCACATCCTAACTAATGGATTTTGATTTCGTTGTTCGACTATTTGCCAGTTTCATCTCAATCTCAACAGTGGGGCTGGAATTAATGTGAATTTTTTGGGCAAACCTTGAAGAAAACACAGCCATTAAGATCAAGATGAACATGCGAAATAATTAACGACCAAGTCAGACGTCACACGCTCCAGTTTCCTTAACTTCTCTTGATGATATGCAAGTTTAAAAAGAAAAAGAAAAGAAAATGTATGAAATAGAATACAACGTTGAGATACAAATAATTTTTTGATTATATTTCTAGGTGGGCCACTTGGACTCAATACAAGGAGAGGTGGCCACCTTCCTCACACTCACCATATGGCTATATAGCCACTATGTTCATATAATTATGTGATATTTTCACCCAAAAAAAGAAGAAGATACATACGTTAACAAACAACTCAGCAAATAACACGAACATTCCTCGCGACGGACTCTCAAAAATATGGATACGATCATTCTTACACTTGCTGTTGAACTAAAAGCGGACCCCTTAGAAGAGCTGATTGAACTAAAAGCGGACCCCTCAGAAGAGATGATATCCTTTCCTTATGACTGCATCTTGGCGATTGCAGTTTCAGGTATCATATTCCAGAATGGGCATGAAAATGTACAGTAGAAAGTAGAAACGTACATTCATTTGCCAGGAAATGCAAACCTAAATAGATCTCCTTCACGATTAATGGGTCTGTCTTTTGGAGATGATGTCTTTACTACTCCTGCCTGTCGCAAAATCTCTGTAACAACATAATATCGCCATTGTTAATGTTAAATGCTTAATGAGCCTTTTGGAAGCTGATGAGGACAGATTATACAAACACACACACACACACATGCATACATATATACATGTTGCATAGCACTCTACACTCACATAATTGCACAAGAATCAAGATTGGTCTTGCAAAATACTACGAAGATTATTCCAGAAAATAACGCACGTAAGATTCTGTTCAATTTCATGCAACTATAAAGCTAAGGGTTATGATAACCTAAAGAACAGTGCAAAATGAGAAAAAGGGCAGTAATATCAAAGTTGGGAGTTAAATCCATACTCCCTCTGCCCCACAAAGATGTTCTCATTTGCCTTTTTGTTTGTCCCAAAAATATAGTCTCATTCCCAAAATAGTTAGGTTAAAATCGTTGAACTTGCAAAATTGTCAACCAAGAAACAAGAGGAAGAGGGAAGAAGACGAGAGCCAACCAAGGAGGAAGGGGGAGTGATGGAGGGATAGATTAACTTCATTAAGTTTGGTGATGGAGATAAAATAGGTTGTTAAAATGTAGGAATAGCCAAATATGACTATCATTATGGCAGGACGGAGGGAGTATAATTTTAGCATTCAATAGTGGCTTAGTTACTTTAATAAGGGAGGAGTGGGTTGCTGGAGGTGCAACATTTGAGAGCAAGGAGAGGTATTGGAAATGATATCTTTATGTTCTTGAAATGCTGACATAAGCACAATTTGACTTTGGCTTTAATTACGCAAGCTCCAACCAAATACTACAGAAGCTTAATGTTACCACTTTCTCATCCTCGGTCTTCAAGGTACGCTGACCCTTTCTCCTATTTTAAAGAAAGAAAGAAAAAAGAAGCAACCTTGCATAAACGTACTTCAACTTAGCAAAGTTATTTAACACACGGGTCCACCATGTCAAATGAAGTGCTTTAGAATTGCTTAATGTTTCATCGGGCAGCAAGAGCAAGCTACATTATCATGCATAACTTAGTTCATACAGTAAGATGTTAAACAGTTAGAAATATTTTCGCAATAGCAAACAGCACAAAGATTGCAATACAAAAGTTCATTTGAAAGCAAGCATTAGCATGGTTTTTCATAATTGTTAAGAAAACTTGCCTCTTTTCCTCTCAAGCTCTTCAGCGAGCTCTTCTTTCCATTTTCTTTGTCTCTCAGAGAAGCTTGCACTAAAAATCGAACAAATTAAGTTCTGAGACTCAAATATCAGTAGGAAAGCGCACATTCATTCAGAAAAAAAGTTCAACTGAAAACAAGCATTAGAGATCAATTTACAAACCTTGGACTCATTGGTTCTGGCTGAGAATTAAGAATGAGCTCTTTCCATTCACCACGTTGGGGCGACTGGACATCCTGCTTGTTCTGATTCCCTAAACCACCGACATTAGATACACGTTTCGATTGACTTCCAGGGCTAGCAGTATGCGAAACATCAACAGCAGCCGAATATCTTCTACTAGGAAGCCTACTAGGCGATGGGCTTTTAGGAGGTAAATTAAAATTATTTGAAAGATTTTCCTTATTTTCAGTCCCAACAGCACTTGGAGGAGTGGCTGAATTCAATGAGTTGTAAAACTGTTCATATAGAGGCGTTTGCAGCTTCTTCAGATCTAAAGCCTAAAATAGAATAAAGAAACAAGTGTGAATAAAAAGGACCTGAAAAGTATATTGTTAGTATATTGCTATATCATTATTGGTTTGATAGGAGTGGAAATCTACATGGAAGAGACTTAACACCTTTTCATCCAGAAATGCTCTAATTTTTGTTTCAGTTACTTCATCATCATCCTCAGCTCCTGAAGGCCCGCTTGGGAATGAGAAGTCTCCAGGGCTCACCGAAGGGTTATTATCAGTTGGTTGACCAGAGAATAAGTTAATTGTACTCTTCCCCAGTTCTGGACTTTTATCAAACTTGCAGGACCAATCATCATTTGGTTCAGTCATTGGGTTGAAGCTCTGTACAAGTGAAAAAGTTAAGCACGCTTCAGATGACTCTAGACCTTAAAGGACATAACATTGGAAAAAGATCAAGTACATTTGTTACCTTATTGACATCATTAGAAACTAAAGCAGAACCAAACTTCATTGATCTACTAGAATACAGATCATCATCATCTATCTGGCACATGTCATCATCGTTTCTTGATCCCCAGATGGCACCCATTCCTGAAAATTTCTCAGGATAGATAGTGGAGCATCTTACACTGTCTGAAGCATGATTATCCAAACCATTGCAAGTTCTTTTCATCTCAGGGCTCATGCTGCAGTATCAATTATCCTCAAAGAGTCATCATTGCAAATACAGATATACATATTACATGGCAAAACTTACGAGTTCCTAAGGTCCATTCTTGATGTTGTCATCCTATTTCCTGAACTGTCCTGCAACTGCAAAAGTATTATAATTAGCAAACAGGGTGTCACATCCCACGGGATATCATTTACAGTATTAAAACAGAAGTGACTCGTGCAATTATACTGACCATAACTGAAGTACGATGAACGGGATGGGTTTCAGCATATTCTCCAGTAACAAAAGGATGCTGCAGATGGTCAGCAAAGAGCAAAACAATAAGTAAATAAACATATTATTTTAGTTTAGTTTTGATAAGGCAAACTTATTTTTTCTCTCGCATAACATCTTAAAATGGCAGGCTATAAATGATGATCTGTTGTTAGTAACAGTCTGTAAATTACTGACAAAGAAAAGGATTTTAACCGAGATTACCAGCAGCAAATCTGAGGCAGTAGACCTTAGCTTTGGCTCCCTGACCACCAAAGTTTGGTTAATAAAGATGTGAGGAAAATAAAAGGGCATATATGTGTCTGTTGTGCGCGTGTGAATGTAGTGATGAGGTTTTTTAAAAAAAATAAACTTAAAACATACTTCTGGAGGCATTTTAACAAAAAATCCTTGGCCTCAGCAGAAAGATGGTCAGGAATGGGTGGATGGGATTTAGTTGTGCCAATATGGAAGAGCGCAGCAACCTGAGACGAGGGAAAATGTCACCTAACCACAATTAACATTAACATACAAATTCAACACCCTAATAAACCAGGAGAACAGATAGCAAGTGTAACAATAAAAGATAAAATGTTGTATGTGCATGCCTCCTGGTACTGCTGACTCCAAGGAGGCTTTCCGGTAGCCATCTCGATCACAGTACATCCAACACTCCATATATCAGCTGAGCTGCAAAATTTGTATTGGACGTGATGAGCTCAAAAGTCAAGGCGTATAAAATGCAATGACTTAGTATTTGTGTTTATGTAAAGTGAAAATCTAGCATAAAATGTGAAGGCAGGATGAGAAGGTCTCCACTAAAAGTGTCCGAGCCAAGGAGAAGAAGCATGTGATATGGTCAATATATCAACTTTTATGTCAGGTTTACATTGACTCCAGCTGATCCAACTAATTAAAGCTACGCAAAATTTAAAACCACAAACATGATAACAATAAAAGTAGTCCAATCAGTAACATGCAGAAAGCTCATCACAATTCGGAAAGACAAAACTTGCTGATCTGAGCTAGTTTGTAAGTTCTGAATTAGTTCACTTCAGCAAGTCCAGATGGTTCAATTTCAGTTACTGAGAATGTTTTACGCCATAACATACTCTTCATATATTTAATGCAGCAGTTGCTGCATTTTCACTTTCCCACTAAGTAATATGTTTGACAATGGCAAATTATAAATATCCAACTGTAATGTCCCCTTACATTAGACATGCTGTAGAAGCGTCTCTTTGGTACTATTGCCTAAGGATAAATAAAAATGCAGCACTTTCCAGAAAACTTGTTTGTCAAAGAAGACAACTGGAAGAACTTGAGGGCTCTTTAGTTAACAGACTTAATATCAGAAGAGTGCACCAAACAAGAACTTGCTCTTTAGCAAAATCAGTAATATATTCGAGAAGTAAGAAACACACTACGATTCATATACAAACATTGACTCAAAGAGCTACTACTAATCAGATGCATAAGACCTTAAATTGTAATGATTTAGGTGAACCACATTAAATGATCGTGAGTGGAACTTTCATCCTCCTTAGGGTTCTCTAACCTTTCTCGGTTAAGTGTAGATGCAACTAGCAATCTTGTTGGATTGCCAATACAATACCTTGTAGGACATCATAGTTTAACATTTATGCTTTTGGAAGGAATTTTATACAGTATAAAGCATCAATAAAAAATCTGACTACACTACATTAATTGACTACAAGCAAGAGGTCGAAATTTGCACTAACAAGCTATGCCCTGTTTGGAGAATAACTTCAGGAGCCATCCAGTATGGAGTGCCCTTCATTGATTTGGCACCGGTCATCGTAGCCTGCAACGACATGTTAATCTTAGCTATGATACAATGTTTGAAAAGCAAAAAGAAATGAAGAAAGTAGAAAATAAAAGTAAAGGAACAATGTCCCTACCAGTTCAACGACTTTCTTGGATGCACCAAAGTCTGCAAGCTTAATGCAGCCCTGGTTATCCACAAGGATATTTGCCCCCTTACATGAGCAATTGTATCACATGTCAGTAATTTTATACGTAGCTAATAGAATGATAGAAATGAAACATTTTGCGTATATTCGCTCAGAATAGAACTACCTTGATGTCTCTATGCATAATACCATTTTTATGAAGGTATTCCAATCCCAGCAACAGTTGTTTCGTGTACATTCGTAAAACCTGAATGGGTATTATTTTAAGGAAATTAGTATCAAATTCCAAAAGCTAGATTAAAATTGAAGGTATTTTCTACAGCTTCAAAAGCAACTGTTCTTTGCATATTCTCGCCATCCGCCAATGAAGAAGATTTAAGCAAAAAAGGGACTCGAGTTAAGCACCCGGAATGATTAAAAAGCACTCTCAGCTGGTGTGGAGCCAATGTGTCTGGCTCCCTTGACTCTTTCCTAAATTTGACCGAAATGGTGTGAAAAGCTTCATAATTGAAGATGTACCAACAGAGAAACAGAAACTTACAGACTCGGGGAATGACCCAAATTTGCTCAAAAGTGAAGAGATGGATCCACCCGGAACAAACTCCAGCAGAATATTTAATGAGTCGTCCTCTCTAGCAGTTCCCAGATATCTCTGGAACCAAAAGACACAGGACATTGATAAGAATCATCAGCAGAGGGAGGGGAAAAATTACAGACACTCACACACCAGACTTACCACTATATTTGGATGTGAGAGATTCTTTAAAAGCTTCACTTCCTCCTCAAGCTCTTGGATGTGAGCCTATCAAGCAAACAACACAAGCCTAAGTTAATTGCTGCACGTACCGCTCCACATTTATTAATGCATAAAACTATTGCAATAAATTCCAATTCCCGATGTGTAGTCCCAAACATTTGTTGTCAGAAATGTCGAATTTCAAATGAATCAGTAAAATCAACCCTGAGCTTATTTTAGAACCAGACTTATTATAAGAGGTTAGTGTAAATTGAATTTCCTTGATGACATTCTACTTGCAAATCGAAGGGAAAATATGTCTTTAGGTATGAAAGCTGAAGTTGCTAAGTTTTTAAATATTGAAGGAATAAAGAATATGAGTAATACAGTTCAAATAAATACTGATACCCCTTTCAGCTTTTCTGGGTAAAATGTTTCCACTGAAACTATCATATGGTTTTTCTTTGAAGTTGGACACCAACAAATTACATTCACACAATGCCATAAAATGAAGAATACTCCCCAAATGCAATCAAAGTGAAAAGCACTAACTGTAATTTGACCGTGCTTACCTGTGTTTTCTCCTTAGAAGCATTATTTACAGCAATCGAAACCTGCACACAACCGAAAAGCCAACAACATCAAAGTCAAATCTTTAAATAATTAGAGAAAACCTGATTTCCAAAGAAATTCACAACCAATTATCAATAGTCACACCTGTTTAACAGCAAGGAGCTCCCCTGAATCGAGATTCATCCCCATGTAAACCCTACCAAAAGCACCACACCCAATCAATTCCCCTTTCCGCCACCGGATCGGCGGCACATCCTCTTTCTTAACCGCGCTAGGTTTTGCAATCGGAGGGAGCGCAGGAACAGATGGTTTAAATAGCCCGATTCTAGATTTCCGAATACTCGATCCGATCTTCTCGACAAACCCTCCAAAAGCACCAGCAGCGCCGCCCCCATCGTCTCCACCGACACCTGACGGCTTGAAAACTAAAGATCGACGAACTGAGCCGATAAAATCCTGCATAATAACTGGAAACTATGGAAATTCTGTGAAAAATTTGGGTTGATTTGAGAAAATCTAGGGTTCACTGGTTTGCATTTTCCGGTGAGTGAAGAGTTAATATTCTTGAGGAGAGAGAGAGGAGGGAAACGATCAAGAATCCGTTGATTCAAAATTAAAATAAAAGTTAGGCGAAATTAACATTTGGCTACTTGCAAAATTATTCATATAAAAGTCATCCAAATTTCAAAATATTTAACTTGACTATAGAATTAGCAAAATATATTCAAACGGCCCCAAAGATAATGAATGTTAACTTTTACCATTATCTAATTACAAAATCTTCTTTACAGCTCTCAATAAATATCATTTTGCTCTTTCCTAAGATTTAATATCAAGCTTCATCATCTGTACATTCTTTTTTTTATTTATTTATCTTCAACCCCAGTTTTGTTTTTCTTCCTCTATTTTCCATTTATTCTCCACAAGTTAAGAATTCTATACTTAATAATTCTCCATCCCTACGTCCCTAAAGTAACCGTCTATTTTCTTTTCTGTTTTTTTTTTTTTAAATAGTAGCAATATCGTATACTCCGTATTTCATTATTCACAGAAAGATAGTCTTAATTATTGCACACTAGTAAAAGCCCGTGTCCGAGGACACGTAGTATTCTTTTTATTATTATTTAATTTTTTTATTAAAAAAAATAAAAAAAGGACAAAATGGGAAAGGGTCAACTTAGTGAGGACAAAATGGGAAAAAAAAATTGACACTATTCATTGTACTGTTCATTGCTGAGTTGGACAGTTGCCATTTATAATATAGATTATTCTACCCAAATTTTGAAGAGTCGGTCTACGGAGAAACGCGGGGCAACGTTTGTCGCGCGACATACTTAGCCAGTTTCTGGATATCACTTTCATCAGTTTCTGGATATCCAGAACATTGAATATGGATATCCAGAAACTTATGAAAGTGATATCCAGAAACCAAATATTTTTTCTGGATATCCTTTCCAAAGCTTCTGGATATCCAGAACATTGAATATGGATATCCAGAAACTGATGAAAGTGATATCCAGAAATCAAATATTTTTTCTGGATATCCTTTCCAAAGCTTCTGGATATCCATATTCAATGTTCTGGATATCTAGAAACTGATGAAAGTAATATCTAGTTGTTGTGGCTAAGTATGTCGCGCGACAAACATTGCCCCGTTTCTCCATACGCGACGGAGAAACGCGTTTCTCCCCAGATTTTGTGAATTTTGAATGATGCCCGTTGATTATGATAAAATTTAATTCTTGAACTAAGGAAAAGTTTTCCTATATATCTATAGTTATTTATTCATTTTGATAAAAAAAATTAATGTATTGACAAATGTATCGATATAACAAGGGAGAATGTCTCATAAGTTATAAAAAAGTTTCATAATGCCCTGATCGAGCCAAAATTGTATTCAGGCCAATATAACCTAAATCAACGAATTGGATCTCTGAATTTGCCTTAAATAAGCGTGAAACAGATGAACTAACAATAAAACTAAGTCGCAACTTCACCGGCGAATGTCATCCGACGTGAGAGTAAGAATTTATTTGAGAGAATAAGAAAAGAATTGAGGAAAAAGATTAGATAACAGAATAGACCTGATTTTGTAGTTATGATATCTTATTTATAGGGAATTGGTGAAGTATCCTCAAGAATAGGGATTAGAATTGGAGTTGGATTAGGAAAGTAAATCCTGGCCAGGATTAGAATCCTGTGTAGACCGGAATCCTTATGGAAATAGGACTGTCCAAGCACAATCATGCTCGGTTGAAGGATCCTCTCCTCGGCTTGGTCCGAGGACCGAGGTCCCTGGGCAACGTTGCCAACGAAGCACTTCTTCTCGTGAAACGTGCTTATGCTCGGTTACGCAACGAGCTCACCCTTAAGCCATCACCAATTGTTCAACTTGCTTTCCATGGGGCCTGAAGGGGTTGGGGCCAAGCTCGTGCTCGTTGGCTGGGGCCTCCACACGAGCCTGTCCTAGTACGTACTTGGGTCTTCGCGTATCAGGATCCGAACAAGCCTCCACAGGCTAGGAACCGAGCAGGTACTTGGGTTATTTCTTTCAGTGGCCTCCTGCTTTCTACTATAAGGGGAGAGTAGAAAGCATATAAATTGACACCGTGCTCATCTAGACTGTTGAATACAACCAAATGGATGGAGGTGGAGAGGTGGAATGCCAAGAGGCTTTGTGAGGGTAGAGCACGTAAGGGGACAACTGGCACCTACTTCGAAGCATTTTGAATTTCAAAGGGCGCCGTCATATCTTTTCATCATTAATGAGCGGGAACCAAGATTTGACATTCCGCATTGGGAAGGCATGCGTCATCAAAGGCTGGCCCACAACCTAAATTTTGACCCGCGATTTGAATTTGGTTGAATTATAAAGCTAAACACCCCTTCCCCTTTTCACTCTTTAAGCTTCTAGAGTTGTTGAAAGAGAATCTAGTGCATTTCCAGGCGATTTTCGGCAACCTTACTTCCTTTCTCCGGTAAAGTAATCCTCCATTATTACCGTTCATCTCCGTTCAACCACCTATTTACAGGTATTGTTCCTTTATCATAACTCTTTTAAGAAGTATAATTTATCGTTTATTAAGCATAGTTATTAGCTCCGGTGAGGTGTTCGCCGAAGAAGAGGTAATTTACGGCCACCTGGGGAGGTTTATGAGTCTTTTCTTATTTCTTTTCCAGAAAATGACGTCCGAATTCATGAAAGTCGTAGGAGATTCCCTATATTGTTACCACCAAATAAACAAATTAATCTACATGAGAGTGAGTGATGGATGGGTTAAGTTTGTTCTTCGTGAGATTGAGGCCATCCTGACAGCCTACCAGTGCTTTGTGGAAGGATTTAGGATGCCTTGGATAGGGTGTGAGGACTGGATGAGGACCGGGCACTGGGTCGTAGTCAAATTTGATTATTACAACGAACGTATCAACCACATAATAACCCACTATGTGGTTGGAGTTAAACCTCCCTTGACTTGTGTAGAGACATGGGCAAGTATAGGAGAGGGATCTGAACCATCAACGAGCTCACGCTCTTTGCCTGACCAAGAGTCTGACCCTTCTCCTATTCGTGCAGGTATGTTGAGGAGTGACGAAAGTAGTGATTCTCAAAACTCCCAAATCTCTGGTGGGGATACGCCCAGAATGATGATGCTCATGTCTTGAGCTCAGACTCAAAGAGAACTAAGGACATTATCGAGCAGGCGAGCCAAATGGTTGTAGATTCTGCCCAGGACCTCTAGCGGCCGATCAAGTGACTGTCGCTATTATCGCCCCAATTCCTCGAGCCGGAGGTGGTGGCAACGTCATCGAGGAGGCGGTGTTGAGATTTGAGAGTGCTTCGAACGTTGAACCGTTAGACGAGTGGGGTAAGGAGGACAGTGACCATATAGTAATTAAGAGCTCACGATCGTTTAGATACCGTCCACGAAGCCTACAGCATGTCGCACCTGTTTATGAAGAGACATTGGAGGAAATTAACTTCACAAGGAATTTTTGCTTGGAGTACAACATAAACCAGGATAATTATAAAGTTACTTATGTTAATAGGGCGATAAAGGGCGTGGAGATTGCAAATTTGATAGGAAATAGAGAGAAGGTGGCCTTCTTTGTTGGACAGTTCGAGCTCGGACTTAGGTTGCCCCTAGATCCCTTCACCTCGTCTTTCTTAAAAGAGTGCAATGTTGTGCCAATCCTGATGGTCGTGAATACCGTGAGGACGGTGAATAGCTTCCCCGTCGCTTGTCGACTTCTTGGGTACGAGCCCACGCTCGGGGAATTTTGCCATTTCTTCCATATATGTCGTACTCAGAGCAAGTCTAGCAATCCCAGGTACCAAACCCTCAGCTTATCTAACAACCCCAGCAATCCCAAGCTTCTCTTCAATTTTCCGAGCAAGCTAAATGCCTTTGACAAAGATTTGGTAGTGATAGAGAGCCGAAAAGGGTAGGGATTCCATTATCCGCGTGATGACCTTCAAAGGATGATGGACCCTTGATCCCCTGAGTGGACCGACTAGTTGACTGACGCTATGAAAGGGATATTGGTGAGAGCAAGCGAGAGTGGGTTGTTGAATGGTCGCGGTTGGTAAACATGCGTAAATACTATGCTCTAGCCGGTTTGAATGTGACCCCAATTGAGGGCGTAAATTCGTTGGTTACCATGAAGCCCGAGCGATGTGATCCTTTCTGGGTAGTTCATGAGAACTGCTCGTTTGAGATTGACTACCCGACTTGCACGAGCACCGGAGTCCATTAGCATAACTTTTTCCACTATGGAGGTTTTATTTTTGTTCATTTTCTTGCTCATTTTTCTTCTGTATAATCTCCTCGTTTTGCTAAATCTTGTCTCTTGTCTTTTGTCTTTTGCAGCTATGAGCTGCCACGGTAATGAGATAGTGTCAAAGGCCCAAGCGAACGACGTGGAGCCTTCCTTCGACCAGCTAAGGCGCCAGAATGCCTCAAAAACGTGCAAAATATAAATAACAGAGTCGTGTTTGGCAAGGCATGCTTGCGAGGAAGGGCCCATCTGGGGTCCCAGTGAGTACCCCTGATGGTCGGCACCACTCTGTGTATGAGGGGCCTAAGAAGACAGGCCCGAGTGGGGGGTCTCAAGCCATGAGTTTCGAGAGGCCTAGCTCGGTCCAGGTAATGGTGGCAAGCCCTACTCCCATGGCCGCTCGTGTTGAACCGGGCAAAGACTTGGCCCCAAAGAAGAGGGGGGCTTCCGAGCGGATGGGCTTTGAGCCTCCTTCCAAGAAAGGCTCGGGGGAAGAACGCACCATTGTTCGCCGGGTGAATATAGTTGCGACCAAAACAATTGATGAAGTGGACTAGAAGTGCAAGCGGCTCACTGACATCACTTTATTCCGAAGTCTCCCTCTCCAGCTCGAACATGGTCCCAAGTTAAGGTTTGGTCATGCAGTGATCAAACGTGCGGCCGATTACGACCGCATAAAGGAGTATGAGGTGGAAGATGCTCCGTTCGACTTAATGAATGATCGATGGCTTACAGCTAAGCGGGGTAAGTGCTAGTCTCATTTTTGTCAGCTTTTTTGCTTCATTTTCGTGGGTATGATGGAGACCCTCAAGCTCTCTCATAAAAAGCTGGAGGATGAGAGGGACGACTTGAAGGCTACTTTCGAGCAGGCAAGGGAAAAGATCTCCAATATGGAGAATGAAGTGAAGTTGTGATATGGTCGTAATGTTGAGCTCGACCGACATCATGAAGAGGCTCGGGAAAATCTAAAGGAAAAGGATACCAATCTTGTTGTTGCTCGGTCTTCCTCTGTGGACGAGTCCTAAATCATCGCTCGTTCTGAGCAATCCCGATCTTGACTGAGGCAATGGGGTTTCTTTGATAAGGGGCATCTGCAGGGGGTGAGAAAGTGCTATGGGCACGATCATCTTCCACAAGACCCTGAGGTGCTCGCTGGCATAGTCACCGCTCCATAATTCAGTGAGGTCGCCCGAGCTGTTCATGCCATGATTCCTTTTGACGAGAGGGAGCTTAGGCAACTTGAAGCTCAAGACCTAAAGGAGAAGCTGCCCGTCTGGGCTCATCCCGAGCTTTTGCCGACCAACGTGTCGTCGGTCCTTACAAACCGGGAAGAGGAGGTCTAGCAAGCTGAAGTGGAGGAAGAGGGGGATGAGGAGATTCCATCCGAGGAGTCTGAGTTAGAGACCGAGCCCACTGAGGTCGATAATGAGTAATTTGTAATAGGATAGTGAATGTAGCCCGAGGGACGGGATGTATTTATGTAATTATCTTTTGCATGTTTTCGTAATCGTAACAGTTGTTGAATCATTTGATTGTGCGTGTGTTTGTTGTTTTTTGTTTGAACTTTTCAAGTATTAGCTCATTTTGGACTTCGTACGCGTATTAACTTGTGCTTATGTATGATCTGGCCTCCGAGCTTGCGTATGAAGTGAAAATCTAGCATGCGGTTTGTAATCACGAGTATTAATTTGGGTCCTGACCACGGTATCCAAATAAGTTTTGGAATGAGCTGAATGCTGACCACGCATCCAACTTGTTGATGAGTTCTAAGTTGTAATCCTGACTACGGATTCAACTTAGTTCTAGGCCGAGCTGGATGCTGACCACGCATCCAGCTCGTTGACGAGCGCTAAGTTGTAATCCTGACCACGGATTCAACTTAGTTTTAGGCTGAGCTGCCACGCATCCAGCTCATTGACGAGTGCTAAGTTGTAATCCTGACCACAGATTCAACTTAGTTCTAGCCTCAGCTGAATGCTGACCACGCTTCCAGCTAGTTGACGAGTGCTAAGTTGTAATTCTGACCACGGATTCAACATAGTTCTAGGCCGGGCTGAATGCTGACCACACATCTAGCTCGTTGACGAGAGCTAAGTTGTAATCCTGACCATGGATTCAACTTAGTTGAAGGGCGAACTGGATGCTGACCATGCCTCCAGCTCGCGTATAAGTGTCGAGTTGTGTTTTTTTAGTGTCAATCAAAGTTTTGAGCAAGGAATTATATCACTAATGCAGTATTATTATGGACGCTTCCAAAGAGCTATCCCTTACAAAACGTAAAAATGTTTGGGTGCTCGAAAAGAGTTATCCCCAACCAACAACTTAACAATTGGGTGCTCAAAAAGAGCTATCCCCACATATGGAAAAACTATTAAAAAATAAGGATAATTGTTACTGGAAGTATTTGATAAGATGATCAGAGTGTCATGGGTTCTTGAGCTCTTTGCCTTCTAGCATTTTCAATATGTAAGTGCCTTATTTGATGACGCGTACCACTATGAACGGTCCTTTCTAGTTGGGAGATAGCTTGTTTTTTTCGATTATGCACCTTGTTGCTTCGATTTTCCGCAAAACCCAAACTCCTTCCCTGAAAACCCTCTTGTGTACCCTCCTATCGTGGTACACTTTGGTTTTTTGCTTGTAGTTCACAGCTCTCAGGTGGGCTTCCAATCTTCTCTCATCTAACTGGTCCAGGTCTATCAGTCAACTCTCCTCGTATTTATCCACCTTGAAGAGGGCTTCTCAGGATGTGAAGATGACGAGCATGAAAGGGGCCATAGCCTCTGATCCGTATGTGAGCGTAAGGGTCTTTCTCCGGCCGGTCTGCGTTTGGTTGTGCAAACTGCCCATAACGCTACTGGAAACTCATCTATCCAGCGTCCTGCTCTCCCATTCAGGTTCCTCTTGAAGGAATGAAGTATCAATTTATTTGCAGCTTCTGCTTGCCTGTTTCCTTGCGGTCGTGATACCGATGATTTCCAATATTTCACTCTAAGCCTCCTGCATATGGCCGTGAAGGCGTCCAAGAACTGAAGACCGTGGTCGGAGACAATGACATGGGGGATTCCAAATCTGAACCAGATAAATTCATTGACGAAATAGATCACGTTCTCCTCTGTGATACTGGCTAATGGTTTAACCTAGATCCATTTTGTGAAATAATCCATAGCTACGACCACATATTTGCAGTTTCCTCGTGTGGTGGGAAAATGGCCTACAAGGTCGATCCCCCACATATCAAAAGGCCAACAAGCTACTACCGATGTCTGTTCGGTTGATGTGATTTATGGCAGGTCTGCATATCTTTGACACTTATCGCACCTCTTCACATATTTGAGCGTGTCTCGCATTATGCTTGGCCATTAATATCCCAGAGTCAATATCTTGTCTGCCAGAGTCCGAGCTTATGGTTTCCACCACATATGCCCTCGTATTCCCGGGCGAGCAGATCATCAATTTAGTCGGGTGGGACACATCTGAGCATAGGTTTTGTAAATGATCACCTGAGCAGGGCCCCGTCGCAGAGGGCGAACTTGGCTGCTGTTTTCTTGATTATCATTGCTTTGTTCTCGTTTTCAGGGAGCACCTCTCTCTCTCTCTCAATGTAATCTTTCATATCATCTATCAAGCTTCTGCTTGGTGTTTCCGTAATCTCCATTATCTGAGGTCGGTTAATAGTAGGCTCGTCTAAAAACTCAATCCATTTGTTGTGGTCGATATCTTCAACATCAACAGTGGCCATTTTAGAGAGTAGGTTTGCTCGTCCATTGTCCAGTAGCCCTATCTGCATGATCGCCCAATACTCCAGGCTTTATGTTAATCTCCTGACCATTTCATAATAGCGAGCGATCATGGGATGTACGACTTCGTATATTCCTCGTATTTGGTTCACGACGAGCTGGGAGTATGTGTGAGTTGCCAGCTTTTTAACTTAGATGGCTTGAGCGAGCTCTATACCTGCGATCAGCCCCTCGTACTCTGTTTGATTATTAGATGCGGGGAATTTAAACCGGACTTCCTTTTCCACCATATGTTTACCGTCTAGAGAGTTCAATAGGATACCTGTTTTGGTCGTGCTTTTTGTAGCTGACCCATCGATGTAAAGCGTCCAACAGTCAGCGAGTATAGTTGGAGGCTCTAACTTCATCATTGTGCTTGGTTCTGAAACGGGGTGCTCACATGTAAAGGTTGTCTCTACCAGGAAATCTACCAAGGGTTGAGCCTGCAGTGTTTTCCTTGGTTGATAGGCAATTTCAAACTCGGTGAGCTCGATAGACTAGTTGAGTAGGCGCCCTAAACTTTCTGCAAAAGGAGGTTCAATTCTTGAGAAACCTGTGCCACGGGGTCCAATGGGGAGTGAATGCATGCCCGTTTTCAGCAGGAGCCTCCCGTCGCGCTCCGTTAGCTCCCTGACAATGACGTTGTGTAGTCATATTGAAGGCTGGACTTGGGGGTACATTGGAGATTCCTCCTTGGCCAAGGGCGGCTGTATGGGCCCTGGTGAGAACTCTGGTGGCGTTGGTGGGGGCTAAGGGTGGAAGATTAGGGTTTTGGGGTTGTCCAGGTAGTGGTATGTATGGGTGATTATCGCCTAGCACATTAAACACTCCAAGAATAATGGCGTTTTCTTAACCGTTACTAGCCGAACCCTCCAAAGAAACCATGTTTGTCACCGGAATATGGAAAAATACGGCTAAAGTCACGGATTTGGGAAGCTTTAATTGAGGCAAATAGTGTCGATTCCCGGCAATGGAACCAAACTGATTAAGCCAAAATTGTATTCGGGTCAATCTAGCCTGAATCAACGGATTGGATCTTTGGAATTGCCTCAAATAAGCCTAAAACTGATGAACAAACAATAAAACTAAGTCGGGGCTTCACCGGCGAATGCCCTCCAACGTGAGATTAAGAATATATTTGAGAGAATAAGAAAAGAATTAAGAAAAAAGATTAGAGAACATAATATACCTGATTTTGGAGTTATGATCTCTTATTTATAGGAAATTGGTGGAGTAATACTCAAGAATAGAAATTAGAATTGGAGTTGGATTAGGAAAGTAATCCTGGTCAGGATTAGAATCCTGTGTAGACCGGAATTCTTATTGAAATAGGACTGTACGAGCACAATCCTGCTCGATTGAGGGGTCTTATCCTCGGCTTGGGCCGAGGATCGAGGTCCCTTGGCAACATTGCCAACGAAGCACTTCTTCTCGTGAAACGTGCTCATGCTCGATTACAGAATGAGCTCACCCTTAAGCCATCACCAATTGTCCAGCTTGCTTTACATGGCGCCTGAAGGGGCTAGGGCCGAGCTCGTGCTTGTAGGTTGGGGCATCCACACGACCCTGTCCTAGTATGTACTTGGGTCTCCACATATTAGGATCCGAGCAAGCCTCCACGTGCTAGGACCCTAGCAGGTACTTGGGTTATTCCTTTCATGCCCTATAATTTTCTTTCCAAATTGTATTATTAAATAATAATATTGAATACAAAATAATGATAATACTAAATAATCATATAATACAACATTGATGATGATAGGTGGCGCCGACAAACGGATTCAGGCGATCGGTGACCGAATTTCGACGAGTTTCTGGCGGTCGGATTTCGAATTTTGGCGGGCGGTGGCCGACGGCGACCGGTGGCGGTGATGGTGGCAGGATGAAGTATTGAGTATGTTGTATCATAATTTTTAAATATTGCATATAGAATGCAGTATAATATAATAATGTATAAAGAACTTATTTGTTGACATTTAAATTAATAAGAAATTTAAGGTGAAATGATTTGTGCCAAAAGTAATAAGGTTGTTGTGCTACAATAGAAAAAAAGATTTTTTTTCTCAAATAATTCTATTTTTAAAATATAAATTCCAAAATAACTCACATTTGAAACTATTTTCAAAATGATCAATTTTTTAGAACTCGCTACACAGTTTAGCGAGTTCAACATATTACCGTTGAAACCCACTACACCATTTAGGGAGTTTAGTTAAATTAGTGTTAATTACAAGGTTGATTATTACTGACATAATTCTTATATTTTGAAATTTTATATAAAAACCCTTTTACTAACATAGAGGGAGTGTGTGTCACGGGATGTTACCGAGTAGTCGGTAATGGCTATTACTACTTATTAGGCTCCGTTTGTTTCGACGTAAAATGTTTTCCGGAAAACGTTTTCTGGAAAATGTTTTCCTGTAAAATGTTTTCCTGTAAAATGTTTTACGGAGGTAGAGCGTAAAATATTTTACGGAGGAAAATATTTTACGGAGGAAGGGTGTAAAATGTTTTCGGGTGTTTGGTAAAACGACTCATATTTCACAAGGTGACCTACCCCACCCCCCCCACCCACCCCTCCCCCCCAAAAAAAATTTTATTTTTTTTTTCTTTGTAATCGCCCCCTACCCTGCCTACCCCCACCCCCACCCACCCCCCAAAAAAAAATTTTTTTTTTTTCTGTCGCCCCCTACCCTGCCCCCCCACCCCCACCCACCCCCCCCAAAAAAATTTTTTTTTTGTAATCGCCCCCTCCTACCTGCCACTTCACCCACCCCCCCAAAAAAATTTTTTTTTTTTTTATGTCGCCCCCTTACCCCCTGCCACCTACCCTGCCCACCCCCCAAATTTTTTTTTTTTTGTAATCGCCCCCCCACCCTCTACCCTACCCTTCACCCCAAAAATTTTTTTTTTTGTATCGCCCCCACCCCCCCACCCACTTACCCCCCAAAAAAATTTTTTTGGGTGGTGGGGTGGTGGGTGGGGGCAGGGTAGGGAGCGATTACAAAAAAAAAAAAATTTTGGGGGGTGGGGGGGAGGCAGGGTGTGGGGGCGATTACAAAAAAAAAAAATTTTGGGGGGGGTAAGCGAGGGGTAGGGGGCGATTAAAAAAAAAAAAAATTTTGGGGGGTGGGGTGGGGGTGGGGTGAAGGGGGGTGGGCAGGAGGGGGTAGGGGGCGATTACAAAAAAAAAAAAAAAAAATTTGGGGGGGTGGGGGGGGGAAGGAGGGGGTAGGGGCGATTACAAAAAAAAAAATTTTTTTGGGGGGTGGGTGGGGGGGGTGGGGTAGGCTTGGGGGAGTGGGGGCGATTACAAAAAAAATTTTTTTTGGGGGTGGGGGGGTGGGATAGGCGGTGGGGTGGTTGTACCGGGCGTAATATGAGTTGTACATTAAGGCCTCCATTTTTCGGAAAATGTTTTACTTAGGACAAGGTCAGTAGGTCGTTTTACTTAGGAAGGGCGTAAAATGTTTTCCGGAAAACGTTTTACTTAGGCAACCAAACAGCGGAAAACGAGTTATTTTCCGGAAAACATTTTCCGAGGGCTAACCAAACACCGTAAAACAGGTTATTTTCCGGAAAACATTTTCCGGAAAATGTTTTACGGTGAAACAAACGGAGCCTTAGTGTTGATCGAATTTGGGTGTTAACTGATCTTTGGGTGTGTGTTGACCGATTGTTGTTGTTAATTTGGAGTAGCTAATAGAAGTTTGACCTGTTATGTGACTTGTTGTATGATTGACGTACTGAACATGTTGTGTGACATGATGCATGACCTATTGCGTGACCGACTTGCTCAACCTGTTGTGTGACATGTTGCGTGACTTGTTGTGTGACCGACTTGCTCAACCTATTTAGGTGTGACCGGCTTGGCTCAACCGATTATTTGTGTCAGTAATAATCAGCCTTTTGTAATTAACCATAATTTAACTAAATTCGCTAAATGGTGTAACGAGTTCTAAAAAGTTGATCATTTTGGAAAATAGTTTCAAATGTGAGTTATTTTGGGATTTATATTTTTAAAATGGAATTATTTGAAAAAAAAATCTAGAAAAAATGACGTTCGTTATTATATGGTATATTCACAGAGGTTCACGAATTTTTTCTCAAATAATCCTTTTTTACTTTTTTATTTACCAAAATGACTCACTATTCAAACTATTGTCCAGAGTGTCCATTTTTTTGAAAATCGCTACACCGTGTAGCGAGTTTGACTTGGGTCTGGTCAAAACTCGCTACACCGTGTAGCGAGTTTGGCCAAACCTAATTAAACTCGCTACACGGTGTAGCGAGTTTGGAATCCCTTTTATTTAATTCTTCTCTTCTCTTCCTTCTTTCTTTCTATATATATATATATTATATATATATATATATATATATATATATATATATATATATATATATATATATATATATATATATATATATATATATATATATATATATATATATATATATATATATATATATATATATATATATATATATATATATATATTATTTATATATATATAAAATAATAAATTAGAAAGAGGAAGTTTCCTTAAAAGTCCTCTCACTAAGAGAGGTCCCAAAGGAACTTGAAAAATAATGAAGATGAATCATCTATTTATAGTAGAAGAAAGATTTGAAAAATGTAGGATACATCTATGTGGAAAACACAAAAAACATTTGAATTTAGAGATGGTGGGAAAAATAAAATTTCATTTGCCTCCAAAAATTTCATTTGCACCCCTCATGAATTTTTTGGAGGCAAATGAAATTTTTCCTTAAATCAATTACTTCTCTTGGATCTTTTACTTGTTTCATTTTTATGTGAAAGTCTCATGAAATTTTTGACTAGTAATATACGTGATTTAATTATCTTAATAATGAAAACTTAAAAAATATTGTATTTAATTTTTCAATTTTTACACTTTTATGAATAATGATTTAGGGTGAGGGGGCGCATGAAATTATTTCTACATATTTCTCATACTCTATTATGATCCAAATTAGTACTTTTTTCAAATATCTATTATGCTACAAGTAATCATTATAATAAATATGCAAGAGCTAGTGAATTATTTCTTCCGTCTCAGAAAGAAGTAGAAAGAAAGTTAATTCTATTTTAATTTAAATTTAGTGGTAAGGTTAATTGAATTTTTCCAAAAAAAAAAATTGAAAAATTAAATACAATATTTTTTAAGTTTTCATTATTAAGATAATTAAATCACGTATATTACTAATCAAAATTTCATGAGGCTTTCACATAAAAATAGAACAAGTAAAATGTTCAAGAGAAGTAATTGATTTAAGGAAAAAATTCATTTGCCCCCAAAAAATTCATGAGGAGTGCAAATGAAATTTTTGGAGGCAAATGAAATTTTGTTTTTCCCACCATCTCTAAATTTAAATATTTTTTGTGTTTCCCACATAGATGTATCCTACATTTTTCAAATCTTTCTTCTACTATAAATAGATGATTCATCTTCATTGTTTTTCAAGTTCCTTTGGGACCTCTCTTAGTGAGAGGACTTTTAAAGGGACTTCCTCTTTCTAATTTATTATTTTTTATATATATAAATAATATATATATATATATATATATATATATATATATATATATATATATATATATATATATATATATATATATATATATAATATATATAGAAAGAAAGAAGGAAGGAAGAGAAGAGAAGAATTAAATAAAATAAGAAAAAAAAAGGGATTCCGACCAAACTCGCTACACGGTGTAGCGAGTTTAGGTTAATTAAATGCCCTAATTAATTTCCAAACGGCCAAACTTAATTACCCTAAACTCGCTACACGGTGTAGCGAGTTTTGACAAACCCTAATCAAACTCGCTACACGGTGTAGCGATTTTCAAAAAAATGAACATTCTGGGCAATAGTTTGAACAGTGAGTCATTTTGGTAAATAAAAAAGTAAAAAAGGATTATTTGAGAAAAAATTCGAGGTTCACTTGACCTCTCATTTTTCTTTATTTCACTTTGGTTTTTTAAATTTGAAGGGAAAAATATATATTTACTCGCCAGTTAAATTTTGAGTTGATCCCCTTATCAATATTTTTAAGATTTTTTTTCTTGGGAATTTGACTCGGAAGTTCCTTTTCACTTCCCCTCAAGTTCCTCATTAAATCGAAATGCCCTGAAAGTTCTTATGCAGTAATACATAATATTGCATTCAATATTATTATATTCACTCATATGTGAATATAATACTGCATCTATAATACAACATGGTGAAGAAACTTCTCGGGCATTATGATACTTTTTTAAAACTTCCCGGTCACTCTCCCTTTTTTCTTTTTAGATTTGCTTCGCTAGTGGAGAGGGCTTGTTAAGAGTTACTCATAATTGCATCGCCATAGATCGAATTTTTTTTAAGAAAATAAACATCAATTGCGTTAGTGAAGAATAAAAATCAATTGTGTTAGTGAAGATTAAAAATATGGTGATTCACAACAGTCGAAAACTTATCTCAAAAATAAAAATTTCTACAAAAATGTAAAATGGCCAAAAAATTGTCCGCAATAAAAGTGCCTAATACATTACATCTCTCGATTAGGAAAATCTAATCCTAAACCAAATCTCAAGTATTGAAACCAAAAATACAAAGAATACAATACGACTCTCAATACAAAGATAAATCAAAATACTCTCGACAAAAAAAGAGAATGCAAATGCTTTCGACAAATGAGGGAATACAAATATTATAATGAGAGTGCAAGGAACAAATCTCCGCTTTATGAAATCCATGAAAGTTGTCGATTACACTAATCGATTTTTGACAAAATCAAAATTTATTGTTAAAAGCAAGAAATCTCTTCTAATTTAAATATTAATTATTGATTGATGATAATCAATAATTAATGGTTAAATTAAGAGATTCGTAATAAACATTTATTTTTCTTTCAAAAAAAGAAAAAAGAAGCTAAC
This sequence comes from Adenophora triphylla var. japonica, assembly GCA_022495995.1. Taxonomy (NCBI): domain Eukaryota; kingdom Viridiplantae; phylum Streptophyta; class Magnoliopsida; order Asterales; family Campanulaceae; genus Adenophora; species Adenophora triphylla. The sequence goes on along the minus strand of JAFEMH010004504.1, from coordinate 98,898 downwards.
ACTTCCCACCTTTACAAAACATGCTATTCTAACTATAATTGATTAACTTGCACGCATGCACTTTATTTATATATAAATATATAAAGTTCTTGGAAATATTGTCTTTATATTCACCTTATGGCACTTTCAATGGGGGAATATTGTCATCATTGACCCTAGCATCTCCACCTTTCTGAAAATCACAAAGATCATAAACTCCCATGTTGTTTTTGAAATGTTGCATTTTAGAATTCTTTTTCACCCGGTGATAAAGAAAACCATGTATAAACTACCGTAAATACTCGTTATGTATTTTATTTCGTAATAAATATTGCTTTTTTTCTTTTTCATCTAAATTTATGTCGTGCTTCTAAATTTGGAAAAAGTCTTAGTGCATTTTTACCATTACCCATGCAATGTAAAAATAAATAAAACACATTCCTTGAAAATATCAAAAATTGTTGGCAAGTCAACTGCGACATTTATATCGGATGGAAGGGAGTATGAATACTTGAAAAGAATTCATATATCAGTAGAAAGGTTTTTTCTTAAAGAACTATGTCAATTCTAAAAAAAATGTGAAAATAATGTTTAATTTTGTTGAATTTGATGCGTTTGAGAATTGGGGACGCCTGATCATGGGTAAGACAAGCAAATATGTAATTTCAGGGATTGTGAGATGTGGCACGGCCATGGTGATTTTGGCACGACTATGCAGAAGTTGCACGACCATGCCAGCTTCAACGCACGATCGTGCCAGACGATAATCGTCAGATCCGAGCGGATACAACAGTGCATACAAAAGGGCACGACTGTGCCAACTTGAGTTGCAGGATTGGCAGGTCAAAACGCACGATCGTGCCGTCGAATTTTGGGTTTTGGGTCGGCCGAATTTCAGAGAGTAGGATTAAAAACCTGCAGGGTTAGAAATAGGGTTGTATAAATACTCCCATATACCCTAGCAATCAAATATAATCATGGTGTGACATATATCTATAATTTTAGGGTTTAAAAGTTCAATTGCTCATCTATTTTCTCTATATTAGGGTTTGCAAAGTCAGTAATTCTTGTGATCAAGAATTTGTGTAACATAATTAGAGATTGTAATATGTTGTTTTTCAAGTGATAATAATATCCTCTCCCTCTGCCCGTGGACGTAGTCAAATTGGTGAACCACGTACATCGTTGTGTTGTGTGATTGATGTTTGATTGCTATTTTCTATTGACTTTGTTCTAACAAACTGGTATCAGAGTTGATTTGTTAAGAAAGGTCTAGGGGTATTCCTTTGCAGAAAAAGATGGCATCAGGAATAAAATCATCAATTGACAAGTTCAATGGGAATAATAGTTTTAGAATTCGGCAAATCAAGATGAAAGCCATGTTAAGAGAAAAGGGTTTGTGGGCTCCAGTGACTGCTGCAATCAGGGGTCAGAAGGATGCAAAGGGTAAAGCAGAAGTCATTTCCACAGGTGTTGTTGCGGCTGCAACAGTAGAAGATTCGAATGAAGGAAGGTACGCCCATTAGGGATCAACTAATTAGATTTACATTTTATTACTTGAACTTCGTAACATAGATTTTAAAGTTGAGGATGAGGATGTTGCATTAATGCTTCTTGTTTCATTGCCTTTATCATATGAGCACTATGTTGACTTTATTATCAATGGTAAGGAGACGATCACTCTAGATAAGGTGAAAACTTCGCTAAAGACTAGAGAGTTGTGTTGAAAGACAAGTGGTAATAGTAGTACATATAACCAATCAGAAGGTTTAGTTGCGGAAGACATCAAGGGTTCTGGCAGTGGGAAGAAGAAGAAGAAGAAGAAATCTTCTATCAAGAAGGGTCCGAAACTTGGGGATGTTTGTAACTATTGCAAGGAAATGGACATTGGAAAACCTATTGTTCTAGGAAGAAGCGAGGCAAGTCTTCTATCCATTCTGAAGCTAATATTGTTGTAGTAGATAGTGGAGGTTCTTTTGATGAGGATTTTGCTCTAGTAACAGAAGAATCTGCATGACAGTCAAATGCGTGGATCTTGACTCTGTAGCTTCTTACCATACTAGTCCAATGAGAGAGTGGTTTAAAACTTATGACCAGGTTGATAGGGTAATATTTATATGGCCAACATTGTTACTTGCAAGGTAGTTGGTATTGACTCTATCAAGCTGCGAACTCATGATGGTGAGTTCTGCATTTTGAACGATTTGAGACACGTTCTACTTATGACGAAGAATCTGATCTCTCTTAGTCAGCTAGATAACAAAGGGTACAGATTCAAAGGTAAAGGTGAAGCAGTTTATGTTTGCAAATGTTCTGAAGTGATTCTAATAGGCCTTAAGCGGGGCTCCTTATATTTTCTCAAAGGTAGAACGCTTTCTGGGGTCAGTTTTGATTGCATCATCTGAGATGGTCAAGGGGGATATGACAAAGTTGTGGCATATTAGGCTTGGGCACATGAGCACTAGAGGGATGCAGACACTAGCGAATCATGGTCTTCTTCGTGGCCATAAGGTCAAGGACCTTAAGTTTTGAGAGCATTATGTACTTAGGAAGATGCAGCGAAGCAAGCTTCCTAAGGGTGTTCATAGAACGAAGGGTATTATGGATTACATCCACTCGTATTATTGGAGACCTTCACATCAGAAATCATTGAGGGGTCACAGGTATTTCTTGTCTATGATTGATGATTACTTAAGGAAGACTTGGGTTATTATTATGAAGCACAAGAGTGAGGCTCTCACAAATTTGAGACATTGGAAGACATTAGTGGAGAATCAGATAAAGAAAAAGATCAAGAGACTCTGAACAGATAATGGGTTGGAGTTTTGCAGTACTTAGTTCGATAAGTTCTGTAACGAAGTGAGAATTTCTAGACATCTCACTATTAAGGGTACACCACAGCAGAATGGTGAACAAAACGCATGAATCAGACGTTGTTGGCTAGAGCAAGGTGCATGCTCTCCAATTCAGGGTTGTATAAACGGTTCTGGACATATGCGGTTAGTACAACATGTTACTTGATAAATCTCGGACCTCACACAGGTATCAACCTCAAAGTTTCAAATGAGGTATGGTCAGGTAAACTTGTTGATTATTCTAATTTAAGAGCTTTTGGTTTTACTATTTATAATCATGTGAATGATGGAAAGTTGGAACTGAGGGCTAGAAAATGAGTTTTCATGGGTTATGAAGATAGTGTCAAGGGATACCGAGTTTGATCTTCATCAGAGGGTAGGGTGCTTAATCCTATTATAAAATATGTGATTGTATCATGTATTGGTAGTGTTGATAAAAAGGTGAAGCTACAAGTTATTACAAAGTTGAGCAGTTCACAGTCAGATTTTAATCAAGATCTACCTAAACAGACGGAAGTACATGACAGTTTATCACCTATTCCTGAAGAACATGGGTTGGCTCAAGGAAGGTCTGTACAAGCTAATTTCGGGAAGCCTCTTGAGAGGTATGGTTTTGAAGACATGGTGTCTTATGCAATTCAGGTTGCTGAGAAAGTGGAACCCGACCCTATGGAGCCAACCACTTTTAAGAAAGCAATTACATGTTCAGATTCTGCCCAGTGGCATGCATCTATGGGAGACAAGATGGATCTTGAACATGTTGTTAGTGTTGTTAGTAGGTTTATGAGTAATTCTGGTAAGGAACATTGGCAGACAGTGAGAAGGATCTTCAGGTATCTTAGGGTAAGTCTAGTGTTGGTCTCATTTATTGAGGTGGTATAAAATGTGTAGTTAAGGGTCATTGTGATGCGGACTACTCTGAGGATGTTTAAACGAGGAGATCTATGACTGGGTACATATTTATTCTTGGTGGATCAGTTGTAAATTGGAAGGCTACTTTGCAATCTACTGTGACTTTGTCGACTATAAAAGTGGAGTACATGGCATTGATAGAAGTTGTTAAAGGGGAATATGGTTAAATGGTTTGATCATCGACCGATCGGGTTACATCAGGATCAGGCTACAATATTTTGTGACAGTTTGAGTGCAATTTGTTTAGCCAAGGATCAAGTTCATCATGAAAGAACCAATCACATAGATGTAAGGTATCATTTTCTGAAAAAATGAGAAGCGGATTAAGGTGAAGAAAGTGGGTATTGCGAAAAATCCTGCTAACACGTTCACAAAGTCCGTTCTAATTAGCAAGTTCCAACATTGTTTAGATTTGTTAAATGTTCGCAGCTGTTAGACAGCATCTAAGGCAAAGGGGGAGTTCTGGTTATTGATTTGGAAGCTCAAATTCAAGGTGGAAATTTGTTGGGTTTGATGTCTTTGAGTATTGGGGACACCTAATCATTGGTCAATACAGGCAAATATGTAATTTCAGGGATTTTGAGCAGTGGCACGACCATGCTGATTTTGGCACGACCGTTCAGAAGTTGCACGATCGTGTCAGCTTCAACGCACGATCGTGCCAGATGGTGATCGTCAGATCCTAGCGGACACGACCGTGCAGACCAAAGGGCACGACCGTGCCAACTTGAGTTGCACGATCGTGCAAGTCAGAACGCACGACCGTGCCATTGAGTTTTGGGTAGGCTATTTTTCAGAGCAGGATTAGAAAACCCTGCAGGGTTAGGAATAGAGCCGTATAAATACTCACTTATCCCCTATCAATCATATTTAATCCTTGTGTGACAGAGATCTATAATTTTAGGGTTTAGAACTTCAATTGATCATTTGTTTTTCTAGATTAGGGTTTGTACGGATAGAAATTCTTATTATTAAGAATTCGTGCAACATAATTAGACATAATTAGAGATTGTAATTTGTGAGTTTTCAAGTGATAATAATATTCTCTTACTCTACCCGTGTACGTAGCCAAGTTGGCGAATCACGTATATCGTTGTATTTGTATGATTGTTGTTTGATTGCTAATTTCTATTGAATCTTTTCTAACAAATTTCATGAAAATGCCATCAAATCAAAATTTATATTCCTTTCGTCCCATAGTAATATGTTAAAAAACACTTTTAGGCATTTCAAAGTAATCATCAAAATTTCTAAATGAAAAAAGGATTCACTTGTAATGCTCACAATAATTACTCATTTATTTCTTTTGATCTCCCTTAACCAACTATCTACACTCAAAACACTTCATCTTTTCACTTTTTTTTATCTAATTTTTGTGAAAAAACTTATTAGTACATATTATTATCTGACGGAGAAAGTATAAAATTTGACTACGGGGTTATTTGTTTATTGGTTTGAACTTGACTATCCCAGTGGTGCATTTGGGAATAATAGACCCATGACTGGAGAAGGTCAAACGGGCCGGTCCGTCCCAGCCCGGTCCGTACGGACCCATTCGTGGGCGGGTGCGGATCCAAGCCCGTCAGCTCGTGTGGCCAAACGGGCCTAAACTCGGCCCGACCTGTCCCATTTTTCATGCCCAAGCCTGCTTGTTTGGCCCGGATCTGAAGATCCACGGGCCAAACGGGTTTTCCAATTTTTTTAATTTTTTTTTTAAATCAGAAAAAATATGAAAAAAATAAAAAGTAATTTAGTATTTAATAAGATATTTTTTAAAATATAAAATCACTTATACATAAGAAAATTAGTTGTTTTAAATATTAAAAAAGATAGAAAAAACTAAACAAATGAAAGTATATAGAAGAAAAGAGAGACGGACTATCCTATATTTATTTTTTATTTTATTTAAATTTTTTATTGACTAGAAAATAATATTTTAGATTTTGTTTATTAGTGATTTTTTTTTCAAAAAGGTATATAAAAAAAGATAGAAAATAACTAAACAAATGAAAGTATATAGAAGAAAAGAGGGACAGACTACCCTATATTTATTTTTTATTTTATTTTAATTTTTATTGACTAGAAAATAATATTTTAGACTTTGTTTAGTAGTGATTTTTTTTTTACAAAAAGGTATATAAAAATATAGAAAAAAACTAAACAAATGAAAGTATATAGAAGAAAAGAGGGACGGACTACCCAATTTATTTTTTATTTTATTTTAATTTTTTATTGACTAGGAAATAATATTTTAGATTTTGTTTAGTAGTTTTTTTTTTTTACAAAAAGTTATATAAAAAAGATAGAAAATAACTAAACAAATGAAAGTATATAGAAGAAAAGAGGGACGGACTACCCTATATTTATTTTTTATTTTATTTTAATTTTTTATTGACTAGAAAATAATATTTAAAAAAAAATTAGTAGTGATTTTTTTTTACAAAAAGGTATATTAAAAAAGATAGAAAATAACTAAACAAATGAAAGTATATAGAAGAAAAGAGGGACGAACTACCCTATATTTATTTTTATTTTATTTTAATTTTTTATTAACTAGGAAATAATATTTAAAACTTTGTTTAGTAGTGATTTTTTTTTACAAAAAGGCATATCCACTCCCTTTTCTTTCGAATGTTGTGTTTGGTCCCTTTAGTGTTCTACAATAGTGGTCGAACAAACGATATAGGATTGTGTGAATTTTCCTAAGTTTGCTCTTGGACAAAGTGTTTACGGCATCTGGGTCAAGGTCGGGCCTCGTGTTCTCATAAAATTCATCAAACAAGCCACCTAATGAGGTGAACTTAATCCTAGGGTTCATTATGGTCGCTAATTGGGAAACTACGGAAAATGTTCATAATATTTTGTGAATTTACTTTCCATTTGCATAAGGGCACCTCCAAACAAGACATGTAATCTAAATTGCCTATTAACTTCACTTATGACATTTATATCACGACACAAAAGATAGAAGGTGGGATAATAACTTCCCGAGAAAATTTTGGTTGCCCTCCACCAAGGTTTAAGTAAATCTAATAGCTCGGTAGCTATCGTCCAATCATACTCACTAATTTTGTAGTCCATTTGATGATTAGAAAAGTATTTCGTGAGGACTACCCTATATTCGACGGCTCTCTTCAACATTTTATATGTTGAGTTTCACTTAATATCCTCAGCCACTTGAGGTTTCTTGTATTTCTTGTTATAAGCGGCGCATAAATCGACATAAATTCTCAACATTGGGCCGAAATTTCTGATAACATGGGAGGCCGTGTTGATGCTATTGGTGACGGGCTTTAGTGAGTGGATCATGTCTTGGACACATAGATTAACAATGTGGCATGCACACCTAACATGAAACAAAGCGCCATCTAGGGGAGGATTAAGCATTTGAATCAACATTGTGGCGATGAGGGTATTGTAAGTCACATTATCAAAGGATATTGTTAAAATTTTGTTGGTGATAACATACTCACTCAACATATCCTTAATGTGACTTGTACATTGCAAAGTCGTGTGGGGATAGGGCATTGTTCTAAAGGAAAGTACCCACTTTTGCAACATCCACTCCGCATCAATCTAATGAGCGGTTACACAAGTAAATGTTTCAAAACTAGAACTTAGAGTGGCCTTCCAAGCATCGGTGGTCAAGCAACACAATACCCTTAAAATTTTGGAGGTCGCTCGCTAGTTGAAGTTGAAGAGTTTGGAAGAGCCTCTTTATATGCCCAGTAACAGTTTGGCGGCTCATTGGTTGGTATGACGGGTTGAAGCCTCTAGAATAGCGGGTGATTCTCTCATCATCTGAAAGTGAAAGAGGCAATCAACAACTCACTAGTAACATCGTAATCAAATCGACGTCCACTTTTGGGTAAGTGACACATGGTTTATTTCGTTGCGTTTGCACGGTACCATCTATCCCTTTAGCGACTTCCTTATTATGTTTATCCATGTGCCTCTTTATATGGGAGGTACCATGTGCATCCGCCGGGTTTAAAATTTTTGAGCACCTCTTGCATTTGGCATTTGTTTCGCCGTCAATAATTACTAAATCATATAAATAGACATATTTGGACACTCTAGTTTGTGCCTTTGCCTTACCCTTACCCTTACCCCTTTCCCCACTAGGTGCACTACCCAAGACAACATCGGTAGTAAGTGTATTTGAAATTGTGCGGGTTTCATAGGTGACTTGTATATCGTCATCCTCATCCCCCTCCCCACCCTCATCTATGTCTTCTATGTGATGATAGGTTCTAGTTGAATAGTTTGTGTTGAGCTCATTCATTCAATCCGAGGTTAAATCCGGAGTATAGCCGAAAAATGAAGGGGTGTTGATTGGGTTCGAGGATTGATTAATTAGATCAAACATAATTTGATCATTACGGTGCAAAAGAAAATTATCTATTTGTCTTAAATTTTGATGGGGGACATTACGGTGCAAAAGGGAATTATCTATTGAGTGGCGGTTTGGAATGGGTACATTTTGATTTTGAGTTTTATTTTGTGGTGGTGGGGGGAATATGCAAATATATCATTAATTATATCATTCATGATAACTAGCAATTAAAATTAAAAATGCAACACATAAAAAAAAAATATTTTTTGAATTTTCAAAAATTTATAAGGATTAAATAATTTTGGCAACAATTTACTAACAATAAAAGTAAATAATTATATTTTTTTGTAATTTTCGAAATAAAAGTAATTTTTTTTTGAAAATTTCGAAATTTATGAAGATTAAAAAAAAATTAACTACTTAACACAATATTTAACTAGCGAGTAAACAATTAAATACTTAAAACAATAAGATTACCTTAAACTCTTACGATTTAATAACAAACTTTCCTCTTGAAAATATTTTGATGATTTGATTTGAGAGAATTATATATGATTGATTAAATTTGTTTTGTGAGAAAAATGGTAAGACTTCCGCTTTTATTTATACTGAATATAAATTCACAAACAAGTCTGCACGGACCTCACTGATAAATGACCGTTATGTAAATTGGATCAAAATACCCCTCAAACGGATTTATTAACGGATATTTTAGATACTCCCTCTGTCCCATTTCAAGCTTCACTTTTTGCCAAAATGGATGTCCCGTTAAAAGCTTCATCTTTTCTAAAATGGCAAAAAATCTTTACTATTCCACCCACTAATTCTCTCTCCTATTTCACTATTATACTCACAACACTTTTCAAATTTACTATTTCCTCCACTCATTCTCTCTCCTATTTTACTTTTACACTCACAACATTTTTTCTTTCCACCTATTTTTTTAATTTGCGTGATTTGAAAAAAGTGTGAACAATAGAATGGGACGGAGAGAGTATTTACATATAGGTCCGTGCGAACCTCTTTGATAACGGGTCAAACGTGCCATGGACCAAACGAATTTTCTGAATCGTGGGTCAAAGCCCGATTCGTGTCGACTTCTTCGATCCAAGCCCATTCCATATGAAAAGTGGGCTGGACGGTTTATAGGCCCGGACCAAACAAGCCGCGAGCAACGATCCATGAGAAACTCACACGAATTTGGGTCCATTTTGACCATCACCACTAGGGCTGTTACACGAATCGAGCCGGCTCGAGCTCGGCTCGGGCTCGGCTCGAAAAAAGCTCGAGTTCGAGTGGGCTCGAGGTGAACTCAAGCTCGAGCTCGAACCGATTTTCAAGCTCGTCATTTTTTCGAGCCGGCTCGTGTTCGGCTCGTATGTTCGACGAGCTCTGTTCGAGATCGACTCGTTTGAGCTCGACTCGGGCTCGGCTCGTTAAAAGCTCGAATAAATTTTAGTATATATATATATATATATAAGTCGAAGCTCGAGCTCGGCTCGTTATAAGCTCGTTTGATTTCGCATTTTTTCAAAAATAAGTCGAAGCTCGAGCTCATCGTTAAAAACTCGTTTGATTTCGATTTTTTTCAAAAATAAGTCGAAGCTCGAGCTCGGCTCGTTAAAAGCTCGATTGATTTGCATTTTTTTCAAAAATAAGTCGGCTGAGCTTCGGCTCGTTAAAACTCGAGTTCGAATTCTTCAGCTCATGCGCCACTCATGCTCAAACTTGATTCGAGTAGCCGAACACGATTACGCTGAATGTACCGGTCAGTTTCGATGATATTTTTATTCTGTCAAACTTCAAAAGCCTTTCTACGGCTTACAGCCCTAATCACCACCCATGACCGACCGCTACGAAACTGGTCAACCAACGCGGCCGGCCAGAAAATAAAAAAAAAAACAAACAACAGGCACAAAAACAAAAATATCGAAGAGGCCCATTCCTTCACGTTTTCCGGTTCCCAATAAGATATCCTATTTCTCTACCCACGTGCATATAAATACTCATTTCCGACTTTCCGTGCTTCATCGATCTTTCTTCCCAATTTCTATGAGCCCACCTTCCAATCTGTGAACAAGGACGATCCAAATTTCGCAACTTTTCTTGATTATTCTGACTACCCACAAAATTAAACCCCTCTTTTCGTTTGAAAATTCTTTGATTTTGCAAGAATTTGTGCTTAATTTGAGAGTTGATGGGGTTTGATATGGAATCAGTGGCAGAGGCAACTTCAGGGGCGATTGGAGCTCTTGTTAGCACTACAATTTTGTACCCTTTAGATACCTGCAAAACCAAGTACCAAGCTGAAGTCAGAACTCAAAATCACCAAAAATACAGGTATTAAATCTTAATCCTCTCTCTGTCTCTGTCAGCTCAGCTGGCCCCACTTATTCATGTTCTTGGGTGAATTTAATTAGTATTTTTTATTTGTGATTGAAGAATGTTTTGAATTAGTTTCATCAAGATCTTAAGACCCTTTTGTTGAAATGTGGTTTTTTTTTTTTTTTTGTGTGTGTTATTGAGGGTTTGATTGTGATAGGTAGGTATGATCATAGACTTGAAAAGTTAAATAAAGATTGTGTTTTTGATGGAATTTAGCTAGTTTTGGAATTTTATGATGATTTTGGATGCTATTTTAGGTAGTAGTAGCTGAATTTGTGAATTGACTGGTGTAGGACTTAACGGTCAAAAGTCAAACATACTGTCCATATGGAGTGATAGGAATCTTGAACGTGCAGATTCTGAATGCTATTTATCCTTAACCGCTTTTCTAGTTACGGAAAGGGGTAGTAGTTAAGATAAGATGGTATATTGTTGTGGTAAGGTGCAATATGAACTTTGCAAGAGCTAATGTTTGGGATAAAAGGCAGTTTTTCTGCTTGACTTTGGTTTTGTTATGATTTTGAAGACTAGTCATTCAGTAAGTTATGCATAGTTCGTATGTGTACAAACCTTTCCAGAACTAGCGAGCAACTCTTATTGTGCTTGAAACTGATGTACTTAACACATTATTAACCAGATGAATATTTTTACTGAAATAGAGGAGACATTCTTTTGATTGTTGTCTTGCCGTAAGTAATGTACCTTTTATTAGCTACTTTGCTCATGACATCTTCATAGTCTTGGTGTCTGAACTTTTGAGTTCAAGAAGTCCTACAGAACGAGGATCTAGGAGCAATGCCTGATTACCTGGATCAGGATGAACTGAATATTTTGGTTGACCTAAATGTTCTTTTTAACTTATGTAATTATTTTGGTATTATTCTTTTTGAACTTGGACAGGGTTAAAAGTGTGGCACTTTTAGATGGTAGACTTATTTCTTACCCTCCATGAATTAGCTTAATATATTCCCCTCCCTAGGAAAGTATCTTAAGTCATTACCGTTCCTTTGAGCGTGAACAAATGTTTCCAAAGTCCAGGTCTGTGCCCGTTTAATGACACGTGAGCACCAACAATAGCTTGATTGTATAATTCTATAAAAATGGTTTCTACTATATTTTGCGAAGCTGCAATTCTTAGGGTCTCTGTAGAAGCAATGTACTATTGAATTTGTGTCTTACTCCCTCCGTCCCAAAATGTTTGTCCCATTTGACTTTTTTGTTGAACTTTGACCACAAATTTATGAGAGATTAATCATGTTCATGAAATTCTAAAAGTTGTTGTTGATAATATTATTAATGGTGAATCAATAGGAATTTTTAGAATTTCATGAACATAATTAAATTGTCATATATTTGTGGTCAAAGTTCAACTAAAAAGTCGAATGGGACAAACATTTTGGGACGGAGGGAGTATCTCTTAAAGCTCTTCTGCCATCAGCTACGGGCTTACGGAAATGTCATATTGAAATTTGCCTCAAGTATATTGGGAGATTTTTCCATTTTACCAGCTAATCTAATAATTTTTTCTTTCTTTTTGTATTTCGTGCAGAAACATTTCAGATGTTCTGTGGGAAGCAATATCTACTCGTCAGGTTCTTTCTTTGTACCAAGGTCTTGGGACAAAGAACCTGCAATCTTTTGTGTCTCAGTTTATCTACTTCTACGGATATAGCTTCTTCAAGAGACTTTACGTGGAAAAAACTGGATTCAAATCTATGGGAACCAAAGCTAACTTGCTTATTGCTGCTGCAGCTGGGGCCTGTACAGTCGTCATTATTCAGGTCAGTCTTGTTCTGCGTGTTATGTATAAATTTTTCCGTAGTATTGATCAGCTATTAAGCGATGCTAGAAAGCTCTTTTTACTGAGGATTTTGGCAAGACACCTCTGAATACGAGGTAAGGGATAAAGGACAGTTTTTCCAAGAAAGAGTCCACATGAAATTTCTGTATTTGAATGGCTTGTTGAAATACTAATCATTGTAAAGTAAATATGTAAGGGCAATATTTTCCATTTCAGCAAGGTTATTCCGGGAGATTATGTATGATCTGATCCAATTCGACGTGCACAGACCCCATGGAGTATCCCTCTAGTAAAAACAGCATAGGAATATGCTGAATATGATGTAAACATGAAATAACATTACTATATGCCGTACTAGTGATGGTGAAAGTGGACCCAACCACTTTATTTATGCATTGGTTTGCTTGAAAATCATCTTCCGGCAGCTTTTCACTTTTATAGTTACAATATAGTTTGTCTATATCTTGATCAGTGTTCTAAAAGACCCCGCCTAAGGGCGCCTAGGCCCCGCCTAGGCGCTAGGCCCCTCTCCAACGCCTAGCTCTAAGCCCCGCCTAGGTCCCTACTAATCCTGACTAATCCCCGACTAGTCCCCGCCTAGGCGCTAGGCCCAGCTCCGCCGCCTAGCATCCGCCTAGCGATTTTTAGAACCTTAATCTTGATTTTGGATACTTGAATTTGCAGCCTCTGGATACAGCTTCTTCAAGGATGCAAACAAGCGAGTTTGGGAAGTCCAAAGGGCTATGGAAATCTCTCTCAGAGAACACTTGGACTGAGGCTTTTGATGGTCTAGGCATTTCTCTTCTTCTTACAGCAAATCCATCTATTCAGGTACTTGATCATGTTTTCTTGTATGCAGCCTCAAGCTTGCAGTGATTTTATGTTAGATGAATTTTGTTAATGATAATTAGACTAAATATGGAGCTGAGACTATTAGAGAAACCCTAAATTAGGTGTAACTTTTTGGTTTTTGAAACCTAACCTAACAGAGTTTATGATTTTCACTCTGTACCCTGATTTAGGGAATTAAATATCACGATGATTGTTAACCTTACAGTTTCACTGTCACAAAAATAAAAAAATAAAAAATTGGTTGATTTAATTTCCAAAATCTAGGGGAGTTAACTTTAATTAGGTGAAGCTTCAGTCGTGTAAGGTGTAGTTTTCCCTCTAGGATGAAACTGCAAGTGCCTTGTGCTTGAAGAACACCAAGATACACAAGCAATGATGAGGAAATATATAACCGTCTCAACGTAACTTAAATTAACTTTACTCTCAGTCACTTCGGAACGACTATATGAATCTTTTTATTCCATACAATTTGGTCCAAAGCAAGATTACGCAGACCACATTCATTCATATCTTTCTTTATCACAAACAAATTATAACCAGAATACTATTTTTGCAGTACACTGTATTTGATCAACTGAAACTAAGACTACTGAAGGGAGAGCTGGGTAATGGGAAATCCTCTCCACTAGCTCTTTCTGCATTTTCTGCTTTTGTATTGGGCGCAATCTCGAAGTGTGTTGCTACTTGCTTAACATACCCAGCAATCAGGTAGCATATTTGTTCACTCAGTACTCCTTTAAGTTCACACGTATAATTGTGGACATGGTTAGCAGTGGCAAAGCCGGAAAAAATTCAAAGGGGGTCAAGATTGCTTAGGAAATAAAACTTATACTTATCATATACAAGTATAAATTTGGCACAAAGGGGGTCAAAATGATTTCATTGTACAAATTTTATCACAAGTAAAGGGCGTCAAAATTGACAAAAATGGTATTTTTAGTGCATGTTTTAAAAAAATTAAGGTACCCCCTCTGTCCCAAATTTAATGACCTATTTTTGTCCCAAAACGAATGACCTTTTGAAACTTTTCCTTCAAAAAAAAACTGTCTATATGATTTATTTTTTCAATTTTTTTCATAGTTCATTATATTTTTGTAAAACTAAAAATTTGAAAGTGAATAGCAAGAATGTTTATGATTTTTTTTCTATTAAAAATCAACCTATTCAAAATGACACCCTTAAATCCAAAATGGTCATTCATTTTGGGACGGAGGGAGTACTAAAATTGCATTTTCCATAATTAGGAGGGGTCAAGTGACCCCCATACCCTTAAGCTCTGATGCTCGGACTCTTTGGTTTACCCCGCCGTACCCGTGTCGGACAAAACTATTTTAGCCTTGTTGACAAGGGTCCGGCAGGGTAAACCAAAGAGTCCGAGCATGCCCTTAAGGTGGCTTCGCCACCGATGGTTAATATGTTTGTTTAAGGAGAACTCATGTCAACTATGGACAGGTGTAAAGTGATGATTCAGTCTGCTGAATCAAGCGAAGATGTAACTGACGATACAGAAGCAAAATCCAGAAAGACAGTGTCTGGTGCACTTCATGCCATTTGGAATCGAGAAGGGTTTCTTGGTTTTTTCAAAGGATTAAGAGCACAGATCCTGAAGACTGTATTAAGCTCAGCATTGCTTTTGATGATTAAGGAGAAGATCACAAAAACAACATGGGTACTATTGCTTGCAATTCAAAGGTCTCTGTTTCTATCCCGTACTAGATTAAAGAGATCATAGTTTGATAATCATGAAAACTGGAGTTATCTGTCTGAATCCTAGGTTGATGAAGAAGCTCCAAAGGTTAAATAAAATGAATTATGTGCTTGTGTCGTTGAGAGGCAACTACTGTAAAATTAGCATCAGATTTGTACATTTTCCCCTCTTATTGTCCTCTTCCATTCCTTATGTTCTTCTGGCTCTTCAGTCCAGTTTTAGTTGATCATTAGGAAACTTTAGGCCTTGGTTTTCATCTGTCTTCAACACCCACCCACACACACACAAATTATGTGCTTGACTCAACTCTCTCTCTCTCTCTCTCAACACATGCACATGATATGCTAATGATGTGCTTGCAGCATAATTTATTACTATTATTTTGATTTTCATGGAATATTTTTCTATATAAGTTGAATGGCTTGGCAGAAAACGGCCACGTTAGCGTATTGTGTGCGTGTGTTGAGAGAGAGAGAAATCAAAATTTTCAGTTGTCACCATAATACAAATACAACAACAAACAATATCTGGATATCAGACCCATCCTATAAATGCCTTGGCAACAGTTTCATTTGCCTGCATTCCCACTCGCTGACACACAAATGCAGAAGTGTTAAAATTTTATTAGGAGAGGCTCAAACCAGATTAGCAGCGTTAAAACTTTGTTAGGAGAGGCTCAAACCAGATTAGTTGACATTCAGTATGGTGATTAAAAAAAAAATACCCAAAAACCCAGTGCTAAAATAAATGTCATATTTGAAATTTTTTGAAATTTTGATCTTGGTCGGAATTTGACCAAACTTTTATATTAAAATTGAGGTTAAGATTATATAGACTTGTTTTAAATCCATGGTTTGGCATAGGCCAAGTATATGCAAAACCCCAAATATCAAAAACTAGAAAGCTTGGATTATTAAGGCCCAATAGATCCATCCAGTAAGATTTTGAGACCAGCCTGAAATTTTCTGACAATTATAAAAGCTTTGAGGGGTCTATACAAGGATCATGTAACGTTGGTTGTTAAATGGAAACTTCAAAAGTTGGTGTGTGTGTGTGTGTGTGGGGGGGGGTGTGTTCCTCTCTTACAACAGGGGCTTGACTGCATTCAAACAAAACACAAATTTTTCAGTAGTTTCTCTGAAATAATGAAATTTTTTGGACATTCATTTATTTAGGGATTTATTTAGGGACGGAGAGAGTATTTACTTGGAATGCAACAATGATTATTCTATTCCACAATATTCTAATACAAATTTTAATCCTTGAGTAAGTATATTGTATTATGTTCTTCATTACTCTACTCTGAAACAAGTTTCATTTCATAAAATATAAATATCACTCGAACGATTCTCTCCCTTTTAATAATCGTGTAAAATTTGACTTTACCACTGATCCTCTCCGTAACCTTTTTCGTTCAAATAATCTAAACCTCCAGTTTTGGAGTGTTTTTCTTTTCAAAAGAAAGATGGAGCACAAATTTGATGATTAATTTCATTGCTCGCCCCTAGGTTTTGTCCTAATTTCGGTACTCACCCTTCTCTAATTATATTTGAAATGAAAAAAATGTGAAGAAAAAGGGTAGGAACTGAAATTAGACAACCTCGGGGTGAGCATTGAAATTGATCCAAATTTGGTATGTGGTGTTATTTCTCTAAGGTGGAGGCACAAGTATACAAGAAACACAAGTTGTCCATTACTGCTTAAAGATGACAAATCTTTGAGAGGGAGAGGTGGAGAGGAGGGAGAATTCATAGTGGGATATCCCAGAGACCAAAGTTGATGGACTTTTGTGTAATTTCAGATTTCCCTCAAAATATCACAGAAACACACAAAAACAAAAGAAATTGGTGGACGGAATTAACTTTGGATAACGTGGTTCAATCCCCAGATTGCATGCAGTCCATGTAACCATCACCAAACACTGCCATAGTTCCTTTCAGCTTTGTCCATTGCTGCTCTTCACACATACAAGCTTGAACAACTCAACACTTCGAAGAACAATGGCAATGGCTGCCGATGGCGGAATCGCCCTATCTGCCGCTGGGCAGTCACGTGGCAACACCCGATTGGCTGCAAGAGAAGGGAGACTTACTAGCTACTGCAAAAGTGAGCTGATGGGGAAGAAGCTAAATTTCACCAAAATGCATCAAAGGGTCAACAAAAACAACAATGTTAGAAAGTTGAATATATGCAACGTTGCTGCCGGTGTTGCAGGTGAGGCTAAGGTAAGGTCGCTTCCTCCATGGATAGTTTCAAGAATTGTAATCAAAAACTTTAGTATAAGCTTATTGACACACATTTAATGACATTCCCGCATTTAGAACTAAAAATTAGTAATGTAGTACGTCTAGACCCCTTTTTTCGAGTCAACTGCACCAACTTTATGATTGCAAGGGTCATAAAGGCGAGTCTAGATCTCCTGTATCACTTTGTGTACCACACTTTGTACCACAATTGATCCAACGTTTTACATGTTTGGATGACATCTTCATGATGTCAGCCCTAATGATTGTGAGCCGTTGGATCACTAGTGATATAGGCGTGGTACACAAAATGGTACAAGAAATCTGGTACCCATAAAAGCAAATAAGCAATGTCTAAACGCATACCTGTCTGTTTGACATAAACTGGGTAGCTTCATTTTGAGACCGCTTTGGAGTTCAATGGATCAGCTGCACCTCTGATAGTAGAAGACAGAGTGCCAAGTTGATATTAAGGTCTGAAAACAGGCTTATTGATCTCGAACGAAATTTCCTGCAAACTTTTCCTTCTGACAAAATAGACTTTGTTTGATGAAACATGAACAGTTGAGGGACCTGGAGATGGAGAAAAGGGACCCAAAAACAGTTGTGGCAATTATACTGGGAGGTGGAGCTGGTACTCGCCTTTTCCCTCTCACAAAACGTCGTGCAAAACCTGCAGTACGTCTTCTTTGAAAATCTTAAATTCCTCAAGTAATGAATTTTTCACTAGAATACTCATCAAGGATTCTCATTGCTTGTCGTAGGTGCCAATGGGAGGGGCATACAGGCTGATTGATGTGCCAATGAGCAACTGCATCAACAGTGGGGTCAACAAGATCTATATCCTCACTCAATACAACTCAACATCACTCAACCGGCATTTAGCGCGTGCTTACAACTTTGGCAGTAGCGTCAACTTTGGAAATGGATATGTTGAGGTGCATCCGCCCCACTAAAAAACTATTTAAGTTTTTTCTCAAAGCATGTGCTTTTAGCTTGGTATATAAGATTAAAGAGAACGCATAATATAGTAACAATACCTCTCAGATCACTTGTTGAAATGTGAAATTTGTTCTGACATGGTGCCAATGTTCAGGTTCTTGCAGCAACCCAGACTCCAGGCGAGGCAGGTAAAACGTGGTTCCAGGGTACTGCAGATGCAGTACGACAATTCCATTGGCTTTTCGAGGTGCGCATTACTGCCTTTAACTTCTCAACTATTAATCTATGTTACCTGGACTCGGGATCGGGTATCCGACACGGGTACGGATCCTAGTGTCGGATTCACTTTTCCTCAAAAAATTGGACACGGGGACACTGTCCTAAAATTAGGATACGGGTACGGGGATACGTTAATAACAAAATATATTGAGTCTATTTATATACTTTACTTATAAATGAAGTCAACTCACTCTTTTTTTGCTAAGATATAATGTATAATTAAGTAAAACAACATTAAAACTTGTAAATTTTTTATAAATGAAGTCAACTCACTCCTTTTTTTCTTTTTAATTTTTCTTGTCGTATCCGAATGAAAATGCGGGTGTCGGGGTGTCTTGTCGGACACGATACGTGTCGGACACGGGTACTTCAACATATTTGAAGAGTCCGGGTAACACAGCTATTAATGCATTTATATGAATACACATTTTTCCCTTATCTAAAAAGGACCGTTTCTTCACTAGGTCCTGCCAGGAAGGAACTAATGTGAAACCTTTTTTATGGAGACATTATTTCTACTTTCTAGTGATAAATTATACTCCCCAACCAACAACAACAACATTATCCCAGTGCCGCAAAGGCTCCCACTTATGGTGGGGTAAGGAGGGTCGGATCTATGCATTCTTGCCCATGTATTAAAGCATTGAGAGTTTGTTTCCGGATGACTCGTGATGAAATTGCATGGGCTGACTGCTGCTTCATGACAAAGAAGTGCAAACAGTTTAGTGAGTCATTTTGCTTTATTCCATCACACTCCCCAACCCCACTTCAAAAAAAAGAGAAGTCCCACTTCGTTTCTGGTTTGTCCCAAATAAATTGTTCCAAAAGTATAAATAATGTTACTGCAATTTCAAGAAGGTACAAGCATGTAAAGCTACATAACAAAAAGTTTGACTTGTCACATGAAACTAATTATGGGCAGATGAAAAGCAATAGATGTTATGCAGCATATGCAGCATTACTATTACTACATCTATTACAGAGCAAGAAAGAGGCTCCAAGAATATTGGGAAGGAATAATGCCGAAAAAGAAAACTGATGAGGACAATGCTGAAGAAAGAAACTTTTGCCACTCGAACTTCTTCATACCCTTGGTAGATAATAGCGTCATCGGCTTGAATGTTTACATCCAATCTCAGCCCCAGTAGGATGAGTGAGCATTTTATTATAAACTTCAAGAATGTTAAGACAGTTTGATCTGTGAGAGTAAACTGTTGTGATCTGAGCTTCAAATCAGATCATAAAGTAAATGAATTTGGGAGATCTAAAACTTAAAAATAGAAAGAAGAGAGAGAATAGATAGACGGAAGAAGAACTTACGAATAAACTCTGCATAATTTCTTTCTCATTGCATTACCACTATATCAATTCCGAATTACCCCTACGCTAATACTAAAACTAGCACTGTGAGTTTACTGTAGAACGACCGTTCCATACACAACGGCAATTGGGGTATACCCCAATTCAAACATCATAACACAGTCTGTTTTTGGGAATGGGGGAATAGCTAATAAAACTTCCTCCGCTGTCCTCTGAGTTTCTGAATCTGAATGAACAGAAAAGAAAAGAGAAAAAGGGAAGGCAAAGACCCAGAGAAGGTGTCACCCATGACATTATTTATTTTCTTTCCTACTGTAGGATGCAAGAAGCAAGGATATTGAAGATGTACTCATTCTCTCAGGAGACCACTTGTATAGAATGGATTATATGGACTTTGTTCACGTGAGTATCATTCGTCCAAACTTAAGCTTTTCTCCTCTCTCTCTCTCTCTCTCTCTCTCTCTCTCACACACACATTGATGTGCATAAAATTCTCTGATTAGTTCACCTGAACTCACAATAATTCCCTCCCTTCTACAGAACCACCGACAAAGTGGTGCAGATATCACTATTTCGTGCCTGCCTATGGATGACAGGTTGGCTATCATTTTGTTAACCATATATCTTAGCTCCCTAATGATTCCAACTCGGATGTTCTCTATCTACGATGAGCCTAA
Organism: Adenophora triphylla var. japonica; assembly: GCA_022495995.1. Taxonomy (NCBI): domain Eukaryota; kingdom Viridiplantae; phylum Streptophyta; class Magnoliopsida; order Asterales; family Campanulaceae; genus Adenophora; species Adenophora triphylla. The sequence continues at coordinate 78,609 of JAFEMH010004504.1, read as the reverse complement.
TGAGCAATAAAATTGATTCCTCAACAAAAAACTAAAAAAACATCAAACTTATTACAACTACATTCCCTTCACACCTCCATAAACTGAGGTTCACTTGTCAGTCTACAAATTACTTTTTGAGTTGTCAATCTGTTTCTATGATAGCCGTGCCTCAGATTTTGGATTGATGAAAATCGACGGAAAAGGAAGAGTTCTTTCATTTAGTGAAAAGCCTAGAGGAGCTAGCTTGAAGGCAATGGTAAGAATAGTCAAACAATCACTACACCATCTCCAAAAAAAAAAAAAAAACAAGTTCTGAATCTATAAACAATATGCATCAGGCAGTGGACACAACAGTCCTGGGATTGTCTAGAGAAGAGGCTGAGAAGAAACCATATATAGCATCCATGGGAGTATATGTATTCAAGAAGGAGATACTTCTAAATCTTTTAAGGTACTCAAGCAGCTAAAAGTGTGCTGTTAGCCTTTCTTATAACACTTCTATGATTATGCTCAAATGATTATTATCACATGTCAAACAAGAGTATACTTATATAGTGCTCTTTGTTGAGTCAGATGGCGCTTCCCAACTTCGAATGACTTTGGATCAGAGATCATCCCTGCCTCAGCAAAAGAATTCTTTATAAAGGTTCTTTAAACCCTTTCTAAATGACGTAAAAATGAATCGTACTCAACATCTTAAGCAGGAAAACGAGCACACATGCACAAGAATATATTCCCTCCATCCCGGAAAGTTGTCCACTTTGACTTTCATGGTCAACTTAATCAATCTTTGACCATAATTTGATAAAAATTTAGATATGTCTGCCTAAAAATTGTTATTGGTAATATTCCCAAGGGTGAAACAATAGCAATTTTCAAAAAAATGCATAGAGATATCTAGATCTTCACAAAATTATGGTCAAAGTTCAATTGAGTTGACCATGAAAGTCAAAGTGGGACAAACTTTCCGGGACGAAGGGAGAATTAGATATGTTCTTCATTCAGCTTATTATTAAGCATTCTCTATCATGATAAATCATGCATGAAACCATGTCGCAGGCTTACTTATTTAATGACTATTGGGAAGACATTGGTACAATAAGATCATTCTTTGAAGCAAACCTTGCCCTTACGGCGCATGTGAGTATCAAACATCATATATTGTGTTTTGTCAATTTATGGCTATTCTGGAGTAAATATGCTTTTTGTTTGATTTCGACCAACAGCCATCAAAGTTTAGCTTCTATGATGCAAATAAGCCAATGTATACATCAAGAAGAAACTTACCACCATCAAACATCGACAACAGCAAGGTTAGTCCATGTAGATGTCTTGAACTCGCTCATGAAGCTCTACATATAACATAAAATACAAGCTCCCAATATGCAGTAGAGTTGGTGTTCTTTTCAGAACGTCGATATGCAGAAATATATCAGAATTTTGTGCCGATCACGTGGCTTATGATTTATAGATTTAGTTTTCTACATGAGTTGTTTGATTCCTGAGTCCGTGACCCACTTTCTTTTGCAAATATTTTGTGCAGATTGTCGACTCGATCATTTCACATGGTAGCTTCATAACTGATAGCTTTATTGAACACAGTGTCGTTGGCATCCGATCCAGAATAAACTCTAATGTTCACTTAAAGGTTTGTTTTAAATCCCTTTACTCTTTAACTAAGCACCTCCATATTGTTTTCTTCAAAAGACTAAACCGAACAATGACTGATGAAACTGTGCAGGACACTGTGATGCTTGGTGCTGACTACTACGAAACAGAAGCAGAAGCTACATCATTATTAGCAGAGGGTCGAGTTCCTATTGGAATAGGAGAAAATACTAGAATCAGGTACAATAAACCAAAAATTAGCTCCTTCAGGACTTGGTTCCTAAATATATTACTCCGTGTAGCTTTCCTATTTTCCCTTCGTCTCACGTGGTCTTTTATGATATTATGCAGAGAATGCATCATTGACAAGAATTCCAGAATCGGAAAGAATGTAGTTATCGAAAACTCAGAGGTAAAGAAACTGTAATTCTTAGTGAAAGATGACTAAAGAAGACTGCACAGTTCATAACACTAGATTGTCAGACCTCTAACCACTTTGAAATAGGATTCAAGTCCTGGAGCAGTAAAGTTTTGATAAAAATGCAACAAACATAAAAATATAATAAAATAAAAAGAAGAAAAGGAAAGGAAAGGAAAGGAAATGAAATGAAATGAAATGAAAAACAGCACACATAGGCAGGTAGATAGAAGGCACTAGTGCACTGAACTTTAGCAGCTGGGAAAACTGAGAGATGGATTGAAGGGCTTGTCAATGAGCTTCAGTAAAGCGTACCTGTCCATGCCTTCAGGCTTTTCTCATTGGACTAACATGATAACATCATAACTGAAAGATCTACCAGCAGTATCTCGAGCTAGGGATCAATCAATTCCTGCCTTTTGAAAATTCTCTGTCTGAGTCTTCAATCAAGCAGCTCATATAACTTTTTTTGCACATGGATTTGTAGGGTATACAAGAGGCAGACAGATCAGCAGACGGGTTTTACATCAGATCGGGGATTACAGTCATACTGAAAAACTCAACAATCATGGATGGAACAGTCATATAATGAATATGCAAATGCTTTGGGTCCTCTTTTTTCCTTGATGAGGTTCAGAATCAAGAAAAGTGATAGATATATGCACATTACTAAGGGAGGAAAAATGTAACAAGCTTCAATAACAGCTAGGCCCCGTAAATGTGCATAACCCTTTACATTTTTGTATAAAAAACTTTTCTGACTTATTGAATTCATGTCTGTAGTGCTCTATCCAAGACTTGGTCTAGCAAATAAGTTAAGGGTGAGTCATGACAGCAGGCAATATGTCACCTTTTTTTTTGGAATTGACACACAACAAATAAGATCTACAAATGCTTAAAACATAATAATGCTATTGTTTGGAGGTCATGGGTTCGATCCCCCCAGAAGTTAGAGGGAAGGCTTTCTCTCCCTAGGATTTATCTCCTAGGCGCTTCTGTGCGTGCATGTGTGTGTGTGTGAGTAGTGAAAAAAAAATAAAAAAAATCATTCTTCCACAGCACTTGACATATTACAGGATTTTGCAAAGAATTAGAGAATTAGTTGACTACTACACTAAACTAACTTCAAGAACATATCAGATTCTTAATAAAATGACAGTCTAGGATACTGAAGCTGGTCTAAAAACACTGGAACCAGTATTCAAATAATTACTCATTAATTAATAAGAAAGATTTCAGACTGATATCATTTTTGGAACGCAATCACGAAAACTTGTGTACTTTGAATCGATGATAAGCAGAATTCAGCACTCTTGATAGTTTCCTTTTTGTTCAAGTATAATTGATAGCACTTTGGGAATGGTAATATTACACCTTCTCACTAGACAATGAACATAGAATCAACATTGTCAAGGATATTACCATCCGATTAATGAGATACTGAAGTATCTGTAAAATAGTTAGACTGTTCTTTACCCTACTATAATTAGCGAGAAAGACCATACCTAAAGTCTATCATCAACCCAAGAGAAGTTCAAAGGAGTATACAGGTAATTTTATCCAAATTTTCTAGCAATGGATTAGGAAGTGAATAAAATTTTGCAAGAGACTAAGAAGGAAAAACCAATTGCTTGCCAGTAGAGAATGAGAGGAATGTTGGACCCTAGTTAAGAGAGGAAGATTGGATGATAATAGAACGAAGACAATGCACCATCAAGGCATACTCCCTCCCCGTTCCTCTCCCCCCGCCTCTCCGACAAAAAAGGTCCTAATATACATTTTAGTTTGTTCCATAAAAGAACATGCCTCTAAATTGCCATTTGCATCATCTCATGGCTTCATATCTTATGATGTTGACAAGGTTTGGAACACATGTCAGTATCCTCATGCTCCCTAATTAATTTTCCAGATCAATTTCTTCCGATGAAGGTGGTTTCATTTATTGTATGAGACCATAGTGAACTTAAATATGGTCCAATACTGTAACAGCTCTAAAGTACATACACAGATAACAAAAGATATAAAAGAATGAAAATGAGAATGAGAAGAAAAACATCATGAAACCGAATGTTGATGGAAATGTAACAGGTGAAAAATCTATATAGATAGTTCTTCACATTCAAATAACAATTCATTTTCAAATTTCTGTAATACGAAGCGCTCCTGTGATGTTAAAATGCTGGTAACTGTACATTTTTTTTCTGAAAATGGTTTCCTACCTGTCCTTCCAGCTCGATGAAGATAATTTACTGCATCTTTGGGCAAGTCAAAGTTGTATATGTGGGTTGTATCAGGCAGATCAACTCCTCTAGCCGCTATATCAGTTGACACCAGAAGATATGCACCTCCTTTTCTCAGTTCCTGTATCCAGATAATAGCTGAGCTTAATAATGAACACATGTGAAGGGTGCACATGAGCGCGGCCGAAGATGCCCGTATCTCAACTAATCTTCAACCTTTATTTCCCATAAAGCAGTAAAAGAAAATATTCTCCCGAGAATAACATCACCTAGATTTACTTACAGATAATGAAGCAGCCCTTGAGTTAAAATGCAAGTCTTCCTCCAAAAGCAGAATATCAGGAAGTCCCAAATTTGAACTCTTTAAAGCGTCAATTAAGACAGTAGTAGGAGGATCATTTCCGGCCTTCTTGGACTTCTCAGACTGCACCATGATTAAAAGACGCATGAAGAAAAATCATAATGAAACTGGTTAGAATTCAATAAACTTAGCAGTAGGAAGCTCTCTGGACATGTTAAATCAGTTTTACGCTAGAAGGAAGAAGCAATTAGCAGCTATACAATATCAGTCAAGACAGCATTCAAACTTCAAATACAGATAACTCCTTTGGGTGTACAATGGATGGCTAAGTCAATACTCCCTCCATTCCATTTTATACTTCAAAAATTTCCCTATTGGTTGCGCCACATGTCATACTCACAACAACTATCCACTAACTATTCCCTACCCCCACTTTCTCTCTCCTACCCACTTTCTATACTCACAACAACACTCTACCCCACTTTCTATATTTTATAATAAAAACATCCATCCCCTTAATACTTGTGCCCAAATTTTTTTGAAGCATAAAATGGGACAAAGGGAGTATATATTATTACACAGAAAAGAATAGTAGGCCTCTACCTGCTCGCCAACAAAAATTATGGCAGATTGAGGTGCATCAGCCTGTAATAAAGACAGCAAAGATGAATGCCTTCCATTTTTATCACATATCTGACATCCAAGAAATTGTTATTAGCACAGCAGACAACAGATTCAAGTATGTAAGAAAACAGAAAGAATTGTGAGGAGAAGAGTCAGCCCCGCTCTCCCCAGTCCCCACACCCACATACCCAACCAACCAACACACACATCATGGGTCATGACTAAGGAAACAAGCTAAAAAACAGCTATTCTTTTATTTTTATCCACAGAGATGAATCTTTGAGAAATAACAAATTGACTTGGATTTGAGGACAGTAAAAAAAGAGTCATCTATAAATATATAAAAGGAAGATAGTTGCAATTTTACTCAAAAGAAAGGGCAATTATGTCTTTTTCTATGCTAGATAAATCTGCCCTGTTATGGAATCCCCCTACATTGAAAAACTGAAACTATTTTGAAATTTGAATTAATTTCTGTCAAGACTCGGATGAGTTCTAAAAAGTCGGTCCAAATTTCTCCTACCTATTCTGTCCAAGTCCAAGTATACACGCAAAGGCAAATTAAGTGGATTGGGGAGAGAAAGAGGTGCACAATGAACGAGACAAGTTTCTCTTTAAAACAAAAACAAACAAAAAAAAAGTTTGAGAATTGTTATATAAACCCGTAAAATTGTTGAGTAAACCCGTAACGTACAAATTACAACTATGCCACCGAATGAAACTACTTTTCTACCCCTAATTCATACACCCATTACCCCACCTTCCCCCTCAAGCTAACCACTCTACCACCCTTCATCCCAACCCACCGTCTCTCTCGAATCCGGCCACCACCATCCCAACCGCCACCACGCAGCTTCGACACAATCCTCCACCCACTACCATTTTTCCATTAACACTCAAAACTGAAACCCGAAGAAACATAAAAACAGATTCTTCAAACAATCTGCAATTCCTGCATATAAATTTGTTAAACTTTTGTTTTTTTTTCGTTTTGCAAAAATTCGGCCAGTAGTGACCGAAATTCAGTTCAGGTTCGGCCACCCCCGGCCGAAAATATTGAAAAAGTTCGGCCACACCCGGCCGAAATTTTTAAAAACTAGTCTATTCTGAAAAAGTTCGGCCACCCCCGGCCGAAAATATTGAAAAAGTTCGGCCACACCCGGCCGAAATTTTTAAAAAGTTCGGCTCTGGTTTGCCGAAATTTTTAAAAAGTTCGGTTGGTAGCGGCCGAACCACCCAAATCCAGAAATTTAAATGCAATCGAACCAAAAATCGAAATTTCTCACTCTCCCGCTCTCTAAAAATCAGTTGATTTCTTCTTCTTTTCTTTCTCTCAAACTGATTTTCTCTCTCTTTCTCTCTCTAAAAATGGTGGTGGGTGGTGTGGGTGAGAGAGTAAATGAAAGGGTTAATGGGTGTGGGTGTGGGTGTGTGGGCGAGTGGGGTATAAAGGGAAAAGTGGGGGGTTTGTTTTAATTTTTTGGGGTGGTTTTAATGTTACGGGTTTACTCAACAATTTTACGGGTTTATATAACAATTCTCAAAAAGTTTTCCTTTCTTTCCCTGATTTAAATCACTCTCTTCTTACTCCACAAAACTCGCGCACCAAATCAGACACACAACACAAAAAAACACACTAAAAGAGAGAGAAGGGATGGAGAGGGAGAGGGAGAGGCAGAGGCAGAGAGACCGACACCAACGGGAAGGGTGAAGGGGTTTGATCTCAGAGTTGTAAATGTCAGAAGCAAAGAAATAGGGGAGGCCGGAGTGGTGGAGGAACGGTGTCGTGTGGATCTGTAGCGACGGCAGTTACAGTTGTGGGGCAGACCGAATTGAACGGGCCAAGCAGAGGACTTCAGCCGGAATGCAAATTGATGGTGATGAACCTGCGTCTCTGCAACTGCCCTCTGTTTCCGCCAAATTTTCAGACAAAGACGTAAAGGTGATTTTCTAATTTTATTTGTTATTTGTTTCTCTTTCGAATTTAATTAATTGAATCCAGTTCAATCCAGATTCAAGGGGGATTTCTGGAGTTTTACATTGGAGTCAACAATGGCTTTGAGGTGAAAGATAGGTCTCATTTCATTTTTTAAAGCGCATTCATAATCAAAATTAGGTCAGCTGGTTGCAAGTATGTATTCAATTAATCTCATCCTCCCCTTTTCTATTGAATCCTTAATGTTTCTGGAAATGATTTAATGGTGATTTCATCCTTCTTTTTCGGCTGTATTTTGATTTCTGCTTCCTCTTGCTGTAATCATTATATTCTATTTTAGATGTGAAATTTATGTTTCCATTGGCTTCTATTCAATTTCGTGACACATTTTTCAATCATCAACAATGGTATGAATCTTTGATGCAATTTTATTTTAATTTTTTTTTGTGTGTTCTTTTTTTTTTTTATATATGTATCTAATTTTTCAAATTTGTTTCATTCAGGATAAGGACAAGCATAAAAACGGCATGTGGGAATTTATGTTTTATTTTCTATGAATTGAAGACATTTGGGAACATTTTTTTCACACAATATTAACTTTCCAAAAGCAGCATATTTTCAATTTAAATTTAAAGTGATTAATCATCCATTATTCTTCTAAGATTTTTCCCTCCCGATAGCTTGCAAAGATTTGGACAAATCCTACCTCACATTATCTCCTATCAATGAATAATTATTTACTGCTCTTGAATACGGTTCACTTCAAACTTATTTTAATTTTAATTTCAATGTAAAAAAGATTCTTATTTATTTATTTTGTAATTGAGCAACCTGTTAGTGACTATTGTAAAAGTGTATGACTTTATATGGACGAGATAAGATTTATTGTACAATGATCAACACATAAATGCATTGGGAAAAAAATGTGGTCCAGTAATGAACATAATTAGTTTAATGTACTACGTTTTATCATATTATTGCTACTTTTTATAACTTAGTTATGAATAAATCACTAAAAAATTATTATTAACAAATTTTAAAATGTTATAGGGGTAGAGTCAAGGGGTAGATGAAGAAGAGGGGAAGAAAAGAAGAAGAGATAAAAAACTGAGGATTGAGAGTGTGTGTGGCCCCACTTGATAAAAAAATAAGTTATAAAATTTTTTTAGATATTTATTTTGGAAAGGTGGGGAGTATAGATATATGTAAGTTGAATTTTCTTGGTTTACTGTATTTTTTTAAAAGTTTGATCAGTATTTAGTGAAAAATTACTAATCATTAAGTTTTAAATATTTACTAATATTTTCTCTGTAAAGATTTTTTTTAAAATTTATATGTGGATATTTATTCATTTTGTAATCTAAAATTTAAGAATATATATATATTCAAATTATAATTAGTTTTCTTTTGTTTTCTTATTTTTTGAAGAAATTTTCTTTTGTTTATGAAATAGATGATAATTAGTTAGGCAAATTTTTTATTTTCGGTAAAAAAGAGAGAAAGATTGTTTTATTTTTTGAAAATTGAAAAAAGAAATCTAGAAATATGGGCTGACTATAGATTTGTTTTCTGAAATAATTCCATTTTTAAATAATAATTCCCAAAGTAACTTACATTTGAAACTATTTTTCAAAATGACCAATTTTTTAGAACTCGCTACATGGTGTAGCGATTTCAACATTTGAACGTTGAAACTAGCTACACCAATTAGCGAGTTAGTACAACTATGGATTAGGGAGTTAACGTTTTAATTAACTAACTGTAATTAACAAAGCGGCTACACCGTGTAGCGAGTTTACTCGTCCATGAAACTCGTTAAATAGTGTATCGAGTTTTAAAAAAATCAGATTACCCCTTGTAGCGAGTTACAGACGGTGAAAAGACAAACAAAAAAAAACTAAGTGCCGCCGAGTAGAAGGGAGAAGAAGGAGAATTATTGTCATTGCCATTTTCATCAAATCCAAGCTTTTCATCCCCCAAATTTCGTTATAGTAAATTTACATTCAAGTTTTTCATTCTTCATTGTGTGTTGTTGATTTTGCATTAATTGAATAATTGTTTTCTTGAAAATTAGATTTATTCAAAAAATAGGGTAGTTGTACATGTTGATATTAAACTCAATTAGTGTTGTTACTGAACTCAATTGTTGGTATATTTGAACTCAATTATTGATATATTTGAAATTTTGGGATTTTGAACTCAATTTGTGAGCTATTTTAACTTAATGGTTAGTATATTTGTTATTTCATTTAGAAGTATTTGTTAATAATGTTTCAAAGTCTTTATGTTTATATATGTATTTAGTTGATATTAAAATGAGATTTCTTTTGTTGAAACAGATAGATATCTTCATTAATCATCGGCCTATCGATAACTCTGTTTTGACTGCACATGAGGGCCACAGAACTCGTTTTATTTGGGCTAGACAGCGGGTTGCTATTTCGCTTTCATTTCGTCGTGTGTTGCCTCCTTGCCGGATAGACTAGCTCCGAGGATATTGTCGAGATTAGCTGAGAGTGGCTTTATGGGGGTTCATAATATAGGGAGAATTCAGTACGATTATGGGTTGCTAGAGACATTGATTGAGAGATCACGTCTGCAGACCCATTCATTCCACCTCCCGGTTTGTGAGATGACTATTACCCTAGAGGATATCGACATGATTTTCGGGTTGTCGATTGATGGGATGATGTTACTGATGCTGACATCCCACCACTTCTAGACTGGCGGGTAGTATGTCACGATCTTTTAGGGGTTGTCCCATCTCCCAGAGATATGGATGGGAGTAGTCTCAAGCTAAGGTGGATTACGAGCCAGTTTCCACATTTTCATGAACTCGCTGATGATACTACCGAAGACATTGTTGATATGTATACACGGGCATATATCATGCTAGCCCTGGGTTCTACGGTGATGCCTGATCGTACGAACAACAAGGTTAAGTTGTATTATCTGTCACTGATTAGAGAGATTCTGAGGATCTGGATGTACAGTTGGGGTAGTGCTTCACTGGCTTTTCTATATCGAAAGTTGTGTAGTGCAACTAACCCTCAGACAGACAAGCCAGTGGGGTGGATTTCTCAACATTTTACAGGTATTGTTATCTCATTTTAATGTGCATTATGTTGTTGGGTTTAAGTTTGATTTCAAATTATCGACATTATTTATAGTATTTGATATAAATTTTTTTGATATAGATTTGGCTTGTAAGCGGTTGCTATGTGTGCAACCTGAAATTCGAAGGCGAAATACTGATCCGGCACAAGATCACAAGCCACTGGAATGCAGGTATACATATATCATACTTTTTTTTCTCGTCGTTATAGTTTTTTTACATGTTTCTTATAATTTTTCTTTTTATAAAATTTCAGGTGGACCGGATCATCATTGTATATCAAGGAGGTTACTGCCCATAACCTGCGAGGCTATCGTAAGCTGGCTAAGCTAACGGATGATCGGGTTGTGTGGCAGCCTTATAGAGATCGACAAGCTGGCCTACTGCTATCAGGGACAGGTCGTATAGATGTCGCGGGTCCCTCTGATATGTTTTGAGAGGATAGAGTGGCATTTGTCGGATTGTGTTCTGAGGAAGTTTGGCATGATGCAGGGGTCCCGTAACCTTGCGACACGGGGAGGGACTTGCATAGAGTGATCGGCATGGAAATAATCTTGTGATATGGAGTGACCGCATCAACAATACATTGCACTTTGGGAACAGTGGCGGAACTTACTGGTTGTGGGGGTTCCAGGCTTTCACGTTATACATTACACTGATATATGTATGATTTGGTTTCGGATGCCGTGTAATGCATAACGTCAAAGCCTGGAACCCTCACAACCAGTAAGTTCCGCCGATGTCCCCAAAGTGCAATTTATTGTTGATAGTGGTCACTCCAAATCACAAGATTATTTCCACACCGATCAACTCTATGCAAGTCCCTCCCCGTGTCGCAAGGTTTCGGGACCCTCTGCAGTATGTCAAACTACCTCAGAACACGATCCGGAAAATGCCACTCTATCCTCTCAAAACATATCAGAGGGACCCGCAACATCTATACGGCCCATCCCTGATAGCAGTAGGTCGGATCTTGTCGATCTCTATAAGTCTGCCACACAACCTGATCATCTATTAGCTTGGCCAGCTGATCAATCCTAGTGGCATGTGACCTTGTGTCGAATCAGCATTTCGCCTTCGAATTTCAGGTTGCACACATAGCAACCGCTCCCAAGGCCAAATCTATATCAATAAAATTTATATCAAATACTATAAATAATGTCGATAATTTGAAATCAAACTTAAACCCAACAACATAATGCACATTAAAATGAGATAACCATACCTGTAAAACGTTGAGAAATCCACCGCACTGGCTCGTATGAGGGTTGGTCGCACTGGACAGCTCTCGATATAGAAAATTTAGAGAAGCACTACCCCAACTGTACATCCAAATCCTCGAAATCTCTCGAAACAGTGGCAAATAATACAACTTAACCTTGTTGTTCATACGATCAGGTATCACCGTAGAACCCAAGACTAGCATGATATATGCCCGTGTATACATATCAACAACGTCTTTGGGGGTATCATCAGTGAGTTCATGGAAATGTGAAAACTGACTCGTAATCTACCTTAGCTTGAGACTACTCCCATCCATATCTCTGGGAGATGGGACAGCCCCTAAAAGATCGTGACATACTACTCGCCAGTCTAGAAGTAATGGGGTGTCAGTATCAGTAACAGCATCCCCATCAATCAGCAACCCGGAATTCATGCTGATATCCTCTAGGGTAATAATAATCTCACCAACCGGGAGGTGGAATGAATGGGTCTCTAGACGGCATCTCTTAATCAATGCCTTCCGCAACCCATAATCGTACTGAATTATCCCTGTATAATGAACCCCCATAAAGCCACTCTCGGCTAATCTCGACAATTTCCTCATAGCTAGTCTATCCGGCAAGAAGGCACCACGACGAAATGAAAGCGGACTAGCAACCCGCTGTCCAGCCCAAATAAAACGAGCTTTGTGACCCTCATGTGTAGTCAAAACAATAGAGTTATCGATATGCCCAGTATCAATGAAGGTATCCATCTGTTTCAATAAAAGAAACCACATTTCAATATCAAATAAATACATATATAAACATACCGACTTTGAAACATCATTAACAAATACTTTTAAATGAAATAAGAAATATACTAACAATTAAGTTCAAAATAGCCCACAAATTGAATTCAAAACCCCAAAATTTCAAATATATCACAATTGAGTTCAAATATACCAACAATTGAGTTCAAATATACCAACAATTGAGTTCAATAACAACACTAATTGAGTTCATTATCAACATGTACAACTACCCTATTTTTTGAATAAACCTAATTTTAAAGAAAACAATATTCAAATCAAAGCAAAATCAACATACAATGAAGGAAAAAGCTTGAATGTAAACTTACAATGACGAGATTTGGGGGATGAAAAGCTTGGATTTGATGTAAATGGCAATGGCAATAATTCTCCTTCTCCCTTCTACTCGGCAGCACTTGGGTTTTTTTGTTTGTGTTTTTACGGTCTGTATCTCGCTACAAGGGCAATCTGATTTTTTTAAGACTCGCTACACTATGTAGCGAGTTCCATGGACGAGTAAACTCGCTACATGGTGTAGCGACTTTGTTAATTACAGTTAGTTAATTAAAACGCTAACTCCCTAATCCATGGTTGTACTAACTCGCTAATTGGTGTAGCGAGTTTCAACGGTCAAATGTTGAAATCGCTACACCATGTAGCGAGTTCTAAAAAATTGATCGTTTTGGAAAATAGTTTCAAATGTGAGTTATTTTGTGAATTATTATTTAAAAATGGAATTATTTAAGAAAAAAAATCGTTGACTATATGAAGAGAGATAAGGGTTGGTTCGGAGGAAAAAATGGAGGTGCTTTTTATTTAAATAGTAATCCTTTTTCTTTAAAAAAAAAAACAAAAGTATATGTATGATTACTTTCAAAAAAAGTAAAGAAGGATGATTTTTTAAAAAAAACAGGCTATCGCCGTGCATCGCACGGGAGTACTGCTAGTATTACCAAAAATATAATGTGGTGTAAGCATTAGAAGAGATGTGGGAAGTAATAAACCACTTTCAAAATCAAAATTGTATTCAGTTCTGAGATAATCTCACCACAAATCTGTGATGTAAGCATGATGGCATTGGCTGAATGGGATTTGCATGAACATGGACGACATCAGCCTGTCGTAATTATTGAAATGTTCAGTTTAGGCCGACCAATAGTATATAATATCAACTGTATGAAATATATCATGAAGAAATGCCTATACAAGCAAACCTTAGTCCACTTCTGCTGTATGCAATCGTGTACGAATCTTTTGTGCTGGGGGATTGATGCACTAGCAAAAATAGTTTGGCGACAACTGCTTAATGAGTATGATGTCAACAACTTCTTCAGAGAACTGACTTCGCTAGAAGAATTGAACATGAAATCAACCTAAAATAATCATGTTAGTTTTTCCAAAGAGATTATCGAGGAAAAGACAGATTGAGTACATAAATGACTATATATAGTGACTAACGAACATATAATATGTTTATATCCTTTTCTTGAGATATTAAAGGAAAAATTCAGAACATTCTAGACCAAAGGCCAAATTTAACAGCCTAAAGCTTCTAAGAAGACAATCAACAAATAATTATACTAATTCAGGCCGGATTATGCCTGCTTTATGAAATAGGCCTTGCAAAATAAATGTTGAAACATTAAACCCACATCAGGTAGAATCATGTCATTCAAACAATCAATTAAAGATTGTGGGGCTGGGGCCACACCTCTCATAAGTCACTTGGTTTTAATATGGAACCCTTGACTTATATTATATAGCATCACAAAGGCTCCTTGTGTGAGCCCAATGCCAGCGTCCTTGCTCAGTGCCACAAAACCAATGAGTCTACATTGTAGACCCCATGGCTGGCTACAAATGAAGGGCAGAGGCAAACGTGTTGAGGCATTAAATCCACATCGGAACGATAAAATCATCGAGCAACACCTCCCACAGGTCTATTGTTCTGAGATGGTCCCCCAGACCGAATAATCATGGATTTGAAAAGGACTAAAAGTTGGATATTTGTCCAAGAACAGGAGTAGCTGTATGATCACATATTCATTACCTCATCAATTACCAGCACCTTCATTGATTCTAGCTTGGCGATTCGCTTCTCAAGCATTAGGCATAAGCTCCACAAAGTTGCTACGATTATTGTTGGAGGATCTGCCTGCAATAAAAGAAACTTGTAGGTAGTCTGCGACATGCTGAAAACTATTGCATCATTTCCAAAGTTATTTATTTTTTATTTATATCAAAGGGAAAAACTATCAGAGTAGACATGAAACCCTACTAAACAATGACCAATGTGAAATGAAAATGGAGTGCCTAATACGCAACCAAAGTTCAAACAGATGCATCAATTAAGAACTTTGGTAATAGAAACAAACATGGGGAATACAAAGAACCACAGTACTTTTGCAAGTAGTAGATGTTTAAATGGTAACTAGTTAACCATTGAATACTTAATTATTCTAAATGAGTTAGGAAGCATTCATAAAGAAAAGTTCAATGTTATGTGTGAAGTTCTATAATGCATATAGGTGTGAGAAGGAAATGTGATTGTGCTAAGTTGCCTCTCCCAGGGCGCCAAAACATAATACGCAAAATAGACCTCACAGGTGAACATTAAAAGAACCGTCATGTTGTTAGGCAGAAATGAGCAACAAAGAAGTTGTTCCTTATAAGGCAAGGTAAAATAGTTTCGATTTAAAAATCACAGGTCTTAGTTGCCTTTTTAAGCTTCTTGATGCTGAAGAGCTGAGAACATCCCAAGGAAAGGAAAAAATCACAGGATCATCAAACACCAGCGATTCAGAGTCTGGCTGCTTTCAAATTTATGAGTGAACAATTAATGCTATTGAAAATTAGTATACCTTTAGCCAACTCTTGTGTCTTCGCAAGGATCCCCCGTCTAAAAGAGCCATAGCAGTAAATGACTTCTGCCCCAATCCAAGTTGTTCAGGATTTGCAGCCAGTGTACGGGCAACTTTTGTAACCTTCCTTACCAAATCATAAAAATAAGGAAACTGTATTGCAGGCCTAACAATGTTACTGCATAATTATATATACGACTTGTAATAATAGCAAAGAAGACGTTGAAAAGGTTCTTACTTGCATACCAAGCTCCCTGGTAGGAACCACAATTAAGGCTTGAACAGCTGATCTTTGAGTGTTTACAACCGAAAGTATCGATAACAGGTAGGCCAGGGTCTTTCCTGAACCTGTCTGTGGAGTACTAAAGAAAATAAGAAGATATTTTGAAGTCTAGCACGGCTAGCTGTTGAGAAGACATTTCAAGCACAACTTGTGTTCCTCAACGATGATTGCATTAATTACAGTAAATTTCTGAATATATAATTTAACCAACAGCAATGAGAGAAGATGAGCTATCACATCGCAACCATATAGAATACAGGAATTCGTAATCCCCTGTGACGCTATTACTACTTTCAGCAAACTATATCCCTTGTATATACTATGCCTGCATCCAGTGATGTCCAACTTAAAGAATAATGTGCAGAGAAGAAACAGGTAAATCTGTAACGAAATGAAAGTGGCAAAAAGAGATTCGTTAAATAATTTCACATTGTTCACCCCAGTGATCTATTTCCTGCCTTCAAGAAAGCTGCTATCAGCCAGGTAGAAGTATTGGTGCAATTTAACATCTGGCTGAAGAATGCATTTATTGCTTGGATGCTTTAGAACACCAATAGCCAATTTACGCAGCTAAGAAGTGCTTCTTAGTTATGTGATTATAAGGTAGAGAGCGAGTGTATTTATGGTCTTTCTATTTAAGAAAAAAAAGTCAATTTTTTTATTGATTCAGTTTTTTTTATAATGTCCCAAAAGAATTGGACATTCATTTAGGGAAGGAGGGAGTCATGAAACCGTATTTTAGTTGAAATCAGTCCAAAGTCAAATATTGACCTGAGCATGTAGCACACAATCGCGGCCAGAAAAGAGGATTGGCAGCGCTTGCCGCTGAATCTCGGTGGGTAAAACATAGCCAACCTCTTCAACCCTGTATTAAGTTTGGCATATTTAGTCATCAACAAGATTTTAGCATAAGGAAATGAAAGCATTATATGGACAAAATAAATACCTTGAGCCTTATGGGGGCAGCTGCCCCATTTGGTTATCACATCCTATTGCATTTTCTTCCATTGAGAATTGTTATATAAACCCATAAAATTGTTGAGTAAACCCGTAAAGCTAAACCTACCCCAAAAAATTAAATAAACCCCTCCCTTTTCCCTTTGTACCCTTGTCTTTATCCCCACCCACCCATAAACCCTTCATTTACTCTCTCTCTCTCTCTCATCCTCACCCACAATCAGATTTTTAGAGAAAGAAACAAAGAATTTTTTAGAGAGAGAAAGAGAGAACCAGATTGAGAGAGAAAGAGAAGAAGAAGAAATTTTTTAGAGAGAGAAAGAGAGAACCAGATTGAGAGAGAAGAAGAAGAAGAAGATTGAGAGAGAAAGAATTTGAAGTCAATTTCAACCATTCAAGATGTCAAACCTAGAAAATTCCGGTAATTATCCCACTTTCGTTCCAAAATTACTTTAATCTTGCTTCAATTTGATAGAATGAGTTCAAAATGCATTAAAAAATCTGGGCTTTTGAGGTTTGGCCACTACGGACCGATTTTTTGGATCTGTTCGGCCACACCCAGCCGAACTTTGATTAAAAATTCGGCCACACTCAACCGAACCTGCTTAAAAATTTGGGCAGTAGTGGCCAAACCTTGCTTAAAAATTCGGCCAAACCCAGCCGAACTTTTTGACTTTTTTCAGTCACTTATGGCCGAACTTTTCAATGTGTTGTTAAGTGTTTGATTTTGATATGATATGATATGAAATTGCTATGAGTTTGATTTTTGAAGTTTTCTTTGCAGTTAAGCAAATGTTTACAAGAAGACGTCCAACTGTTTCCCTTAGGAAGCAACAAGAAGTCGCACGTCAAGGGCAATCTTCACAGAACCTTGATGCTGAGCCAGTTGAGGATACAAATGTTGATCCTCGTCAGTCGGTCTACAATGAGGATGAGCATTATATGGGAACCTCACCTCAGATGGACCTTCTTTCGGCTCAAATTTATAGTGACCCGGAAGATGAACCGGAATATGAGTCGAAAGATGAGGATGACCTCGAGGGAGGTGGGGATGAAACCTCTTATCACGGTGGCCCGAGGTACAAAAACTTTACTCCCTTCATATGAAACTCATGTTGCTAAATTCATTTGGGAGGGTAAAGATGATTGTACCCTAAAATGTATTAATCATATAGGAAAGTTGAAAAAATGGCAATTGAATTTGAATAATATGTCTGAGCCGGTTCAAAATATTATCCTTAATTCCGGACTCTTGTGCTTACTTCGTGGAGCGTATGACAACATAGATAAAACGTTGGTTAACGCTTTTGTTGAGCGATGGCACCCGGAAACTAATATTTTCCATATGTCATTTGGGGAGATGACCATCACTTTAGAGGATGTGTCTTGTCTTACGATGCTTCCGGTAGTAGGTGTACCCTTATTTGAGAGTCCCGCTTATTATAGTCAGTCACCTCTTAATAAAGTTTGTGAGGTTTTGGGAGTGACAAAAAAAGTTGCTAGACCCCCAAAAAGCTGTTTGTGCTGTGCTGCTAAGGCATATCTCTAATATTTATTGGGGTGCACAATTTTCTCTGATAAGACTCAGATGTGTGTCAGTTCGAGCTACCAAGATTTTTTAGAGATGATGGGGCAATTGGGGATTATGCTTGGGGGCGGAGCGTTAGCTTTTCTGTACCGGCAACTAGGAAAAGAATCTTGGTGGAACTGATATCAGATTTTCGGGCACTTAACCTTGTTGGAGGCATGGGTTTATGAGAGGTTCCCTGCGTTTAGGAACGGTTTCAACAACTCCTATCCACCCAATTTGCCGCTCACATTGAAGTGACTACCACCTCGGGCTCAACCAGCGACAGTTGCCTCCGTGCAAGTAAAGAGGCAACATATTGACATTATTCAGGACACGGAAGTAAGTATTATTTATGTAGTAATAATTCTCACATGTATTTTTGTTTTCTTAAATGAAACTATATTAATATTTTTTATATTTTTATTTGTAGGTGATTTGGATGTCGTATAAAGGTATCCTTTTCCTAGAGCCGCTCTATATCAAGGTGCCATAGTTGCTGGTAATGTCGTGGAGCCACATCTTCCCGATCGGGTCTTGCGACAGTTTGGGTTCGTGCAAATAATACCAAACCCTCCACTTGGACTAGGGATGTCGAGAGGAGATAAGAAGTCTTTGGTGGGGTGGATCATGTTTGCCCAGTCATTCTATTCCTGGAAGTCACATTGCGTCGATAAACGTAAGCTCCAGAAATGTAGAGTGCCTCAAGAGGCTGCAGATGATTATCTGCAATGGTACTCTACATATTCCCACCCTATTGTGCACCCCATTACTGAGCGAGCTCACGCTGTCAGGAGGACAAAGATTCTTGCCCTGTCAGAGTGGGATATGATTATGAATGTCTGGAACGTGATGATTCATATTGCTGAGAGATGGACAGATGGAGATCACTCGATTAGTGCACAGGAGGCTATGGAAGTCATCTTTTGGTTTTGTATTTTTTGAGAGACGACAATAGATTTGTATTTTTTGGCCTTTGTAATATGTATCTGAAACAATGTATGAACAATTATTTTTGGTTTTGTATTTGGTATTTGAAATGCTTGTACAACTCTCAAGTTTTTATATTATGTAATTGAAAAACCTTCCAAAACAATGTTAAGTATCCCAATTATTTTTGGTTTTGTATTTGGTGTTTGAAATATTAAGTGTATTTTTATTGTAATATTAAAAAACAATGTTATGTATCCCAATAATAGCCTAAAATATTCAAAAACAATGTTATGTACCCCTATTAAGTGTAATTTTATTTTTTTTTTTGAAACGTTCATGAAAAAACATTTTTATGTACCAAAATCAAGCCTAATATTTTTAAATTTTTTTTGCCCATGTAACAAAAGTTCGCCCAGTACTGATCGAATCATTCAAAAAGTTCGGCCAGTTCTGACTGAAAATCCTATTTCTGTTCGGTCACTACTGGCCGGAAGTCCTAATAAGCGTGTTTTTTTTTTTTTTGAAAAATTCACGAAAAAACATTGTTACGTACCAAAATCATTAGCTAAAATTTTTAAATTTTTTTTGCCCATGTAACAAAAGTTCGGCGATCTTGCGGCCAGAACCATTCAAGAAGTTCGGCCCGATGAAAACTCCATTTGTTCGACACTGCGGCTGAAGTGCTAATAAGAGTTTTTTTTTGAAACGTTCACGAAAAAACAATGTTTTGTAGCCAAATAATATGCGAAAGTATTTGTTTTTTTTTTCCCTAGTGACAAAGGTTCGGCCTGTACTAACCGAACCTTTTTAAGTGTTTCGGCCAGTAATACTGACCGAAATATTTGATAAAAATCAACCATTACCTGCCTAACCATTCAAAATTTTCTTTTTTTTTTCAATTTATTAAGACGGAACGTAACAATGTGTTTTCCGTCATTAAAAAAGTTAATTTAATTCAAAGGTAGTTAAATTTTAATTTTATAAATTTAAGGTTACTTTATTACATGAGTTAATTAAATGTAAATTTATAGTTAGTTAAAGTTAGTTAAATTTTAAATATAACTTTAAATGGAACTAGTTTTATACCCGTGCGTTAAACGCACAGATAAATAAATTTGAAAAATTAACTAAAAAGATATAAGAATAATAATAATTTATGAAAATATAATTTTAAAGTTATTTATTTTAAAAAAAATATGCCATTGTATTAATCCAATAATATTGCACATATAACTAACAAATTGAATTGTACATATCGAAATATTTATTAAAATAAAATATTATCAGTGAAATATTCACCTTTATTTTCAATATCAATAACATGTATCAAAGTTTTAAAATGTTTATAAAGGAAGTGACATTAACATCACTTGATCACCTATTTTTTACAAATATTGTCTTTTAAAAGAAGAACATTATTTGATAAATTTGTGCTTTAATGAATTAACTAACTAAATAAATAAATAATAAAAATATTTTATTAATTAATTATACCCATGAATATTGAAACAGAAAATATTAATCATACTACTAACTAAAAGTTAATTTTATAATTCTATGCATTAACATTTTTTTTAAATATAGTTAAGTTTTATAACACGTTACTCATATTTACGAATATTAAAATATTTATCATTTAATTTATAATTATAATTTATATTTATTTGAAAATACTATAATCAAATTTCATATAATGTTAGTCTTAGTTAGAAATTAAAAGATATACTCCTTTCTTTAAAAAAAAAATCAACTTTATTAGAGCTGACTCAACATCATTCAAAATTTTGTGAATTAGATAAATCAATAATTTTAATATTTTGTCTTTTAATAACCTTTTCCATTGGTTAAAGAATAAAAAATATAATAATATTTTATTTTTTAAAGGGTGCTATAAATTGGATAATATTTAGAGGGAATGTGTGCACTTTTATAAGTTATTTTTAATGACTAACCAGATGAAAATTTAAATTGCAACAATTTTTTTTACAAGATTTCTTATGATAATTCATTAAAGGTATAAAATTCTATGATAAACTCGTACAATTTTTATTTATCAAATATCTCTTTTTAATAGAGCAATAATTATGGTTAAAAAATAGTGTAATTATAAAATGTATGGGAAGTAATGAAAATGACTTTTCAAATTCTGATATAGTTTTTGAGGGAAAAGATGTTTAGATCACTTGAGCCTTTATATATATAGATATATAGATATATAGATTTAGATATAGATTTCATATAATGTTAGTCTTAGTTAGAAATTAAAAGATATACTCCTTTCTTTAAAAAAAATCAATTTTATTAGAGCTGACTCAACATCGTTTAAAATTTTGTGAATGAGATAAATCAATAATTTTAATATTTTATCTTTTAATAACCTTTTCCATTGGTTAAAGAATAAAAAATATAATAATATTTTATTTTTGAAAGGGCGCTATAAATTGGATAATATTTAGAGGGAGTAAGTGCACTTTTATAAGTTATTTTTAATGACTAACCGGAAGAAAATTTAAATTGCAACAATTTTTTTACAAGATTTCTTATGATAATTCATAAAAGGTATAATATACTATGATAAACTTGTACAATTTTTATTTAGCAAATATCTCTTTTTAATAGTGTAATAATTATGGTTAAAAAATAGTCTAATTATTAAATATATGGAAAGTAATGAAAATGACTTTTCAAATTCTGATATAGTTTTGGAGGGAAAAGATGTTTAGATCACTTGAGCCTTTATATATATATAGATTTAATAATAAATAAAAATTATCTAAAGATATGTAACACCACAAATCATAATATTTAACATAAATAAAATTATTTAATATCAATTACATAAGTTGATATTTCGGGTACTTGTATTAATCGATCTTGATATGAATCTAGCCATCCGATTGCACGTTCATGACGTTCTTCATACCATTTGTACGGTAGTGGTGGCAATGGACATCCTTCCTTCAATTTGGCATGAATGTAATGATTACCGTTGACATAGCATATACAAATCAATTTTGAGTTGTGTGGCATTGATTTTCGTAGAGGAAGAAAGGTCAAAAACAATGTGTTACTCAAAATCACTAACGCAACGTTGAATGCATTTGCAATAGCGTAACCCATTTCTGTAGCGTTAAACCAATTTGCTTCTCCGCATGTACCGTCATACCAGTTGATAGCGAAAAGGACTTTCTCCACCCTATCATCGGCCGTGAATAACTCAGCATACAACTCTTAATTTCCAAAAATCTCCTGGTATAACACTCCCCGAACCCGCCGCCACTCATCTGAATCACGGGCAAGTAACTCTGCAATACACCGGAAGCCACAATTCCCATCACCCCGCACATCAACTATTTTCTCAATATAACCATGCATGAAAACCGGTAGTTGATCAAGATATGAGATTGCATGTTGACTTTTTCGACGAACGGGCTCTATGATAAATTCAAAATAGGTAAAAATAAGTTGAAATGACTAATTCCATGATATAACATTTAACTGAATAATAAAAATAGTTTTGAGATTACCTGTAACTTGGCTTTTGCAGATAACATCGGAGAACCTTGATTTGCATCGGTGTTGAATAAAACTTGGTCGGGTATGGCCTCCACGTATTCAAATGCACTAGGATCACGCTTCGTGGATTTAAGTAATTTAGCATTCTTCGCTTTAGGACGACCCTTATTATTGGTTTTAACTGCAAGTTCATTGGCCATTGTTGTTGCAGGATGACAAATCTCGATCAATCTCCGAACAATCAAATTATTTCCGGTTCGTGGAGCTGCCTCAAATCTTAAATCAAGAATATTGCGAATCTCATTGTACCGATTTTGAATCTCTTTTTCAATATCATCATCGTAACTCATTATCGGTATGGCATCTAGCTTAGCCAAAATGCATGAACTTTATCAAGTGGGATGGGCGAGTTGAATTGCATGAACTGTGCAAGCTCATGTGGACAAGGGAGTCCGCATGCCGATCTCACTGCACACCCACACAACAATGGATCTCGGCTACCAACATATAGAGAATCCAATGAGTTGAAAATCAAATTCAATGCATTTATAGACACCTTACCTCTAACCTCACTCCATAGCGATGACTTGAATTTACGTTGAACCACAGTCCTGCTTTTCTCAAATGAGGCAATGATTGCAATGTGGGAGCATTCGATAAGTTTATGAATTTGTTTCCAACATGTCTCAAATGCTCCCTGGCTCGATCTAAGTTGTTTCTTCAACAAAGGCATGTTGACTTGACTCTCCACCCTAACATAGGTTACGTATTTTATTAGCATATAATTAACAAAACCTAGAAAACATCAAAACATATGACAGAAACATAAAGTTTGCCTGATATACCTGTTTGTAGTCAAGTTGTCAAAGTGTATAACATGATTTGTCCAACACGAGACAAATCTTTCTTTGTAAGGCAAAATCCATTGGTTCAGGACATAATTGACTGCATCGGGATAACGACTGAAATCTTCTGACAATCGCCGTAAATAGTCATTAAACGATGCCTCTGTATCAGCTTTGACCATTACATTCCAATGAAGAATGAACGCCTCCCAAATCTCTTACATATCAAACATTTTCTTGCATTTTGCTAGAATATTCCTGTTGATATGCCATCGACAGAGCAAATGAGTTGTCGTTGGGAAAGTCTCACGAATTGCATTCATCAAGGCAAGCTCCCTAATGGTCACGATAACATTAGGAAGACATGATTGATCCATCAGAGATTTCAGCACTTCACATGCCCACGTGTAGTTTCCTTCTTTCTCGGCCTCTAGGTATACAGCAGCAATTAAGAAGGTCATTTTGGTTGATGTCACGCCCACAATCTCAAGCAACGGTAAGTTGTACCTATTTATCTTGTAAGTGTAATCCATGAACAAGACGTATGGAAATGCCTTCAGCAATTCAATGCTTTTCGGATGAGCAAAGAATATCTCCTTAACGACATTTGTTTCCTCGCATTGCCGATATTCGAAGTGATAAGTATGATCGTTCAATTTAAACACGAGTTGTTGGATTTGAGAACGACCCGTATGCTCAGTTACCCTACTCTCAACTCGCGCATTATAAATAGTCTGTATTAAGGACTTGTTTTTCGGAAATTTCTATTTTAATCCATATAAAATATCCTTCGGCCGGCTATTTGCACACGATATTTCTATCATGTACTCCTCCTCTGGTTTCTGTAATCTGCCGGCATAAGAGTGACCCAACATGGATTGGCAAATCGGATGATTGTGAACGCCACAAACCACTTTTAATTGCCATTCACCATCAACCGTGACTTGTTTGGCATTCAACTGAAACTTACAACCGCATTTCTTTGTTCCGCCCTCTCTATTTTTCTTTTTTTCCCCAATATTTCATTGTTGACAGATTCTTGAGAGGAAAGAGAGATTGGTTTTTCTTTGTATGTCCCCCAACGTTCACAAACAAGCGTCATTCAAGGAGCGAAATTACGACTTCCGTTATCCGACCGACCGATTACGATGATAAACCCATGATCTTCCCCCTTTTTACGCACCCATTCAAACATTATTTTACGGTCTCTAAAAAACAAGGGCATTGTGAATTCTGTGGTGTGGTCTCGCAAAACGCTTTCAAAATCAATCGAGACATAGTTGTTGTCACCCAATGAATACTGCTACAATTCAATAAAACAATAAGGAAGGACTGAGAAGAATAACAAAGGTTCGGCCAGTGGTGGCTGAATTTTTTTAAAAGGTTCGGCCAGTGGTGGCCGAAATATTTCATAAACTCGGCTGGGTGTGACCGAACCATTTTATAAAGTTCGGCCAGGTGTGACCGAAATAATTTAAAAATTCGGCCAGTACGGCCGAAAAACAATCCAGATTTGGCAAACCAGAGCCGAACATTTTCAAATTTTCGGCCGGGTGTGGCCGAACCTTTTCAAATTTTCGATCGGGTGTGGCCGAACCTGAACTGATTTTCGGTCACTACAGGCCGAATTTTTGCAACGAAAACAAAAAAGACATTGTTAACACATTTAAATGGTTAGAAAGTGAAGAAAACTTACATTAACATTCGATTGTAGAGCATCATGATGAGCCTGCTGAATCTCTTGACTTGAACAAATATGTATGTAATTATTTTTTTGGGGATAGAAATGATGGTAAGAAGAAGGAAAGGGAGGTAGTAACTTTTTGGGATGTAAAAAAAAAAGGAGGTGATTTGTAAAAAGGTGAAAATGGATGAGGGGAAGGTGAAAATTGACGAGGGGGGTATACGGGTGTGAATAACAATTGAGGAAGAAATTGGGTTGAAGGTTACGGGTGTAGATAACATTAGGAAATGGGGGTATGGATTTAGGGATAATATTGTCATTTCACTCGATGGCATTTTTTAAGTTTTCAACTTACGGGTTTACTCAACAATTTTACGGATTTATATAACAATTCTTTCTTCCATTTTGTGTTAAATGTAAGATTTTTAGTGTGAAAAAACAAATATTTGCCCCCTTGCTTCAAGGAAAAAATTCACTAAAATTATACTCTTGCCCCCTTTACAATGTGGCCGCGTCTAAGTAGTTAAGTTATGCAATTTTTGCTGCCTTCCTAAAAACAATCCTATATCCCCCACTGAATTACATTACTATTAAAATTCAGAATTTCTTTATACCGAACCTCCCAAGTAATTTCCAATTTACTCAATACTTGGTTACAAAGATAATGAGGAAAAACCGAATGCAGGAATTTAAATAGCTTTAATACAGAAAAATGTAATACGGGGAGAAATGAAGAAAAGAGCTAGCCTGCGCATGATACGGTCGGGGATATGACCTTCACAGAGGTCCCGGAGCGTCGGAGATTGACTGTTGGTTGTACTGTGAGTTTCAATCGCCGGTGCAGGGGAGGCGGAGGCGGAGGCGGAAGAAGGGCGGAGAAGCGTCGGATTGGAAAGGGGGTATGGAATTGGGCTTGTGGATAGTGAAAAGGGACGATGGGAGTTAGGGTTTAAGAGAGGTAATTGGGAAGGAGTAGTAGGAGGGAGAAGGAGATTAGGTTTATTAAACCATGGGCTGAAACGGAGATGAGTTGCAGATGTTGAGAAGTATGCCATGGCTACTGTCTAGCCGATTTCTGAACTCTGAGGACTTTAAAACTGAGTTTGCTTAATTTAAATTGGGCAAATGACAATTTGGGGTTCGAAGTAGAGGGCAGTGTTGAAATGGGCCCATATTTAATTTTCGTCAAATTAGGGCTTAATATCTAAATTTTTCGTCAATTAAGGGTTTTTTGACTGATTTTGTTAGAAAAGTCAGTTAAGTGACATGTGTCACGCATGTGCTGGACAAGTTGGACTAAATTGAAATGAAAATTAGTTATTAAGGAGTGAAATGTAAATTTTTAAAAATTGATGATCGTTAAAAATATTTTTTTAAAAAAATAATATTTTTTGAAAATATAATATATTTCGAAAAGCTGTAATTTTTTTTATAATTTTTAAAATATGTTAAAATAAATGTTATAAATATAAAAAAATTGTATTTTTAAAGAAAATAGTATTTTATTTTAAAAAAAATTAATTAATTTTTAACGTAAATCTTGTAAAATAAATATTATAAATATAAAAAAAATTGTATTTTTAAAGCAAAAAAGTATTTTTTAAAAAAAAAATTAATTAATTTTTAACGTAAATCTTGTAATATTTTTAAAAAATAAAATAAAAGTAAGTGACATGTCACTTAAATCTTTTTGATTTAGAAAATTTTATTTAAAATATTGCCAATTTTTATTTAATAAAGATAATTTTATTTAAAAAGATAATATGATTTAAAATAATTTAAGATATTAACTATTATCCTTTTTCTAAAAATTTAAATTACTAATTATTTTGCTTCAAAAAAAATTACTAATTATTTTAGATTGAATAATTTATAAAATATATAAATAAAATAAAATAAAATAATTATCATCTAAATTTTAAAAAAAATATCTAAAAAAGTTAATATAACTAAAACATATTTTTGGAAATATTAATATATTAGAATTGAAATAAATATTTTTTGAAGCAATTTTATTTTTTGAAGCAATATATTTATTTTATGCAATATATTTTTTGAATAAAAATAATATCACCTTAAATACTTCCTCCGTCTCAAAATAAGAAAAAAAAAGAAAAAAGAGAGAGAGAGAGAGAGAGAGAGAGAGAGAGAGAGAGAGAGAGAGAGAGAGAGAGAGAGAGAGAGAGAGAGAACAACCCCCTTCATCTCCGTCTCCCCCAACACCTCCGGCACCGGCCACCCTTCTCATTATCCCAACCCACGACCTTTCCCCACCCTCCCACACTACCCCTTCCTTCCTAATCCATCGTCCCTCTGGCCTCAAAACCCACGCCATCCTTCACTATAGCCACCATTAAACATGTAAATGGACCCATTTACATGTAAATGGACCCATGGATCTTGAAGCACACCGGAAAAGACGAAATGACTCACCGGAAATCACCAAAAATCGACAGGCCGAAAATGGGGAGAGAGAAGAGAGAGACGGTTTGATTTTGGGGAGAGAAAAGAGAGAGAAGGTTGTTTCTTCACCCCCACTTTTAATTTATTTCACTTTGCCCCTTAAATTTAAATATCAATGCAATTTAACCAAATCAATTAATCACATGCGTGGCACATGTCACTTAACTGACTTTTCTAACAAAATTCGTCAAAAATTTCTTAATTGACGAAAAGTTTAGATATTGAGCCCCGATTTGACGAAAATTAGATATGGGCCCCGTTTCGATACTACCCCCTCTACTTCATGCCCTAAATTGTCATTTGCCCATTTAAATTTGGTCAAATTACAGAATAGGATAGGGATGACCAATTCCGGTTCCGGTTTTTATTTCGTTTAAGAAGAAAATGGGAAATCGAAATCAAATCATGAATTTACTGTGGTTTCGATTTAGAACCGCCGGTTCATGATTCAAAATTGGCGGTTCAACGGTTTTTGGTTTTTTTTTTAATAGAAAAACTATTTTAGAATTTTATTATTATTGAAAATATTTGCAAAAAATTATAGTATAAAAAAGATAGAAAAAAAACTAAATAAATGAAAGTATATTAAAAAAAAGGTACGTACTACTTTTTATTTTTATTTTATTTTTAATTTTTTTCATTTACTAAAAAAATAATATTTTAGACTTTTTTATTACTGATATTTTTTACAAAAAGGTATATAAAAAATATTTTAAAAAACTAAACAAATGAAAGTATATAAAAGAAAAGAGGGACGGACTACATTTTATTATTTATTTAATATTAATTTTTTATTAACTAGGAAATAATATTTTAGACTTTTTTTATTACTGATATTTTTACAAAAACGTGTATAAAAAGATTAAAAAATAACTAAACAAATTAAAGTATATAAAAGAAAAGAGGGAAGGACTACCCTTTATTTATTTATTTTATTTTATTGACTAGAAAATAATTTTTAAAATTTTTTTTATTACTGACATTTTTTACAAAAATGTATATAAAAAAGATTTAAAAAAATTAAACAAATGAAATTATATAAAAGAAAAGATGGGTGGACTTCCCTTTATTTATTGTTTTATTTTTTAAAAATTTTTATTGATTAAAAAATAATATTTTAGACTTTTTTATTAGTGATTTTTTTTACAAAAAGGTAAATAAAAAAATATATAAAAAATTAAACAAATGAAAGTATATAAAAGAAAAGAGGGACAAACTACCCTTTATATATATATATATATATATATATATATATATATATATATATATATATATATATATATATATATATATATATATATATATATATATATTATTGACTAGGCAATAATATTTTAGATTTTTTTATTACTAGATTTTTTTACAAAAAGGTAAATAAAAAATTTAAACAAATTAAAGTATATAAAAGAAAAACTAAAACATAAATCTCATGATACATCAAACCTAAATCATATACATAAATCCTATACCATTAACCTTAAATCTAAATCCGTATACTTCATACCCCATATCCTAATTCATCTACCTATATCTCATGTATACCATCAATATAATATATAAAAGCATAAACATTTCAGGCCCATACAGTGAGCCACGTGGAATTTCACATCATCTCTATGTTCACCAATTATCAGTTGTCATGTATTACATTCAATAAAGAGTTTCATTTTCAAATTTGGAATTTAAACTCAAACTAAAATAACTGATCCTTTTTAATTTAATTTCAAATAAGAGTTTTATTTTTAGATTTTTGAATTTCAACTCAACTCAACTCAATCTAAATATCTAATTCTTATCTTTAGTTGGGATGATAATAATAATAATAATAATAATAATAATAATAAAAATAACAACAAATTAGCAGCAAAAATAAAGTAATGTGGCTTTTTTTTCTTTTTTTTTTTTTCCATTAAAATCAAAATATGACGTGAGTGTTATGATTTTAAAATAATAAAATTACACGTAATCACAAAAATTGAATGATTGATCCTTAAAATATATATTTTTTTTTTGTTTAAAAATGATTTTATATTGACGGTTACAAGATACTTTTTTCATTGGTAGTAAAATAATATATAATTTTTTAGCAGTAATTATTATCTATTTTATAAAACATACGGAGTTATATTATTATTTTTAAGCATATAACTCATTTCATTAATTTGTTTTTTGAATTAAAAATGAGAAGAAAAAAAATACATATATATCAATAGTTTCTTTTATAAATTAACCTAAAATTATTGCTCAAAATACCTTCGTATCAATATCAATATAATATATAAAAGAAGAAATAGTTCAGGCTCATACAGTGAGCCACGTGGAATTCCACATCATCTCTATGTTCACCAATTATCAGTTGTCATGTATTACATTCAATAAAGAGTTTCATTTTCAGATTTTAAATTTAAACTCAAACTAAAATAACTGATCCTTTTTAATTTAATTTCAAATAAGAGTTTTATTTTTAGATTTTTGAATTTCAACTCAACTCAATCTAAAATATTTAATTCTTATCTTTAGTTGGGATGATAATAATAATAATAATAAAAATAACAACAAATTAGCAGCAAAAATAAAGTAATGTGGCTTTTTTTCTTTTTTTTTTCCATTAAAATCAAAATATGACGTGAGTGTTATGATTTTAAAATAATAAAATTACACGTAATCACAAAAATTGAATGATTGATCCTTAAAATATGTTTTTTTTTTATTAAAAATGATTTTATAATGACGGTTACAAGATACTTTTTTCATTGTTCGTAAAATAATATATAATTTTTTAGCAGTTATTATTGTCTATTTTATAAAACTTACTGAGTTATATTATTATTTTTAAGCATATAACTCATTTCATTAAATTGTTTTTTGAATTAAAATTGAGAAGAAAAAAATACAGATATATCAATAGTTTCTTTTATAAATTAACCTAAAATTATTGCTCAAAATACCTTCGTATCAATATCAATAAATATAATATATAAAAGCAGAAACATTCAGGCTCATACAGTGAGCCACGTGGAATTTCACATCATCTCTATGTTCACCAATTATCAGTTGTCATGTATTACATTCAATAAAAAGTTTCATTTTCAGATTTGAAATTTAAACTCAAACTAAAATAACTGATCCTTTTTAATTTAATTTCAAATAAGAGTTTTATTTTTAGATTTTTGAATTTCAACTCAACTCAACTCAATCTAAAATATCTAATTCTTATCTTTAGTTGGGATAATAATAATAATAACAACAAATTAGCAGCAAAAATAAAGTAATGTGGCTTTTTTCTTTTTTATTTTCCATTAAAATCAAAATATGACGTGAGTGAAATGATTTTAAAATAATAAAATTATACGTAATCACAAAAATTGAATGATTGATCCTTAAAATATATATATATATATATATATATATATATATATATATATATATATATATATATATATATATATATATATATTTGCTTAAAATGATTTTATAATGACGGTTACAAGATACTTTTTTCATTGTTCTTAAATCAATATAATATATAAAAGCAGAAACATTTGAGGCTCATACAGTGAGCCACGTTGAATTCCACGTCATCTCTATGTTCACCAATTATCAGCTGCCATGTATTACATTCAATAAAGAGTTTCATTTTCAGATTTGGAATTTAAACTCAAACTAAAATAACTGATTCTTTTTTATTTAATTTCAAATTAGTGTTTTATTTTCAGATTTTTGAATTTCAACTTAACTCAATCTAAAATATCTAATTCTTATCTTTAGTTGGGATAATAATAATAATAATAATAATAATAATAATAATAATAATAATAATAATAATAATAATAATAATAATAATAATAATAATAATAATAATAATAATAACAACAACAACAACAAATTAGTAGCAAAAATAAAGTAATGTGGCTTTTTTTCTTTTTTATTTTCCATTAAAATCAAAATATGACGTGAGTGCTATGATTTTAAAATAATAAAATTACATGTAATTACAAAAATTGAATGATTGATCCTTAAAATATATATATTTTTTTGCTTAAAAATGATTTTATAATGACGGTTACAAGAGACTATTTTCATTGTTCATAAAATAATATATAATTTTTTAGCAGTAATTATTATCTATTTTATAAAACTTACTGAGTTATATCTTTATTTTTAAGCATATAACTCATTTCATTAATTTTTTTTTTGAATTAAAAATGAGAAGAAAAAAATACAGGTATATCAATAGTTTCTTTCATAAATTAACCTAAAATTATTGCTCAAAATTCCTTCGTATCAATATCAATCAATATAATATATAAAAGCAGAAACATTTCAGGCTCATACAGTGAGCCACGTTGAATTTCACGTCATCTCTATATTCACCAATTATCAGCTGCCATGTATTACATTCAATAAAGAGTTTCATTTTCAGATTTGAAATTTAAACTCAAACTAAAATAACTGATTCTTTTTAATTTAATTTCAAATTAGAGTTTTATTTTCAGATTTTTGAATTTCAACTCAACTCAATCTAAAATATCTAATTCTTATCTTTAGTTGGGATAATAATAATAATAATAATAATAATAACAACAACAACAAATTAGCAGCAAAAATAAAGTAATGTGGCTTTTTTTTCTTTTTTATTTTCCATTAAAATCAAAATATGACGTGAGTGCTATGATTTTAAAATAATAAAATTACACGTAATCACAAAAATTGAATGATTGATCCTTAAAATATATATATATTTTTTCTTAAAAATGATTTTATAATGACGGTTACAAGATACTATTTTCATTGTTCATAAAATAATATATAATTTTTTAGCAGTAATTATTATCTATTTTATAAAACTTACTGAGTTATATTTTTATTTTTAAACATATAACTCATTTCATTAATTTTTTTTTTGAATTAAAAATGAGAAGAAAAAAAATACAGGTTTATCAATAGTTTCTTTCATAAATTAACCTAAAATTATTGCTCAAAATTCTTTCGTATCAATATCAATCAATCAATATCTCTATATATATAACAAGAGGATAGTGAAAAAATCCCGCTCAAACCAGGGGTAAAATAGACATTTCACAGCGTGGCAATGTTGAAGATAATCAGCGAAAATGACACGTGGTATGCTCGGAATGGGTGGAATTCGGCGCGTGCGGTTCACGCGCCGACAGAGGCACGTGACCGCGAGCAAAAAAAAATTTTTTTTTTTACTTGCCACGTGGTGGCTTCTGATTGGCTGGTTTTTTTCCAGTTTTTTTTATTTTCCACCCGTTTTTTTTGACCTCAATTATTTTATAATAAATTAATTTTAAAAAAAAAATTACACAAAAATTCATAATTTTTTTTTCTCTATAAATAGAGTCTATTTTCATTTGATTTGGAAAAAAAAAACCTCTTTTTTAAATGAAAATTTCACCCTTTTTTTTTACCTAAATTATTTCATAATAAATAAATTTAAAAAAAAAATTACACAAAAATTCTTAATTTTTTTTCTCTATAAATAGAGTCTATTTTCGTTTGATTTTGACACAGAAAAAAAAACCCTTCTTTTTAAAATATAAATTTCTTAATTACCCTTTCTTAATTTTCCTTTTGGAATTTCTCAATATTTTTTTGTGAAAATTAATTAAGTGTGAAGTATTTTTTTAATTATAAATGATAATAATAATAATTTTACTAATCATAAAAATAAATAATATAAAATCAAAAAAAAAGTGGTGGGTATAGAATGATGAGTATAGAATGATGAGTTGAAAGGGTATTATGGTTATTAGGTTTATTTTAGTTCGATACATCAAACAATTTAGTAGCTAATACAACATTAATTATGTCCCCTTTTTATATATAATAGACGAAAATATAATGTATTTTTTTTTAACATGTCAATTTTTTTAATTGATTATATATTTTTATTATTATTTTGTTAACTTCTTTGTCGCATTAGCATTGCCCTTTTTACTTTTTTTTCTTGGGATAGTGAAAATTAATTAAGTGTAAAGTATTTTTTTAATTATA
Organism: Adenophora triphylla var. japonica; assembly: GCA_022495995.1. NCBI lineage: Eukaryota > Viridiplantae > Streptophyta > Magnoliopsida > Asterales > Campanulaceae > Adenophora > Adenophora triphylla. Next base: position 45,244 of record JAFEMH010004504.1, on the reverse strand, counting down.
AATGATAATAATAATAATTTTACAAATCAAAAAAATAAATAATATAAAATAAAAAAAAATGGTGGGTATAGAATTATGAGTTGAAAGGGGTAATATGGTTATTAGGTTTATTTTAGTTCGATACATCAAACAATTTAGTAGCTAATCAAACATTAATTTTGTCCCCTTTTTATATATAATAGACGAACTTTTAATGTATTTTTTTTGGATCATGTCTTTTTTTTTTAATTGGTAATATATATTTGTAAATTATTTCATGATTGCAAATCATTTTGTGGACGTTTATTATTATTATTTTGCCATTTTTACATGAGAAACGATAAAGTTATAACAATATGTTTAGTAAAATATCGTCACCTCATTTTATATTTATTAATTTGTAAACTTTTTGGTCGCATTAGCATTGCGTTTTTTACTTTGTTTTCTTGGGATAATGAAAATGTTGATTTAAAATAAAAAAAAAATTGAAACCTTTTTGCTATTCATTTTTTTAAAGAAAAAAGGAGCGTTTCAATGGACGTTTTTATTGAATATATTTGAAACCCTAAAAAAATTAGTGGGCCTTATCATGGTTTATTTTTTTAGCTGACTTCTCCAAATAATTTTATTTTAACTGTATATATTCAAATTGTGCTATTTATATATCAAGGCCAATTCAATTAAATTTTTACCATTCATTAATAAAATAAAGATTAATTATTTTTCCATTCATTAATAAAATAAAGATTAATTATTTTTCCGTGATAATGAAATTTTTTTTATATGTGGATTTTTTTTCCTTTTCATCCATAATTATTCTCCCACCATTCCAAAATAAGGTTCTTAGGTTGACATTACGTGGTTATTTATATATAATAATGATAATCATGTATGTTTGTACTGACACTGTAGTAAGTGGTAAGGGGGTTTCCACAGTTTATAAAAACATCTTATTTTATTTATTTTATTTCAATATCCTTTTTTTTTTAGTATAAGCAACTTTCCGTGTATCGCACGGGTGTTACACTAGGAAAGAGTACATTTTATTTTAATTCTTTTAATAATTATTATTTACAAATAAATATTAATCATATTCGTTTACTTATTTAATTGATATTTTTTTGATTTAAAATATAATATTTTAAATATTAAATATTAATTAATTAAAAATCTTGACCACGCCGTGCATCGCACGGGGGTGTTACTAGTAATATATAAAAGCAGAAACATTTCAATCTCATACAGTGAGCCACGTGGAATTCCGCGTCATCTCTATGTTCACCAAATATCAGCTGCCATGTATTACATCCAATAAAGAGTTTCATTTTCAGATTTGGAATTTAAACTCAAACTAAAATAATTGATCTTTTTTAATCTATATAATATATAAAAAGAGAAATATTTAATGCCCTCACATTAAGCCATGTCACTATTATGACATGGCATTATGTGATTCTCTCATTGGTCAATTATTCCTATATAAATCAAGTGGTTAAATTTGTAAATTTTTCAAGGGTATTTTAGTCATTTACGTTTATGGCATAAATCAAGTGGCCAATTATTTTATAACAAATTAATTTTAAAAAAAAATTGTTTACACCAAAATTCATAATTTTTTCCCTCTACAAATAGAGACTAATTTCATTTGATTTGGATACAGAAAAAAAATCTTCTTTCTTGAATATAAATCAAATATTTAAAAAAAAATCCACCTAAAATTATTAAAAAATTTCCTCCAAAAATAGATATTACTTTAATTTGATTCGGACAAAAAAAAATCCTCTTCTTTGAAGTGCATGTCAATATTCTAAAAAATAAATGTAGTATAAATAGGTAGTTTGAAAGAGGGAGAGGAAGAAGTGGGTTGAGTTTGATGAGGGAGTGTAGTGTTTGGGAAAAAAAAAATTATTTACACATTGTTAGTTATTTTTGGAATTTGATTTTTCTTCTCAAAATTAAATAAGTTAAATTGAAAAAGAATATTATAATTTTGTTCACAATGAGTTAATGTAAACAAATATGATATTTATTTTAAAAAATCCTATTTTTTGAATATAAATCAAATATTTTATAATAAATTATTATTTTTTTAACTTTTTTTTCCACCAAAAATCATAAAAAAAAATCTTCCAAAAATTGAGATACTTTCATTCGATTTGGAAACAAAAATGAAATCCTATTTTTTGAATATAAATCAAATATTTAATAATAAATTATTATTTTTTAAACATTTTTTCACCAAAAATCATAAAAAAAAATTCTTCCAAAAATAGAGACTACTTTCTTTCGATTTGGACACAAAAATGAAATCCTCTTCTTTGAAGTGCATGTCAATATTCTAAAAAATAAAGATAGTATGAATTGGTATTTTGAAAGAGGGAGAGGAAGAAGTAGGTTAGGTTTGATGAGGGAGTGGATTGTTTGGGGAATTTTTTTTCATTTAACACAAATGTTAGTTTTTTTAATATTTTGATTTTTCTTCTCAAAATTAAATAAGTTAAATTGGAAATGAATATTATAATTATGTTCATGATGAGTTAATGTAAACAAATATGATATTTATTTATTATTACTATTATTCGTATACTAATAAATGATACTCCCTCTGTCCCACTTCAAGGGTCCTACTTTCCCTTTTGGTCCGTCCCACTTCAAGAGTCCCTTTCATAAATGGCATGTTTTGAATATATTTATATCCTTATAATTTAAGTATACCGATTCAATATATCTCACAATATCCAACGTAACGGTAGGTTTCTTTTTTTAAATAAAAAGAATCATATTATTAACGACAATAATAAATGTTTAGAATTCGACTATTCAAGTACGTTGGAAGTTCGACCTAAATATTGGGGTTCACATTTACAAACGTTATTTTAGAAATTATATCTGCCAACATATTGACATTTTGACTTATCAACTGCAAAGAAAAAGGAATAGTCCCGCTAGCAAATCCTTGCAACACATAATCTTAACAATCTATATAATATATAAAAAGAGAAACATTTTATGCCCTCATATTAAGCCATGTCACTATTATGACATGACATTATGTGATTCTCCCATTGGCCAATTATTCCTATAAAATCAAATGGTTAAATTTGGAAATCTGTCAAGGGTATTTTAGTCATTTACGTTCATGGCACAAATGTAGATATTAGGCATTGAAATCAACATCAAGTGCTTTTGATTGGATGCCTTAATTTACGATTTTTTTTCCCAAATTCTTTGATCTCAATTATTTTATAATAAATTAATTAAAAAAAATTTTTTGTTTACACCAAAATTGATAATTTTTTTCCTCTACAAATAGAGACTAATTTCATTTGATTCGAGCACAGAAAAAAAATCCTCTTTCTTGAATATAAATCAAATATTTGCCAAAAACTCACAAAAAACGCGTTTTTTGTTAACTTAACAAAAAACGTGTTTTATAAAAGGCCCGGCTCATTCTCTCTCTCACTTTCTCTCACTATACGCAAAGACATTCTCCTCTCTCTCTCTCTATACGCATACGCAGAGAGGCGTTGAAGCAGGCGTTGAAGGCGACCTCGCCAAACCAATTCCTTCCTCTCCGTGGCGACCTCGCCAAACCAATTCCTTCGCGGCGACAACCTCCTCTGCCATCGAAAATTGTTGGCCGGAATGGGAGAAGCGGTTCAACCACCGCCGTGACGATTTGCTTCTCGAAGAACCGCACCGCACCATCTTGATTCAATTATACGGTTGAATTTTAAATCGAGATCGACCTCCTTCTACCCCATCTTCAATTTTTTACTTGAATTTCGAATTTGGTTAAGGAGCCGAATTCGGATCCGTGGGCTTTGAGTGCAGTTCGGTGTAAAATAATGCCAGTTTTTGTTTTTGAGTGCCAATTCATGTATTTTGAAGTGCAGTTCTTTTGTTTTGAAAGCCGAGATTTGATTTTGAAGTGCCGGTTCTTGTATTTTGAATGCAGGTTAGGTAGAAATTGAATGCCGGTTTGAGTTTGGGTAGAAATTTAATGCCGGTTTAATTGATTTTTAATGTCGGTTCATATTTTTGAGTGTCGGTACATGTTATTTTGAGTGCCGAGTTGGTGATTAATCAAGTGCCGTTAGTGTATAATCAAGTGCCCGTTGGTGTATATTTGAGTGCCCGTTAGTGTATAAATAAGTGCCGTTAGTGTATAATCAAATGCAGATCCATGTATTTTTGAATGCCAGTGCTTGTATTTTTGAGAGCCAAAAAATATTAGTGTAACAAAGTGCCGGTGTTAGTGTGAGTGCAGTGTGAAGAGTGCCGGTTAAATGTATTTAAAAGTGCCGTGTAAAAGTGCCGGTTTCGGTTTAACAAAGTGCCGGTACCGGTTTACACCGGCACTTTGTTAAGCTGTCTTGCACTTTCTTTGGCGCTTTGTTACATATGACCGGCACTTTGTCACACTGGCGGTTTGTTAAACACGCTTATGGCATAGCGGGGAACCATTAATTACGAAAATGTCACCGTTTATTTTGAACATGGTTGCCAGTAATTACAAAATTGCCACCGTTTATTTTGAAAACACGTTTTTCCTTAGCTTAAGAAAAAACTAGTTTTTTATAAGACCAACTCCAAATATTTTATAATAATTTTTTTTTAAAAAAAATTCCACCTAAAATCATTAAAAAAATTCCTCCAAAAATAGATATTACTTTAATTTGATTAGGACAAAAAAAATCCTCTTCTTTGAAGTGCATGTCAATATTCTAAAAAATAAATGTAGTATAAATAGGTAGTTTGAAAGAGGGAGAGGAAGAAGTGGGTTTGGTTTGATGAGGGAGTGTAGTGTTTGGGGAAAAAAAAATCATTTAACACATTGTTAGTTATTTTTGAGATTTTTCTTCTCAAAATTAAATAAGTTAAATTGAAAAAGAATATTATAAATTTGTTCATAATGAGTTGATGTAAACAAATATGATATTTATTTATTATTACTATTATTCGTATACTAATAAATGATACTCCCTCCGTCCCACTTCAATGGTCCTACTTTTCCTTTTGGTCCGTCCCACTTCAAGAGTCTCTTTCATAAATGGCATGTTTTGAATATATTTATATCCTTATAATTTAAATATATCGATTCAATATTTCTCACAATATCCAACGTAACGGTAGTTTTTTTTTAAATAAAAAGAATCATATTATTAACGACAATAATAAATGTTTAGAATTCGACTATTCAAGTATGTTGGAAGTTCGACCTAAATATTGAGGTTCACATTTACAAACATTGTTTTAGAAATTATATCTGCCAACATATTGACATTTTGACTTATCAACTGCAAAGAAAAATGAATAGTCCTACTAGCAAATCCTTGCAACACATAATCTTAACAATCTATATAATATATAAAAAGAGAAACATTTTACGCCCTCATATTAAGCCATGTCACTATTATGACATGCCATTATGTGATTCTCCCATTGACCAATTATTCTTATATAAATCAAGTGGTTAAATTTGGAAATCTGTCAAAGATATTTTAGTCATTTATGCTCATGACACAAATGTAGATATTAGACATTGAAATCAACATCAAGAGCTTTTGATTGGATGCCTTAATTTACGAATTTTTTTCCCCCAAATTCTTTGACCTCAATTATTTTATAATAAATTAATTTTAAAATTTTTTTTGTTTATACCAAAATTCATAATTTTTTTTCCTCTACAAATAGAGACTAATTTCATTTGATTCGAACACAGAAAAAAAATTCTCTTTCTTGAATTTAAATCAAATATTTTATAATAATTTTAAAAAAAAAAAAATTCACCTAAAATCATTAAAAAATTTCCTCCAAAAATAGATATTACTTTAATTTGATTCGGACAAAAAAAATCCTAATCTTTGAAGTGCATGTCAATATTCTAAAAAATAAATGTAGTATAAATAGGTAGTTTGAAAGAGGGAGAGGGAGAGGAAGAAGTGGGTTTGGTTTGATGAGGGAGTGTAGTGTTTGGGAAAACAAATTATTTAACACATTGTTAGTTATTTTTGGATTTTAATTTTTCTTCTCAAAATTAAATAAGTTAAATTGAAAAAGAATATTATAATTTTGTTCATAATGAGTTAATGTAAACAAATATGATATTTATTTATTATTACTATTATTCGTATACTAATAAATGATACTCCCTCCGTCCCACTTCAAGGGTCCTACTTTCCCTTTGGTCCGTCCCACTTCAAGAGTCCCTTCCATAAATGGCATGTTTTGAATATATTTATATCCTTATAATTTAAATATATTGATTCAATATTTCTCACAATATCCAACGTAACGGTAGGGTTTTTTTTTTAAATAAAAAGAATCATATTGTTAACGACAATAATAAATGTTTAGAATTCGACTATTCAAGTACGTTGAAAGTTCGACCTAAATATTGGGGTTCACATTTACAAACGTTGTTTTAGAAATTATATCTGCCAACATATTGACATTTTGACTTATCAACTGCAAAGAAAAAGGAATAGTCCTACTAGCAAATCCTTGTAACACATAATCTTAACAATCTATCTATATAATATATTAAAAGACAAACATTTAGAGCCCTCACATTAAACCATGTCACTATTATGACATGGCATTATGTAATTCTCCCATTGATCAATTATTTAAAAACAAAATAGTGATCCCTCTCAAATTGAATGTCTTTAATTATCCCAAAATAGATAATCTTTTGAAATTTTATATTCAAAAAATGTTATTCTAATAATTTTTTCAAAAAATAAAAAATAAAATTGAAAAGCATAAATATTTATTTTTTTCTATTAAAAATTATATTTTTAAAACAACCGTCAATTTGAAATTTATATTCATTTTGACGAAACACATCGCGTAACCCCGGTGGCGGCCCGGAGGAGGTTCAGTTGTTGTACGGGTTTGGTCATCATCGAGCCCGTAAGATATGGGTGAACGCCACTTGTGAGCCGGTGTTGAAGCGCCAAACGAGGCAGCAGATTCTAGATAAGTAAGTTTATATATGATTTGTTTATTAAATAGCCATTTGCAAAACATTATCAACAATCAGATGACATTTCGTATGCCAACATACGAAATGTTGGTGACATTTCGTATGTGTCCATACGAATGGTCACCAATATTTCGGGTATTGGTATACGAAATGTAAACTGATTCATCAGTTTACATTTCGTATGCCAATACACGAAATGTTGGTCACCATTCGTATGAACACATACGAAATGTCACCAACATTTCGGGTATTGGCATACGAAATGTCATCTGAATCTTGAAACAGAGAGGAGTATTAATTATAATTTTTGTTTGGAATCAACGGGTTCTCCCATGCTTCTTTATCGGAGGATGATAGAGCTTGGTGGGCTCGTGTTGAGGGTACCGGCCTCCATTTCCTACATGATGCTACCATTCGCCGGCCTAGCATGGCGCTCCTAACGGCGTTTGTGGAACGGTGGTCTCCCGAGACTAATACCTTCCACATGCCGTGGGGTGAGATGACGATCACTATGCATGACGTCACTCATATCCTAAGTATATTCTTGTTTGTTTGTCTATTTTTTATAAATTACATAAATTTTATCAATTTCATAAATTTATCAATTTTATTAATTATTTCATTTTCAATTTGTAGGCATCACTGTTCGGTGGCCCTGTTGGGAAGGCGGATCCAGAGCCCGACGTAGCCGAGTATCGGGAGCACGCCTTGAGACATGTCGGAAGGGGACGACCTACTCTTTAGATGGCCTCCGCCGTTCCTTTGAGTCCCCTTCCGACATGATCGACGATGAGCGCGCCGCTACGTACATCATGTTCCTCCCGGGCTCCACGCTGTTCGTGGACAAGACTCGGGATAAGATGCCCTCTCGACTACCTTTCATTGTGCGTGGATATTGACAGAGTGGGGGCTCTATCTGGGGGACACTGCAGGTTGGCATATCTATACCGGGAGTTGGGGAAGGCATCTAGATACGGATGCAAGCAGATTGGCGGTTGTTTGAGTCTTTTGGAGGTAATATTTAACAATCATTTAATAATTACAACATGCATTTATGGTTATAGCATTGTTAACTTATTTATTTCATACATTTGCAGGCCTGGATATACGAGCACTTTCCGGTTTTCCGGAGAGAGATTGACCCGTTATGAACGGAGGGCCAGCCGAGGGCTCGTAGATGGGTACGTACTGATACGACTGGTAGGGATATGCCCCATCTATTGAAGTTTCGGTATACCCTGGACACGATGACGGTTGATAGGGTGAGTTAGTTATATTTAAAGTTTTACAAATTATTATTTCTGTTGCCGGTGTCTAACAAATTCATTTTTAGGTTTGTTGGACTCCCTACGGCACCACCCCAGAGGCGCTTTTACCCGGTCTCATACTTCCGTGGGGTTATACGCTTCCAGGGATATCACGGAGGCGTATTTGCTCGACCGTGTTACACGCCGGTTTGGGATCCAATGAGAAAATCCCCAGAGACCCCATATCTTGCTCCCCCAAAATTGTTCATCGATAGCAGGTCAAAAGGGGTACAAGAAGTCCTATGGAGGGCGTGATGATGTATGGGAGGATTGGTTAGAGGACGGCTTGGGGGTTTCGATCCGGTGCGTAGATGGGGCCCGTCCGTGAGCACATCTGATTCTGTTACTTCCACGTATATGCAGTGGTTCCTGGCTAGGACTCATGTTCGGATTACTAATCCGAATCATGATGCCCTAGTTAACGTTCCACCACCGCCTAGGGTTGTAGAGGCATGAGGCATACTACTGCCATTGCCACTGATGACAGCTTTATCTGCGGATGTGAAAGATAAGATTAAACGGGCCATTGATCTATATGGAGACGCTTCATGATTATGTTAATTTTGGTTGTTTATGTTTGTTTGTAAATTTTGGATAATGTTTGTTTTGGAATATGTTTGAGATATGTAAATTTTGGATAAAATGTTTGTTTTTGGAATATGTTTGAGATATGTAAATTTTGGATACAATGTTTGTTTATGGAATATGTTTGGAATATGTTTGGGATATGTTCATTTTGGTTGTTTATGTTTTGGAATATGTTTGGGATATGTTCATTTTGGTTTGTAAATATTGTTGGTATTTGTTTCAGTTTGTGTTTCAGGAGATGTTGCTCTCAGACTACCATCTCGTGTGCTTATACACGAGATGGTTTTACTCATCTCGTATATATACACACGACATGTTTTATTTTATCTCGTATAAACACACACGAGATACATTCTTGGAGTAGTTAGTGTATTTCGTGTAATGTTCATACGACAAAATGAAATAAGTCGTGTATATATATACGAGTTATATATTACATATCGTGTATAAGCACACGAGATGGTAGTCTGAGGGCAACATCTCCTGAAACACAAACTGAAACAAATACCAACAATATTTACAAACCAAAATGAACATATCCCAAACATATTCCAAACATATTCCAAAACTTCATACAAAAAATAATCAATACGCTATACACATAAACTATGGCCTATTTTACGCAATTCGTGCTTCGTTCGCCATAATTGAGAGTCGGTTGAATGTTTCTATCCGGAGTTACGTATGGCATGATCAGTGTTACTTGCGCTTGGATCACGTTGCTCCCCCAATATAGTGCTACCGATGGTATCGGGTAATCACTATCCGACATGTGCAAATGCAAAAGTAATAAAATAGTCAAATATAACAAATTTAGAAAATATAGTTAAATATAACAAATTTAAATAAGATAGTTAAATATAACGAATTAAAGTATCATACCAATATAAAATGGTTTCCCACATGTCCCAACACTGAGTGTGTACGTGGGTGGTCTGTTCCTTGTGCGTACGATCGGCTGGTAGGCATGTGAAGCCGGCGGTTTGCGAGTACGAGACAAACACCACATTATACACCGTGGATATGATGTGCCCTATCTCTGGGAGTATCAACCAATAATATTCCGAACAAGGGGAGGCATAGTGAGTAATGCGACTATAGAGCTCGTCCATATCTCTCCAAGGCATAACTCTCTCATAAAGCTCGCGGCGATGAAGCGCCTTGGCACAATCTCGAGCGCACTCTTTGCCACATCTCCTCTCATTCCGTATATTTGCGCTCAAGCACTGCTTTCTATATCCACAATTTCCATCACCCATCACATCTGTGAAGCCATCAATAAATGGGACAATGAGAGGGGTAAGCAACATCCTATGGACAGAAGTATGTATATCATTGACTTGTCCATTTCCACGACCCCGTCCCCGTCCCCGTCCCCGTCCCCGACCTCGACCTCGACCTCGACCTCGACCTCTCCCACGACCTGAAGCAGCTGCATGGGTGTACAGCAGCAACGGTGTTTCTCTCTGTTGGGCCGTTGTCTGCGTGAATATCGTGTTTGATGTAGGGCTTCAGGGTGTATCTCGTGTGTATATACCCGAGATACTATGGTACATATCGTGTATACAAACACGATATAGTATTTGTTTACGTAATTATATCGTATGAACAATACACGAGATGCACCCTGATTACTTTCGTGTATTGTTCATACGAAATGCCTTAGTAAATATCGTGTATTTAGACACGACACACCATATAATAAAATATAAAATGGTATACGGCTACCTCGTTTTTTTTTTTATACATTCTAGATGACATTTAAAGTGTTTTTCATCTACATGAGTTTCCTCAAAATCCAAATGGAGATTGAGTTACAAATATGTGCCATTATTTAGGGTTTTTAGGTTTTATGTGTCCCGATCTTGCCAAAAATGGTATACGGCTACCTCGTTTATTTTTTTTTAATTTTTTTCTACATTATAAATGACATTTAAAGTGTTTTTCATCTACATGAGTTTCCTCAAAATCCAAATGGAGATTGAGTTACAAATATGTGCCATTATTTAGGGTTTTTAGGGTTTTATGTGTCCCGATCTTGCCAAAAATGGTATACGGCTACCTCATTTATTTTTTTTTTTAATTTTTTTCTACATTCTAAATGACATTTAAAGTGTTTTTCATCTACATGAGTTTCCTCAAAATCCAAATGGAGATTGAGTTACAAATATGTGCCATTATTTAGGGTTTTTAGGGTTTTATGTGTCCCGATCTTGCCAAAAATGGTATACGGCTACCTCATTTATTTATTTTTAATTTTTTTCTACATTCTAAATGACATTTAAAGTGTTTTTAATCTACATGAGTTTCCTCAAAATCCAAATGGAGATTGAGTTACAAATATGTGCCATTACTTGGGGTTTTTAGGGTTTTATGTGTCCCGATCTTGCCAAAAATGGTATACGGCTACCTCGTTTATTTTTTTTTAATTTTTTTCTACATTCTAAATGACATTTAAAGTGTTTTTCATCTACATGACTTTCCTCAAAATCCAAATGGAGATTGAGTTACAAATATGTGCCATTACTTAGGGTTTTTAGGGTTTTATGTGTCCCGATCTTGCCAAAAATGGTATACGGCTACCTCATTTATTTTTTTTTAATTTTTTTCTACATTCTAAATGACATTTAAAGTGTTTTTCATCTACATGAGTTTCCTCAAAATCCAAATGGGGATTGAGTTACAAATATGTGCCATTACTTAGGGTTTTTAGGGTTTTATGTGTCCCGATCTTGCCAAAAATGGTATACGGCTACCTCGTTTATTTTTTTTAATTTTTTTCTATATTCTAAATGACATTTCAAGTGTTTTTAATCTACACGAGTTTCCTCAAAATCCAAATGGAGATTGAGTTACAAATATGTGCCATTACTTAGGATTTTTAGGGTTTTATGTGTCCCGATCTTGCCAAAAATGGTATACGGCTACCTCGTTTATTTTTTTTTAATTTTTTTCTACATTCTAAATGACATTTCAAGTGTTTTTCATCTACATGAGTTTCCTCCAAATAAATAAAGTGGTATCACTTAAATGTGATAGGTTATATGATATTGTATGATCCAATATGACGTTTGTTCCTTGTCATGTATAAGTGTATAAATTTTGCTCAATTAACAACACAATTCAATAATATAACATAGCATATGCATATCATTAACATCGTGTCGCAAATCATCGAAGAACACCTTCATTATGATATGTCGTATGGATATACACGATATTAGGACATGATATCGTGTTGTTGTTACATATCTGAAATTAATGACGAGTAAATTTAAATTTCGTATAATTTCATACGACCAAATATTTAACCCAATTAGTTTATGTCGTGTAAAAGTACACGAAATGAAGGCTTCGTGTCGTCCTTTCGAGCACGACACACGAAGGGTAGTTTGGGAATTATTGGTGCCTTGTATGTAAGGTGCCTTGTATATAGAATTTACCGAAATTCAAAGAGGTATTAACTGCCTCTTAGCTTTACATAAAGAGGGGCCAGGATTGAAAGTTGAAAAATTTGTTCAAGGGCTGAGATTAAATCTTGAAAAAAAAAACCTTCCCACTCCCCTCCCCCCACACACCACTCATCAGTCATCACACGGATTTGAAGGAACGACCTTTGTTGGTCTTCTTCTTCATCAACCCCGTCTATTCCTTCTAAACTGCCGCGGCCGCCGCCGCCGCCAAGAAGACGTTGATGAGGAGAAGTCAGGCCATGAGGGGGTTCCGATTGGAGCAGATTGGCGGATGTAACACCGACAATATCATCAGCAATTTCGAATTTCCGGCGTTTGAAGAATAAGTGAAACAGCAAGCAAAGAAGAGATTGAGGAAGAAATCGAATCAGCGGATGATAAGCGGAGAGGCGTGAAATCTTCGATGATCTGCCTCGAATGGGCCGCTGGAGTTAGGGAGGAGAGTGAATTTGGGGGAAGATAGGCCGAGGCAAGTAAGGTACTTTCTCTCTCCTCATCTAACTTCCCGATTTGCTTCTCTGATTACTTCAAATTCTAGGGTTTTGATTTGGGATTTTAGTGTTTTTCACAGTATGAAGAGATGAAGTCCCATCTATTTGATGTCGATTTAACAAGTATATGTGTATAAAATTATATTGGATCCAAGTAATTAGTTCAAGGGCTTATTTGTATTTTAAGTTTCAACTTCCTGAATGTTTGTTTAACAGGTTGATTCTGGCGAATGTTTCAGAGTTTTCGACAATCCGAACATCACTGTTCACTTCAAATTCTAGGGTTTTGACTTATTCCAGCTTCCTTGATGATGGTATAGATTGCTTGGACTATACTATTACATAGTTACAGTTTCAAGCTTTTTGAGATTCTAATTGCTCTTCTCTTGCCAGGTTAAAGCACTCTGAGGATTTGCGTGTTTTGGGAAAACAGGATTTTAAGTATCTCTTAAAGTAATGAATTATTTTTCTTTTCATTCCTATTGGAAAGTTTCTTTGACTTCATACTGGGTATTCATGTTTGATTTCTACTTCAGGTGGCATATGCATATAAGAAAGGCATTATCTCCATCAGAGAAGGTACTGTTAAACCTGCGGAGGCTGAAGCCGTGAGCCAATGAGGAAGAGATCGTACTTAATGAAATGGAAGAAATGACCTATGCCATGGAGCGTAAGAAGAAGCGGGCGAAGAAAATAATTTCAAAAAGACGAGCCAAGGTTCAAACTTTATATCTTCTGTTTTTGGCTGCTTTTCTTTCCATTGAAATCTTTCCCCCACCCTACCCCCTTCACATCCCTACAGAAAGAGACATAATGTATAAAAGCTAGGAATAGTTACCCATATTGTGTTGTAGATCTGTTTCTAACAACATACATAACTCAGTTGTTTTTCTGGAAGGCAAGTCACATGATTCTCGAAATAACCCATCCCTAGAGCATATGGAATTTTCCTATTAAATGACATCAAGGATAAATTTTGGATGTGATATACATATGTTTTTAGTTCAAATGGTTATACTTGGCACCCCTAGGCTCCAGCTATCGAAATTAGTCAATATGCAGTTATTTCATTGTAAATTGTTTTAATCAAGTTGCGCCTGGCCCATATATGTGTAGCGATTTCTCTTATACGTAAGTTATCTAACATTACGTGCACAATTCATTGCTTACTTTGTGAGTAGCAAGTTTAAATTGATCACTGATGTGAAGTGATTAGGTTTGATGTCAATTTCCTTCAGATCATGCATGTAAACCCCCCCCCCCCCCTAATTCATTCATTTCAATCTTTGTGATGATAATATCAAATCTAATAGTTAACTTCATCTATCACATTTTCAGGAAAAGAACAACGTTCCAATCAAACGCGGGAATAGTGTTGTGCTTATGATAAACGGGTAGATCAATTACTTCTTTCCAGAATTCCGCTGCTTCTTCTCTCTCTCTCTCTCTCTCTCTCTCTCTCTCTCAATGCATACGTATATGAATACAGAGTTACATCTTAATTGGGATATAATTTTATTCAGTTGAGGCATAGCCAGAGTGCCTCCAGTTTCTTTAAAATGTCCCAGACTGTCTTTTTACTGAGACTTTTTAAGTAAATAATAAAGAATAGAAGAAACATCTATATATGTTTGATTAAGTTTTGGATATGAAAACCCAATATATGAAGGTTAAATGTAATATCTATTACAACCATCCAATAAGTTGTTTGTTGTTTTTTTGGCGTTTTGATGCATTATATATATATATATGTATGTATATATATATACTCCCGCCATCCCACGGGAGTGTGAACCAAAATTTTGGGCACAGTTATTAAGGAAAAGTAATAAAATAAAGAAAAGTAGAGGTAATATTAGAGGTGTTGTGAGTATGATAATAGAGATAATTAGTGGGAGGAAGAGTAAGTGGAAGGTTGCTGTGAGTATGACAAGTGAGTCCCATTGAATTTAAAGTTATAAAAACTTTGACATTTTGAGAAGTTCACACTCACGTGGGACGGACGAAAAATGAAATAAGTTCACACTTACATGGGACGGAGGGAGTATATATATATATATACACACATACATATATATATACACATTTTCTATTGGGATAGTCTAGGTGTAGGACATACAACAGTTATTCAAGTTGTTGGTTGTCATGCTTACATTTAAAAGTTTAGCCTTCAATACTGGTGTATGGAGAGGCTGGTATCTTGCTTTGGTTATTAAATGCGGATGCTATGGTCAGGTCATTTATATTTTTGTCAAGGATATAGTTCTTTGATGTCTTACATTTTAATATTATTTACGAAAAATAGTTTGAAGAAATAAATCTGGTCCAAAGGTGAGCATTTTTGATTGCTGTCGAAAGAAGCCAACTGACTCGACCAGATTGTATTAGGTGGTTTTGTGCTTCTTACATGTGGAAAAGGTGTGCTGATGCAGCCATTTCTCATATTCGGTATTTTCACTTTAATTCTGGATTACTCCATTGTTATTGTTTTCACATTTATGGAGTTTATTCACCCTATGAATTTTTTGATCATTTATATAGGGACCATAGGTCGTAAGTGCTTGGGTAGTTCTGATGCTTAAATTAAAAAGTGGTTTTTGCAGTGAGGAGGAGAAGTTGAAGAAGTGGGCCACACACAATCATGCCACCGAATCAACTCATCAAGCTCTTCCCTATTCATTTATGGTATCATATTTCGGAGCGACCACTAACTTCAGGATTTACATAGATGTTTCGTTTTTTAATTAAGTGAATAACCTTTGTATATTTAGTATATATTGTATTCTTCAACAATTTGTTGATTTTATTGTTGCAAGTGTTAATTTTTTAATATGGATGCGTGAGCAGTGTAGCGGTACTTTATGTGCTTCCTCATAAAGTTTCAACTCCCAGGTAAATTATCTTTGCACTTCATATATTTCAAATGGTTTAAAATTACATTTAAATATCATATAGTTAGCATGCGATTTTAGTTTTCCCACGTCTTTCTCTTTTCATACTGTCTCCCTTTTCATACTGACCCGTGCCAATGGCACGGGCTTTTGAGTACTAGTATTTAACAAACAATATTTGTTGCAGTTAATTCGTTAAATTTTATATAATAAATTTATATGTTATTAATATAATTAATATAAATATCATGATAAAATTGCAATGATTATGAAATTGGATAAATATCCTGAGGAATAATAGAAATACATTTTCTTATAAATTATAGATAACAAATTAGACTATAGATAACGGAATATTTTTGGTAATGAGACACTTGATGTTTACTTTAATAATTGATTTGATTTGATTTAATTTTAATTTTAATTATAATTTTAGAGCTCTCATATTAAGTCATGTCACTATTATAATATGCCATTATATAATTCTCCCATTGGTCAATTATTTTCTATATAAATCATGTATAATGACTACCTCCTTGCATTGCGTTCTTCCAATTTATTCCGTTCTGGTAATGTTCAGAACTCAACGGTTTGCGTTCTTTTTTTTTTTCGTTCATTTATTTTCACAGCTAGGGTTTTACCATTTTTGTTTCAGCCACCTAAATATTTTGACTTCATCCTAGGTGATTCTATTTTATTTATAATCGTCTTTGAATCATATTGGTACATGACCTAATATGATTCAACCATAGACTCTACGATTGATGTATAGTTCAATTTTCTACTTCAGAACATGGTGTTGAATCATGGAGTATGATCATGTTATAAATTGTCCACTCCAATTTATACCAGTAGTTCATACCTTTGGCATTTGTTCCTACTGCAAATTGATTAATATTTGATTAATTTAATTAATGACTATATAATTGACAGACAAAATAGCCTACCAAACTACTGTTTCTCAAATATAATTTTGTGAGCAAGTTTGTGTAAATTTTATAAGTTCAAATCATTACGCAAGTTTGCGTAAATTATATCTTCTCCGTCTCTTAAAAAATCGGTGATCAAGTGTAAACACATTTTTATTTTTATAATAAAAATAGATTTCTGTGACCAAAATATGTTTGACCATCCCAACACATATAGGCTAAATGGAGTTAGTCTGAATGTAGTAATGTAATTTTCTGTATGTACATGATTCTCCATCTGTCCCAAAATGATCGTCTCACTTTTTTATTGTTGGATATAAACCTAACATATTGTTTTCGATTATTTAAATGAAATTACAGATTGTAGCAATAAGTAATATTAAGCCTTAATATGCCCGTCGAATCTCGACGGGTTACTCACTAGTGTACCCTAAACCTTAAATCTAAATGATATAATTCATACCCTAAACCCTAATTCATCTACCTTAATCATATAACATATACCTTAAACTTTAAATCTAAATCATATACTCCATACCTCAAATCTTAATTCATCTATATGAATCTCATATATACCCTATATCTAAACCTAAATCTAAATCATATACTTCATACCCTAAACCTTAATTTATCTACATTAATCTCACATATACCTATACCCTTATAATTAAATCTAAATCATATACTCTTACTCTAAACCATAATTCATCTACATTATTCCCATATATATCATATACCCTAAACCTTAAATCACAACTATATACTATATACCATAAACCCTAATTCATCTGCATTAACTATATACCCCATGCTCTAACCCCCTAAATCATATACTCAAATCTCATATATACATATAAACTGAACCACTCAATCTTATACCTATACCCCTTATATATACTTTACCATAAAACTTGAACAAATGAGAGTTAGTTTATGATTTGAGCTTGAGAATCAAATATATTAACGAAATTCGTTATAAAAAGTTAGGAGAGAGTTAAGGGGGTTTGCGTGAAAAATTGTGAGGGGAGAGGGTGGTATTTATAGTTGAGAAAATATGTTAGGAAAACAAAAATATTTTGTATTTAACCACATACCCCATACTTTAACGGCTATATACCGACAAATCTAACGAAATTTCTGACGAATTTAACGGTTTTGACAAGGGTTCAACAATTTCGGTTCAGGCGGTTCGAAACCGCCGGTTCACGATTTTTCAAAAGTAGAAACCAGAACCAGATCGCTAAACCTCCGATTACGGTTTCAAATGGTTACAGTTTGAGGCGATTTCGGTTCGTGGCGGTTCAACGGTTCAGGTCCGATTCTGGTTTGGTCATCCCTAGAATAGGGTTGAAATCCAGAGAGGGTTTCAATTTAGGTTTCAATTTTGGGGTTGACTTTTCATACGATTTGACTATTTTTTACCAGTTTGGAGCTTTTTTATAATTTTCATCCAAAATCTATGTTAATTGAACATGAGCGTTGCATGTGAGATTGAGTAAGGGTTTTTTTCTTTATTTTGCGTTCATGACAAATTACAAATTAGGGCCTGAAGTCCATGTAGAGGCACCAATTTGGGGCCTTACATTTCAATTTTAGCAATTTAGGTTATGACTTGACTATTTTGTTCAATAAATTTGAGTCTTCTATTTTTTAAATTTTGTTAATTGGGGGGTTTGTGTTTTGTGAAATTGTTAAAGTTTTTGGTTAAATCAGTAAGTGCTAAAAATATGTAACTCCCCTGATGTTAATTGGAAATGGATATTGCATCTATATTGGATTTACACATTTATTAAAGAAAGTACGTAAATAATTGCAAATAGGTAGAAGTTTATAGGAGTTTACCGATTTTTTTTTGAAATAATTTTATTTTAAAAAAATGAAAATTTTCAAAATAACTTACCTCAGAAACTATTTTTCAAAATGACCACTTTTTTGTAACTCGCTACATAGTGTAGCAATTTCAACAGTTGACAGTTGAAAATCGCTGCACCATGTAACGAGTTTAGTACAAAATGGATTAAGCATTTGAAATAACTAACTGTAATTAACAAAGTAAAAGTCGCTACACTATGTAGCGAGTTTACGCATGCATAGAACTCGATACATGGTGTAATCAGTATCAAAAAATCAGATTCCCCTTTCTAGCAACTTATAGTATGTAAAAACAAAAAAACTTAAGTGTGCCGCCGCCGAGTAGGAGGGAGAAAAAGGAGAAATATTGTCAATGTCATTTCCATCAAATTCAAGCTTTTCATCCCCAAATTTCCTTATTGTAAGTTTACATTCAAGCTTTTTTTACTTCATTGTGTTTTAATTTTGCTTTGATTTGAGTAATTGTTTACTTGAAAATTAGGTTTATTCAACTCAATTGTTGGTATATTTTGAACTCAATTATTGGTATACTATGATTTGAGTTGTTGTACATGTTGATATTTAACTCAATTAGTGTTGTTATTGAACTCAATTGTTGATATATTTGAACTCAATTGTTGATATTATTGAAATCAATTGTGATATATATGAAATTTTGGGGTTTTGAACTCAATTTGTGAGTTATTTTGAACTCAATTGTTAGTATATTTGTTATTTCATTTAAAAGTATTTGTTATTGATTTTTCAAAGTCTCTATATTTACTCCCTCCATCCTGGCCCAAATGTCCCAACTTTCCTTTTTGAGCGTCCCATTTAAAATGTCTCAACCCAAAAAAGGAAAGTTTTTTATTAATTTTTTATTTGTGGGACTCACTTGTCATACTCACAATAAATATCCACTAACTATTCCCTACCTCACTTTCTCTTTCCTACATCACTTTCATACTTACAACATTTATTTCACTATACACTTTTTACATTATATATATTTATTCCTTAATTCCCATGCCGAACTCATTTTGGGACATTTATCATGGGACGGAGGGAGTATATATGTATGTATTTGATATTGAAATGAGGTTTATTTTGTTGAAATGGATGGATACATTCATTGACCCTTGACCTATCGATAACTTTGTTTTAACTGCACATGAGGGCCACAAAGCTCGTTTTATTTGGGCTGGACAGCGGGTTGCTATTCCGCTTTCATTTCGTTGTGGTGCCTCCTTATCGGATAGACTTGCTCCGAGCATATTGTCGAGATTAGCCGAGAGTGGCTTTATGCGGGTTCATTATACATAGAGAAATTAGTACGATTATGGGTTGCTGTAGGAATTGATTGAGAGATAGCGTCCGAAGACCTATTCATTCAACCTCCCAGTTGGTGAGATGACTATTACACTAGAGGATATCAGCATGATTTTCAGGTTGCCGATTGATGGGGAAGTTGTTACTGATGCTGACATCCCACCAATTCTACACTTGCGGGTAGTATGTCACGATCTTTTAGGGGTTGTCCCATCTCCCGGATATGGATGGGAGTAGTATCAATCTAAGGTGGATTACGAGGCAGTTCCACATTTCCATGACCTCGCTAATGATACTCCCGAATTCATTGTTGATATATATACACGGGCATATATCATGCTAGCCTTGGGTTTTACGGTGATGCCTGATCGTACGAACAACAAGGTTAAGTTGTATTATCTGTCACTGATTCGAGAGATTACGAGGGTCTGGATGTACAGTTGGGGTAGTGATTCGATGGCTTTTCTATATCGAGAGTTGTGTAGTGCGACTAACCCTCAGACGAGCTGATGCGGTGGATTTCTCAACATTTTACAGGTATGGTTATCTCATTTTAATGTGCATTATGTTGTTGGGTTTAAGTTTGATTTCAAATTATCGGCATTATTTATAGTATTTGATATATATTTTATTGATATAGATTTGGGCTTAGTAGCGGTTGCTATGTGTGCAACCTGGAATTCGAATGCGAAATATTGATCCGACACAAGAGCACATGACACTGGGATGCATGTATACATATATTATACTTTATTTTCTCGTCGTTATAGTTTTTTTAACAGTTTCTTATAATTATTCTTTTATGAAATTTCAGGTGGACCGGGTTATCATTGTATCTCAAGGAGGTTACTGCCCATAACTTGCGAGTCTATCGTGATCAGATGGCCAAGCTAGCGGATGATCAAGTTGTGTGGCAGCCTTATAGAGATCGACAAGCTCCGGTTGACCGCTGTCAGGGATGGGTCGTATGGATGACGCGGGTCCCTCTGATATGCTTTGAGAGGATAGAGTGGCATTTGTCGGATCGTGTTATGAAGTAGTTTGGCATGCTGCAGGGGATTTTGAAACCTTACGACACTCGGAGGGACTTGCAAAGAGTTGATCGGCGTGGAAATAATAGGGTGATTTGGAGTGACCGCCATCAACAATATATTGCACTTTGGGGACAGCGATGAAACTTACTGGCTGTGGGGGTCCCAGGCTTTCACGTTATGCATTACACTGATCCATATATGATATGGTTTCGAAGCATAACATGCATGTTTGTGCAGAACCCCCTTCATATAGAGGACACTGGTAACCAGTTGGTTGCCCATTTGCTAGAGGACATGGTAAGTATGTACATTTTTGGACAAATCAGTATTCAAATTAAATCTTATCAAAAAGGCATGTTTGGAATTCAAAATTTCTAATTTAAGTAAATATAATTACTAATTACTATTACTAATTAAATAGCATGCCTGACGAATGAGAAGGCGCCATGTGAAATTCCCCGTCATAATTTCACATGGCAGGCTGTGTGCATTTGATTTTCTTCTGTTTTAATATATTATATAGATTAGGCTTACATTTGAATTTCAGTTTCAAATTAGGCTTACATTAAATAATTATTTATATGTGATTTAAATTTGCTTTATTAATATCAAACCTTATCAGAGGTAATTGCATGAGTCATGGGAAATTAATTTATGGACATGATGTATTACATACGTGAATTATAAATATTGAATTCTAGTTTCAAATTTTAAATTTTCAAATATTAATTTTACGATTCTGCGATATTTTAAATATGTGATTAAATTTGGACAAATCAATATTCAAATTAAATTTTATCAAATTAGGTTTACATTTGAATTTCAGTTGCAAATTAGGCTTACATTAAATAATTACGTATATGTGAATTAAATTTGCTTTAATATGTGTCTGGATTCTTATTTTTTTAAACTGTGGATTTCGAAATTATTTTAAATGTGATAGAATTTTAACTTTGGATTTAAAATAATTTTACAATTCTTTCTTTACCCGTTTCCTACTTGTTTAAGTTTAATATGAAACTCAAAATTTAATATTTTAGGAATGACTTATGATTTGACTTTTATCTGGAAATCAAAGAGAAAAGTTGATTGAATTTAAATTTGAAATTAGCTATAAACTAATAATATCACAATTTTAAATTGTCAAATAATTTTATGATTCTGCAATATTTTAAATGTGATTAAATTTGGACAAATCAATATTCAAATTAAATCTTATCAAAAAGGCATGTTTAGGATTCAAAATTTCGAATTTAATTAAATATAATTACTATTACTAATTAAATAGCATCGCTGACGAATGAGAAGGCGCCACGTGAAATTTCACGTCATAATTTCACGTGGGAGGCTGTGTACATTCGATTTTCTTCTATTTTAATATATTATATAGATAAATTTGATGAGTTGGTTAGGTTTTATGGAAAATTATTTTTTTTCTAATCTTAAAAAAAAACTTTTTATGTCGTTGACGCTTATACACATATATATACACCGACTTCCCTCACTAGCTGCCTTCTCTACACTAACATTAACACTGTTTTACCGTAACACTGACACTCTTTTTACATTGATATTTAATAATATATGTACTGACAATCTTTTTCACATTTGTTTTTACACTAACACTGACACTCATTTATACTATCACTTAATAATATATGCACTAATACTGTTTTACACTGATATTTTTTTGCACTAACTCTGACTCTTTTTTATAATGACACTTAATAATACATGTACTGACACTCTTTATACCTGCAATGAGACTTTTTTACGCTCACAATTTATAATACATGAACTATGTACTAACACTCTTTACATTTACACTGATATTTTTTTACATTAACACATGCGCTCTTACACTGACACTTTTTTAAACTTGCACTGACACTTTTTTATACTTACGCCGACACTTTTTTACAATACTTAACCAACGGAAAGAGGAGCAAAATAAATTCTATCATGGTATTCGACAATTAGGTCATGACAAATTTTAAACAAATTGATTAATACAGTTGCCAAATTTGAAGATCTATTTTAACTTATGGTGATTTAATCTTCAATTTCGTTGATTGACGATGTAGTACATCAGCAATTCGTCGAAAATTAATCTGATGTAGTCGGAGATATCGAACACTAAGGCGTTACAGAAGAAGACTAAGGCGGCAGCGGCGCCGATGAAGCCAAAGAAAGACGTTGTTTCATTGCCGCTGAGATAAGCGCTCTAAATAAAAAAAAACATTTTTTCTTATCTTAACAAAAATGAGTTTTTTGTGAGATTTTGGCTAATTTGATTGAAGTAAAAAAAAAGTAAATAAGAAAATAAATGAAAAAATGGCGAGATCTAAAAAAAAACAAACTAAATATAACGGTACATATGTAAAATTACATACGAGGGGATGGCGAATTTTTTCTCAAATAATATCTTTTTACTTTTTTATTTACCAAAGTGACTTACTGTTCAAAGTTTTGCCCAAAATATCCCACTTTTTTTAAACTCGTTACACCGTGTAGCGATTTTAAAATTTTCCGTTTAAAATCGCTACACGGTGTAGCGATTTTAAATTTGTTAAAATTTATTTTAATATTTATGATATTTATGATATTTAAGATATTTAAAAAAAAAAACAAAATTTGAAATCGCTACACGAAGTAGCGATTTCAAATTAATACCAAGCCAAAGTCTGTACACACACGTCCAACCAAAACAAACTGTAAAGATTGTACTTCGTCCCGTCCCACTTTAAATTACAAAATAATAATATAAAAATTATATATTAATAAAAAAAATTAAATAGAAATATTATTTTTTCCATCTCAAATAAATATTTTAAAAAATGTACTTCTATAAATTTTTAAAATTATACTCTTCATTTGCCTCAAAAAATTAATATTATATTTTGAGACGAAGGCACTAACATTACAAACATTAATTTTAGAGGCGAATGAAGTAGTATTAATTTTTAAAATATTCATTGGGATGAAGGAAGTAATGCTCTTTTTGGTTATTCATTTTGAGTCGAAAGTAATATTTATTTTTGAAACGAAGAATATAATTTTTTATAGAAGTACATTTTTTAAAATATTTATTTGATATGGATAAAATAATATTTCTATTTAATATTTTTTATTAATATATAATTTTTATATTATTATTTTGTAATTTAAAGTGGGACGGGACGAAGTACAATCTTTAGTTTGTTTTGGTTGGACGTGTGTGTACGGATTTTGGCTTGGGTTTTAATTTGAAATCGCTACTTCGTGTAGCGATTTCAAATTTTGTTTTTTTTTGTCTTTTTTTTAAATATCATAAATATCATAAATATTAAAATAAATTTTAACAAATTTAAAATCACTACATCGTGTAGCGATTTTAAATGGAAAATTTTAAAATCGCTACACGATGTAGCGAGTTTAAAAAAGTGGGACATTTTGGACAAAACTTTGAACAGTAAATCACTTTGATAAATAAAAAATTAAAAAGGTATTATTTGAGAAAAGTTTCAGGGGATGGCCTTATTCGCCTTTGCAGTTTATATTATGTGCTTCATATTTTTATTATAAAACCCTTTTGTCAAACTGACTCAAACAATTTATTTTATTTGTTTTTTACATTTCATCCATTCAATCATTACATTATTATCTCTTTCGAAATAATATTTTCACATGATTAATTTAATTAAACTTTGATAAAATATTTAAAAATCAAAATCAAATATCCTAATGATTTTTTATTACATGATATCATTAGAAATACTATTAAAGTAATTTTTAGATTTTTTTTTAAAAATAATTTGTTTTATTCTTTTTATTAAAATTTAATCTTTCTTACATGTGATATAGATGCAAAAACCATCTATGAGTCCCTCATCCAATGGTTATTTATGCAATTTGCCTTGGGGCTACTAAAACTTCCTTCGAACCTTTCTTTTTCTTTTTTTTTTCCTGTTAGCAGAATACTACGCTCATTTTTGCAGCTAAATGTTGATAACTTATAGTTGTTGACCGATTGCTGATTGACTTATAGTTGATGAACTGAATTCTGTTTGTTTTGGCTATTTTGAAGCTCTTATAAGCTAATTATATTTGTTTGTTAAAAAAGCTGAAAAATATTGGATTATAATAAGAATACCAAAATTAACCATAATAAATTGACTCATATGCACGCCGACCGACCCTATGATTAAATCATATATTTATTTTTTTTTGTTAAATATGTTAGAGATATTATCCTACATTGGAAATTGATAAACCTGACCTAAAATATATAAAGATTCTGGGTCACTCCCCTTAAACCAACTGATTTTAAGGTGAAACCTCAGACTTTAAGATGGTATCAGAGCAGGTTCTTTTCACGTGCAGGCCCAACAGCCCACGATGTTACTCTGCGCACCGCTACATGTGAGGGGGCAAACCTTGCCTATAATATATAAAGATCCTGGGCCACTCCCCTTAACACCAATTGATTTTAAGGTGGAATCTCAGACTTTAAGAGAATAAAATATAGTATTATATATATTTATCAAAATAATTAATCAAATCAAATAGTATTGTTTATTTTTCCTTTTGTATTCCAAGTAAATAATATGAATTCATAATATTCTTTAATAAAAGAATAAATACACCTACTAAAAAAAATACGAAAATTCAAAATAAAATCACATTATATTTCAAAATTATATAAATCATCTACATATTTAAAACAAAATGTGTCCTATAAAATGTATAAATTTAAGAAGAAACGAAAGAAATAAAGTAATGAAATCAACAAATTTTTTTTTGTGAATCTTATATTTGATACAATCACATATTTCTTACTAAAAATTTAAAACTATCATAAATAATACATGGAAATGGTGGGTAATTTTGGGATGTATTTTTTTTTTTTTTTGTTAAGAGTAAATATAGATGTGTTTCCATATATGTGAAAAAGCAACAATTTTTAAGCTTTTTGACTTTTGCTTATTTATTCAATAGATAGATTGTACTTAGGTTATTAGCTTTTGGCTTGTAAGTCAAAACAAACAATATAATATTAGCTTAATTAAATCCAAAAATCATACTCCCTTCATCCCGCTTGAAATTGCACAGTTATTGTTTGCGCGGGAATTAAAAAAAAAAATAATGATATAAATGTTGTGAGTGTAAAAGTAAAATAGGAGAGAGAATGAGTGGAGGGAATAGTAAATTATAATGGTGTTGTGAGTATTAAAATAATGTAGAAGAGAGAATGAGTGGAGGGAATAGTAAAGATTCTTTGCCATTTTAAAAAGTGTGCAATTTATAATGGGACGCTCAATGAGAAAAATGTGCAATTTGTATCGGGACGAAGGGAATATATCACTAAAGATAAGCCCAAGCAAGCGTGCACTTACTCAAATTTTTATTATTTTTTTAAGGAAAGAAAAACCTTCCATTATTGCAAATACAAAAATAAAAAAGGAAAGCGGCTATACAATACTCCCTGCCCACTTAAATGAAAGAGCGGTAAATTTGTCCACACGAAACAATTAAATAAAGAAAATGTGATGTAGAAAGAGAAAGAGTTTAGAATGAGTATTTAAAAATTAAATAGAGAGAGAATAGTGGGAGGTGATGTAAGAAAGATAAGAAGAGAGAAGTAAAGTGGTGGGGTCCATTAATATAAAAATATAAAAACTTGATTATTTTTAAAAGGCTTTTTAAATGGGACGCCCAAAAAGGAAATAAATGGCTCTTTCGCTGGGACGGAGGGAGTATATGATAAAATTTAATTATGATAGTAAAGCTAATTAATTGACTTAATATTCTACTTATACTTTGGTTAAACTTAAAAAAAAAAAAAAAAAAAAAAACTCCCCTAGTAAAAAAAAATCTTATAAAGGCCAAACTAGTATTTTAGCCACTCAATTATAGCTCAATTTTCAATGTTCTCACTAAATTATTTATTTTTGAATGTTGCCATTGAACTTTTACCCTTTTTCAAGGTTTCGTTCAGCATAACATCAATAATCTAACAGAAGTTAGTTACATTACTGCACGTGACTAATATAGGTTATGTTTTTGATGACTTTTTTTTTTTTTTAATCTTATTGTTATGTGTCACTGTCACCTTACTAGGGTTAGAGGCCATGTGAATCGCACAAGCATGTAAATTGTAAAATGGTGGATGATGACGCAGGAAATCGTTCGGGCTCAGCTCTTGAAGTCCAGCAGAATAATGGGCTGACTTGGGACTTGCATACCACCAGAAAGAAACCGTAAACTGCGCCGGGGCTTGTCCGGTAAGGCCCTCCGGCGTGAGAATCAGTTTGGGCTGGAGAAGGTGATAAGGAAATAGTGGGTGTGTGTATATGTGAATATGGAAAAATGCATTACCTTAGCCCATGACACTGTTCATGTATTTATAGTGGATGAGGGAAACTAGGGTTTTCATCTGGACCGTTGAATTTGATCATTGCCAACCGTTGGATTGGCTTGTCTCCACGTCCACGTGGCCTCCTGTGATTGCTTCGTACGAGCAAGGACACTGCTGTACCTGTCAGGGATAATGGTCTGCCTTATAATGGAAAGTGTCACCTGCACAATGCGACACCACTACTTGTTAGGTGGGGACATATGTAGAGTTGTCCAGTGGCAGGTTTGACTTTATCCGAAGTTGGCTTGTTGAGCAAGCTATGTAAAACGACGACCTGGAGCTGTATGTCCAGGAGGGTCGTCGCCTAACACACGACTCGATGAGCGAGTGTCCGGGGGAGGGGCCTCGTCCTTGGATGGGCTTGGTCGCTCGTTGGCGACGACGGCCATCCTTTGTTAGACGGGCTACGGCCCGACTTTAGCGTCGGTCGGATGGGCTTTGTTTCCCAATGGATACAACGGCTTGACGGGCTTGGTCCCTTGGTGGGATTGTAGAGCCTACTTTGCAAGGGAACAGTTTGGGCTCGGCCCATAACAAATTATTCCGTTTAGTGGCCCCCAACTCTTGGGTCGTCTCGACGGGCTGGAGTTTGCGTTTTTGGGGTTATGAACCCTAGCTAGTTGAACGGCTGTCAATTTGAAATTTGAAAATGGAGAGGTGACGTGACCATTGATGACGTGGGCGGCTAGGATTTGACTGCGCCGGCTTTGATCCCTCATTGAGTGACACGCGTCCCCTGAAAGGACATTCCTCTTGGAAAACCCAATTTGTATTTAATGTTTCTCATTATCACGCCGGTTTTTGCGTGGGTTTCTAGGCAAAACCTTTCATTTTCTTCAAATATAAATACCTCTCCCCTTCCTTCATTTCGAACTTTACCAGCCTGAGATTTTCGAAAGCACAGAGCAAGAAAGACGTTTCGGCCACCCCAAAACCCAACTCCGGCGACAAAACGGTACTGTCTTCTCCGCCTTTAAGTAACGTGGTATCTTGGATCAGAGACTTCTTTGATTTGCCTCCAGAACCATCGTCTTCCCCATTAACATGTAATTTCTCCTTCTGTTCTTCAATTTTTCGGGTTTTGGGGATTCAAAAACTCCATTAATGGCCCCCAGGTCAATCAGTTTTGAGCGAGTGGTAAGGTTTGGTTTTGGGCCCAACCAAAGGATGTACAAATGTGCTAGGGGTCTTTGGAGAGAGATCCCTTTGAGTGAATGCTCTTCCATTTTGGTAAAATTCGATTTTGAAAATGGGGGTTTGGAGTTTCCCATTGTTGATGTTCTTGGTGATTTTGAGGAAGATGACCCTAGGGTTGTGCCCTTTAGATCCATGAACGACGTTCTAAGACATATCCAAATTTATTACTCTTTGGACCGTCGTGATTCACTTAGGGATTTTGCTTCAGGGGAATCTAGGTCGTCTTTAGGTAGGTCATCCTCTATTGGTGTTAGGACTGGTTCCCTTGCTCTTTCTAACTGTTTTGTAGATATGGATCACGATGGTCGTCCACGACAATCAACCCAAGAGGTCGTCCCATCCGGCACACCTGGTGCTAGCACGAGTGGCAACGGTCCTCGTAGAGTCGATATATTTCACACCAATGTACAGGCCGGCCGCAACGAACAAGGCTTTGGTGGCGGAGAGGAAGGACAATGGGCCGTAGCTAAGATCAAATCCAGGAAGAAGGACATTAAGACCCAAATGATCAACGCTCTTCGAGACTCGTATAGAGTCCAAGCATCCACTTACAAACTTGAGTACCTCCATCTTACTGACTACGAGCCTCGTCGAGAGGCCATTCTTCGTAGCAAGAGAAAGGTGGCCTTCTTTTACAAACAGTTTGAGCTGGGTCTGAGGCTACCTTTGGATCCCTTTATCAACGAGTTTCTGGAAGACTCGGCCTGTGTGCCCATGGAATTGAGCGCCAATGTCGTTAGGATTTTATCCTCGTTCATCATAGTTTGCCGATTCCTAGGCCATGAGCCTTGTAACAAAGTTTTCAGACAATATTACAAGACGACTAGGTCCATTGTACACGAAAAGTCAGTGGTGAGCGTGGCGTCGATCAGGAATGTGCAAGGGTTATTCTTGGATGTTCAGAATAAAGTTTATGGTTGGGAGAACCATATGATCAGGGTTGAGAGCAGAGTGGGCTGGCAGTTCCCCTTCCCAGAGACCCAAATAATGGTTCCAGATGATAAAGTGTGGTCAGCTCCGTGGGCCGACGAGCTAAAGAGGAAGATAGACGATCTGCTGAACATTGGATGGGTGTCGTATAGGGATATTGAGGCTTCCCACTGGAGGTACATAAGGACAGGAATGATGTCCAGCCCGTCGATTGGGCCTCAGCCTCTTGTCAAAATCAACCTTGACCCACGCTATCCCACCTGGATCGTTCATGACGACTTGGTCTGGGAAGAAAATTGAGTTAATTGTATAGGGGCACACGACAGCCGTCCTGAGGAGCATTGTGCTAATATTGAGATGATGGGGGGTTAAGTCTTGATAGCTCGTCTTTTTGTTATGCACGGATTTGTCTTTTTGTCTCGTCAAAAATAACTTACCCCTTTCCCCTTCTTTTGCAGTTCTCACTCAGGCAGATATTGATCGTATTGAATCCAAAATCATGAGCGGCGAAATCAGAGCTGTGGATCGGAGAGTTTCCAGGAGGAATAGGGTCGCGTCCAATGCTATCTTCGACCGTCAGGAGAACATGACGACGAGGAATGAGGCTCTTCCCAAGGAAAGCTCTGGGGCCATTCCCTTGATCGAAAGGGAGAATGCTGGGACTGGGGCTGAAGGACTCAACACTGGAGGTCGTCAGCTACATGTTGACGATCCCGAAAGAGCTGTGAACGTTGAGGCTGAACAAGTGAGTGATGCTGCTAACGTGGGCACCTAGCCTATCAACGTGGAAAATGTTGATCATGAGACAGTTGGGAGCTCAGATTCAAACGTGGAGGTGATCGGAGATGGCAGATCTGTCTCCAGGAAAAGGAAAGATCGACCGACGGGCTCCGGGGAGGAGAGAGAAAAAACTAAGAAGGTAGCGTTCGACCTTCTAAGTGCCTCCGACCGTTCTACTCCTTAGACTCAAGCTCCAGGCTCGTCTTCAGAGGCTCTGACCAAGGAGATGGCCCTCACTTTGTCTTCTCAATATGCAAAGGTTTCCCCAATGAATAGGATTCCTTATTTGAAAAGGCATGGCCTGCCGCTCGTTCTAGGGGCGGCTGTCGCTAAGCGGTCTGTAGATACTGAGCTCGTCCAAAGGCTGAAGACGGCCAAGCTTTCTCCCGAAACCTATCATGCCCATCTTGGGCTGATTCAGACTGAGGTACTTTATCCTTTCATTTTCAACAAGTCTTCATCCTTTTCTTCTCGTGATAACCTTGTCTTCACAGATGTCGTCGATGATGGAGGCAATGAGGACGGATTACAGGGAATGCCTTGAAGCGGAGAGCCGAGCCAACGAGCAGCTTATCTAGTCGGTCAGGGCTAAGAAGATAGCAAAGAAAAAACTTGCTGACACTGAAAGGAATGTTGGCTCGTTGACAACTGCCTACGAGTCCCTGATGAAGCAGAAAGACGAGGCTATGCTATAGATCGGCCGTTTAGAGATTGACAATGCCAAGCTCGTGTCTGACAAGGAAAAAGCGGAAGGGGAAGCGACGACCCTATCCAACGGCCTCCGTGCCAAGAATGATCAAATGGAGAAGTTGAAGTCTGATCATGAAGCTGCTCTCGTCCAAGCTAGGAAAGAGGCTGTCCAAGAGTACAAGCAGAGCAGCGAGTGTACTCAGATGATCACTAATAATGCCAAAGGATTTTTCAAGGTCGGAGTCAAGCATCTGGTAAGACGAGCTCTCGTAGACCCGGAGACCAAGGACTTGATCTCGTCGAAAAGTTCGCGGATCTATTTGTCGAGGATGCATATGATATGGACTCCCGTTCGATCCATCATCTCGTTCCTTATGATGACAATGATCTATCTATCATTAAGGAAGATGATGAAAAGGATGGGAAGGAGGCATGGCCCGTCTCGGCTGTTGAAGTTAAAAACTTTGATACTTATTTTGACATTTTCACTGAAGAAGACCCCAATCCCAACGAGCTTCCACCAAATGCTGGCAGTCAACAACAGTAGCTTGTTGATTTGAGATGCTATTTATGTAAACAATTGTGTCTGTAATTTTAAACAATGTTTCATTTGGTTTTGTGATCCCAAACAATGTTTTAAACAACTTGTAATTTGTAGTGTAATTGACCTTTTCCTCGTGGTTTAGAGGATGTCGTACAATGCTTCGTTATTCAATGCTTTTGTTTTCTGCATGTTAATCTGTATGTTAACGTAGATAATATGTGATAACTTGGTGAATGTAAAAGTTTGAAGACAAGTGTGTATGGTCGTCGTTAGTGATGACCAGAACATAAGTCGTCTTTTGTAAGACCGACCCTTGTTCATACTTGTGCTTTTTACTTTTCTAGTTGCTCGTAGGTATAGTACAAAGGTCCATAGATGATTGCTCGGTGACAAGATTGTTTGGACGAGTTGTCTATTCCGTTATAGCTTTCGATGAAGTCTGGCTTCATCTAACCTTTATACTTTGGCTAAAGTGCA
This sequence comes from Adenophora triphylla var. japonica, assembly GCA_022495995.1. Taxonomy (NCBI): domain Eukaryota; kingdom Viridiplantae; phylum Streptophyta; class Magnoliopsida; order Asterales; family Campanulaceae; genus Adenophora; species Adenophora triphylla. The sequence continues at coordinate 13,366 of JAFEMH010004504.1, read as the reverse complement.
TGTAAATGTCGAAGTCTGGCTTCGACCGGTCTTTATACTTGATCAAAGTGAATGTGAAGGTCGAAGTCTAGTTTCAACCGATATTTATACTTGATCAAAGTGCTAAAATTTGTAGAGTAGGAAATCAACAAAACATCAAGCTTTCATTGATAACGGTTCAATTGCTTACATCTGGAACTTCCGAGATTTATAGATAATCCCTTACAAACTTACAAACTTCAGAAACTTACAAACTTCATACTTCAGAGGAATAAAGAACCACAAAAATAAGGTGCCCTGAGGGCGCTGATGTCAACCGACGAGCTTAGAAATAGTACTTGGTGAGGTGATTGGCATGCCAAAGGTGCTTGAGCTTCTCGCCGTTTGGCTTGGCAAGGCGATATGTTCCTTCCCTGACGATGTTGGTGACGACATAAGGTCCTTCCCAATTGGGGGAGAGTTTGTTCTGACGAGCTTTGAGGCCTGTTACTTCGATTTTCCTTAGAACATAATCTCCAACTTTAAATAATCTTTTCTTGACCTTTTTGTCGTGGTATGCCTTAGTTCGCTTCTTGTAGTTGGCCATTCTTAACTGGGCATCCAGTCGTCGTTCGTCAAGGAGGTCAAGGTCGACTTGCCTACTGTGGATGTTTTTCTCAACATCGTAGAGAGCTACACGGTCAGTTGGGAGTTGAAGCTCGGCGGGAGCCATGGCCTCAAAACCATAAGCTAGAGCAAATGAGGTTTCCCCCGTAGGCCCCCTAGTGGTTGTCCGAACTGCCCAAAAAGCCGACGGGAGTTCGTCCAACCATCTCCCATCACGCCCTTCAAGATTTTTGCACAAGGCAGATAACACTAGTTTATTCTCCGCTTCAGCTTGCCCGTTGCCTTGTGGATAGGCAACTGACGACTTTGAGTGTTTAACTCCCATTCTGTTCAATTCTTGCTCAAACTTTTTTTGAAAATTGGAGGCCATTATCAGAAACGATCACCCTAGGGATCCCAAAACGACACCAGACATTTTTTCTCCATAATCTTGTTCAATGCCTTGGCCTCCACCCATTTTGAGAAATAATCGACCGCCACTATCACGTACTTTACTCCCCCTTTGGCCTTGGGAAAAGGCCCAATTAAGTCGACGCCCCACATATCAAATGGCCAGGCTGCCATCACGGGGGGTCTGCTCGGTCGTGGGGAGTTTTGGGAGGTCAGCAAATCTTTGACAGGTGTCACATTTTTTCACAAACTCCTTTGCATCTTCACGGAGGTGAGGCCAGTAGTATCCTATGGTAATCAACTTGTTCGCCAGTGTACGATCCCCTGGGTGGCCCCCATACTCTCCTTGATGAACTTCAAACATTAGATTCACAACTTTGTCCAGATGAACACACTTCAGTAAGGGCCTTGTGATAGATCATCTATAAAGCTCTCCATCTACGACTGAGTACCGAGGAGATTTCCTTTTGATTTGACGAGCTAGTATCTCATCTGCTGGTAACTCGTCGTTTTCAATGAATGCCTTCATCTCATCAATCCAGCATTTGGGGCAGTCCCCCACACACATTATCTTTACTCTTTCGTAGGCTGGTTGATCGAGGTAGGCCAAGTGGTGGCCGTGCTCGTCTTCTGGGAGTTGATCGATGGCCAGCTTCGAAAGCAGATCTGCATGCTCATTATCTTCTCTAGCAATCCGTTGAATGGCCCAAAATTCTAATCCTTGTACCATTTCGCCGACTAGTGAGTGGTACCTTTGCAAGGTTGAATCGACGACAACATAGTCTCCACGGACTTGATTTACGATCAATTGGGAATCACAAAAGGCTACAATTTTAGTTGCTCCAAAGCACTTGGCATATTCTATCGCCGCAATAAGTGCTTCGTACTCCGCCTGATTGTTCGAAGCTTAAAACTTGAACCTTAAGACTTCTTCAAAAACAGTTTCACTCTCCGGTTACACCAGCACAATCCCTTCCCCACTGAGCTCCTTTGTCGCCGACCCATACGAAAAAATTCCAACATCCAACGGGCAAAGTTAGCTGTTCTGGTTGATCATCGACCTGCTTGCCCTTGCTAACTTTTTGTGGTGGCACTCTTTGATCGTTGTCGAAGCAGAACGACGTCTCGATCAAGAAATCGGCCAGAGGTTGGGCTTGCAAAGTATTTCGTACCCGATATTGAATGTCAAATTCCGTCAATTCAATGCTCCAGTTTAGCAGTCGACCAGAGCTCTCAAGTCGATGTAAGATCTTTCCGAGTGGGGCACAGTATAAACAATAATGGAATGGGCTGAGAAATATGCTTGTAGCTTTCGTGCTGCAATGACGAGAGCGTAGGCAATTTTCTCAACATTAAAGTAACGGGTCTCAAAGCTCGTCAGAACAAACTCTCCCCCAATTGGGAAGGACCTTATGTCGTCACCAACATCGTCAGGGAAGGAACATATCGCCTTGCCAAGCTAAACGGCGAGAAGCTCAAGCACCCTTGGCATGCCAATCACCTCACCAAGTATTATTTCTAAGCTCGTCGGTTGACATCAGCGCCCTCAGGGCACCTTATTTTTGTGGTTCTTTATTCCTCTGAAGTATGAAGTTTGTGAAGTTTGTAAGTTTGTAAGGGATTATCTATAAATCTCGGAAGTTCCAGCTGTAAGCAATTGAACCGTTATCAATGAAAGCTAGATGTTTTGTTGATTTCCTACTCTACAAATTTTAGCACTTTGATCAAGTATAAAGATCGGTTGAAACCAGACTTCGACCTTCACATTCACGTAGTACACCGGCCTCTGTATTCCACCCTCCTCTCTAACAATAACACCAGCAACGGCCTTGTCACCCGCCGAGAGATAAATATACATGTCTTCCCCTGCTACGTGGCTACTGAGGAGAGGTGGAGAGCGAGGTATTCTTTGAGCTGGCTGAACGTCGTGAACATTCCTCTGTCCATTCAAAATTCTTTGCACCACGAAGAGCCTTGAAGAAAGGCAAAGATCTTTCAGCTGATTTGGAAATAAAACAACCCAGAGCCGCTACTCGTCTGTTCAGCCTTTGGACCTCCTTGATGCACGTTGGCTCGACCATATCAATCATCGCCTTAATTTTTTCAGGGTTAGCCTCTATCCCTCTTTGAGAAAGCATAAACCCTAAGAACCTGTTGGTTTTAAGGGTCCATGCGCAGCGGAAATTTAGCATTTAATAACTTAAAACCCATGAGCCTAGGATCCGTTCTATACAATTAAATTGAATTCCTACGAGATAGATTTACCAACCTTAATTGCTTTCCGGTCTTGATATATCAAACGGATAATTATGTGATTCGTAATCACAAACTTTGATCTTCAAATCTTCGAATCTTCAACTCCTTTGGATCTTCAGATTTGAACTCTAGGCCTTTGATTTGTTGGAACAAATTAAGACCCTCTTTTGATAATCCACACAAATATGAATGTCGAGAATGATTCTCGGGTTGGGAATTGCTAGATTCCAAAAACTAGAAAAAACTATTGAGAAAACTTAAGAGAGAATTTTTGTCAAAACTTCGGATCCCTAAGTCGGATCACAGTACCACGTATTTATACTACCTTAGTATTAACGTTCTAGTCCTAATCGAATTAGGACTTCTGCGTAAAACCGCTTCAGTGTCCAAGTTTGTCGCGTGACAAAGGTTGCCATATGGCTAGGTATGTCGCGTGACAAAGGTTGCCATATGCAGGAACTCTCAAGTCTTTTCTCTAGTTTCAACCAAAACATTCTAAGTGTGTGTGACCCAATAGGATTGTATTATGTTGGCAATGAGTCCGATCACATCGACCCTCATAAGACATAAGCGGACTCTAGCAAGCCATTATGTCTACCCAAATAATACAACGTAAGAGTTCACGTTTCCTTAATAGTAACAATGTCACAATCCCTATGTCACACGATGTCGTATTGAACATAAGTCATGGTCAACGTCAACTTACATTGTTCAATGCTTTCTCGATTCCGAATATGTTGATCAACTAAGTGTCCATGATCTCTATCATGTTCCTTGAGTGTGGCCACACATTTCATCAACACTATTCTACGAGGGGCCCAAGCCGACATCTCTCTTACGAGGGACAAATCCCATCTTGACTTATCATTCTTCCCTACAAGAATCCCGCAATGCCAACATAGCCCTTATTGCTACCCGGTTAAGGATAGTGTTAGACTACATCTAACATCACGTTCATCAGGTGGAAGACAATGATAATCTCAGGTCTAAGGATTCTAATGACACTACTATTTTGAGATTTAATTATGACATTTTGACCATGACATAAATCTCAAGCGGGTCAAGTCCAGTCACTTGTTCTCTAACAAGTACCCATAAATCTAATGTGCATCTCTATACAAATAATCATCATATGATTATCCATTAGCATTTATACTAGTTATTTACAAGTTGTAATGTGCATCTCCATGCATATGATCATCTCTATGATCATCCATTACCAACTTACACTAAATAACTAGGGACCCAGATTAATATAATAAACATGCAAAATATATATTAATCAAAATAAAATTTCTCTTTTATTAATGATAAAGACGATACATAAAGGTTTATAGAAACTATAAGCCTAGGGCACAAACACTAACACTTGCCAGCTGCAACTCCGAAAACACATTTCGCGGGATTGAGGACCATGTTATTGACCGAAGATTGGAGAAGGTCCGTCGAAGGTCGTCCACATGCTTCCTTTTCTTTGACTTGACGACCATGTCGTCTATGTAAGCCTCAAGATTATCACCCAACTGCCCTTTGAACACTATATTGATCATTCTTTGATAAGTTACCCCGACGTTCTTCAACCCAAAGGGCATCTTCGTATAACAATAAGTCCCACCCGCATCTTGGAAGGCTGTCTTTGGAATATCCTCCTCGGCCATCTTGATTTGATGATAGCCGGAGTATGCGTCCAAGAAACTGAGGGTCGTATGCCCAGCAACAGAATCGACGAGCTTGTCAATTCGTGGTAGGGGGTAAGTGTCTTTGGGGCACGCCAGGTTCAGGTCCGTGAAATCCACACACAATCTCCATTTCCCGTTAGGTTTTTTAACGAGCACAACGTTTGCCAACCAAGTCGTAAATCCAGCGTCTACGATGATTCCTGCACTTACCAACTTTTCAATCTCCTGCTTAATCGCAACCTCCTTTTCAGTTGAAAAAATTCTCAACCTCTGCTCCTTAAACTTCATCGTTGGATTCACCCCAAGCTTGTGGACAGCAACATCCTCCCTTATGCCTTTCATATCTTCGACCCTCCAAGCAAAGACATCGAGGTTATGTTTGAGTAGGGTGATTATCTCATCCCTCTCCTCAGTTGTTAACTGAGACCCCAGTTTTATCTTCTGCTCAGGGTAATTTGGGTGGATGTCCAATTCAATCAGCTCGTCGACAGGTTTAAGCTCGGGTGCATCGTCACGAAAATCCATAGATTCAATTACAATTTCCTTGATATTTTTCTTGGCCTCTGGGGTGAGGTCAGACACTTCATCGTCAATCAGTTTTTCCAGTTTTGCCCCCGAGTCCTGGTTGACCAAAAGCTGTGTAGCTGTTGTTTGGTCGTCCAGGAATGTCTCGTCAACACATTTAATCGTTGAAACGTTGGAGCAGGAGGTCATGGTCTGCTTAATTGATTTTGAAAACTTCACAATATGTTCAGGGTCATCGATTTCAATGGTCCTTTTGCTCTTCAACACATGCTCAAGGAATTCTGGGGCCGTCCCCAATACACATCCGACTCCTGAGCGTGTTGGAAATTTATTTCTCTGGTGAGGGACGGATGCAACGATCCATAGAGCGGCCTATCCTGGTTGGCCAAGTATTGCATGATAATCACTTACAACATCAATCACGATGAAAGTAACCGTTCGAATAGTTCTCAATGGATGGTTCCCAATATCGACGGGCAAGTCAATTTATCCCTTGGCGTCTACTCGGTGGTTGGTGGATCCCTCAAGATGACCTAAGTAGGGACTTAGGCGACTATCGGGTAGACCCATTTATTGGTAGACGCTGTAGAACAAAATATCTTTGGCTGCCCCAGTATCAATGAGTATCCTTCTTGACTCACAGTTGTCGATAAAACCTGGGACAATCAAAGTTTGTTGACGGGCTAACGGATTGGCTTACAACTCATACGTGTAAAAACTGATCACATCATTTGGAATATCTATTTTTGGGGGAACATGGGAGGCTTTCTTCAAATGGTAGATAGCACTTTTGATCTGGTTCTTGCTCGCCTCTTCAGAAATAACTAAGACCAATCTTGGCTGCCTCTCTGGAGGGTCGTTGTTAGCTGTTCGATTGTTGGATGCTGGAAGATCCCTCTTAACATATTGGTCGAGGCGACCGTCGTTTATCCACCGTTGGATTATCTTTTTCAAACTAAAACATTCCTCTGTGTTGTGCCCCCTGTCTCGGTGATATTCACAGTACTTGCTCATGTTTTTATTCCCCTTTGCATTGGGGTTCATCTTTGGTGCTGGCCCAAAATCAACGTTGCTCAAAATTTCTGCACGGGATACAGTCAATGGAGTGTACGAATCCGGTACCTTCTCAGCTTTTTCCGACTTCTTTCCTTTATCTCCGGCCTTGTCTTTTTTAGCTTTGCCGTCTCACCACTGACGACGGCCTTCCCATCTCATTGTAACTTCCTCTCTTCAGCTTCGGCCACTGCATAGGCCTTAGCGTAGAGGTCTTTTCTAAACTTAGCTGGGTGGACTTGAAGCTCGTAGTCCAGAGTTGAAGATACGATCCCATGCCTGAAACAGTTGATTATCTCACGATCCGTCAAATCCTCGTCGATCTGGTCGACCAATTTCTTGAATCTCTTGAAATAATTCATCGAGCCTTCATTCGCTCCTTGAGTGATGTTACTTAAGTCGTTCACTGTCTTGCGACGATCTCCAGCAGTAGCAAATCTACCCAAAAATTTCTTCTGCATTTGTTTCCAAGAGTCAATGCTTCCCTTCGGAAGGCTTCTGAACCACCTTAGAGCTGCTTCAGTCAACGTGCTCGTTAGAGCCTTACACATCACTTCGTCTTGCCTCGAATACCTAGACATCAAACACATCTGAGCCTCAAGGTGCTGCATATGATCCAAAGCACTCGTTGAGCCGTCGTATTGTTTCAAGTCAGGTAATTTGAATCCTGGCTCAGGTGGTCCTAGCTCGAGCATCCATGGCGCCAAAGGTTTCAATGTGCCAACATCATCCTCCGAGTCATCACTATCAGCGTTGTTCTTTTTTGCCATCAATTCCTAGACCTGGCGCTTGAGCCTGAGGAACTCCCGCATATCAACATCTCCTGCTCGGTTGGGGGAAGGAGCCCTATCTCGACGAGGTCCCCGGGAGACAGTGTTCGACCGTTGCCTTTCAGAGACCGCAGGTCGTTGAGAAACCGTTCTCTCTCTTCTGTTACCTCTAGGAGGGGATGGTCTATAAGACCTGGATTGCTCCCGTCCGCGAGGATGAGAGGGAGTACGGGTTCTTTCCCTGTAACTCGGAGCTCGTTCATTATGCATAGATGGGGTCAATTGACGGCCTCTATTAACCTGGTTCCCGTTTAGTCCAAGATTGTCATCTGCAGGAGGAGACCTTCGAAGCTCTCTGTCCGCCTCCTCTCGTCGTCGTTGAGATGAGTGTCCTTCACTGTGACGACGATTAAGATGCTATCTCGAGGTCTTCATTGCGGCGCTAGACGATCATTCATTGCAATTTCTTCACGACGTCTATCAGCCCCTCTCTCGTTCCTTAGCCTCCCAGATGAGACCATATTATGGGATGCTTGAGTAGGTTGTTTCTCGGCCATTCAGATCAATTCTTTCTGGACTTGAAGGAGTTCGTGAAGGGCGTTCGCCCTTTCGACGAGAAAGGCGATTCTATCGAGAATGGGGTTGGACGGCCTCCCACATGTCTTTCAGTAACTCCTTCAGGCATCCTTCCAGCTGGGGCGTCGGCGCCTACGATGCGGAGCGTGCCTTTTTCTCTTCTTCTAGCGTGCGGAAGCCCAGTGTCATCCACAACACCATGTGACCTGGTAACCCTCAGATTAGTGTTCCTAGGTTAAGGTGAGGGAGGCCTGGGGTTTTCCTGGTGGCCTTGCTCCGGGGAAGGTGGGGACCATCATTTTCAGTTGACCTACTTGCTGTGTGTCCGTCTGAAACCATCTCCAGGTATTTTCTGGTTGTTCTCTAGTCTTGGTGAAGTCTCCAACGAAGTTTCCCGGCAATGGAACCACTCTGATGACGCAGGAAATCGTTAGGGTTCAGCTCTTGAAGTCCAGCAGAATAATGGGCTGACTTGGAACCTGCACACCACCAGAAAGAAACCGTAACCGCGCGGGGCTTGTCTCTGGCAAGGCCCTTCTGGCCGTGAGAATCGGTTTGAAATGGAGAAGGTGATAAGGAAATAGTGGCTGTGTGTATATGTGAATATGGAAAAATGCATTACCTTAGCCCATGACACTGTTCATGTATTTATAGTGGATGAGGGAAACTAGGGTTTCCATATGGACCGTTGGATTTGATCATTGCCAACCATTGGATTGGCTTGTCTCCACGTCCACGTGGCTTCCTGTGATTGCTTCGTACGAGCAAGGACACTGCTGTACCTGTCAGGGATAATGGTCTGCCTTATAATGGAAAGTGTCACCTGCACAATGCGCGCGCCACTGATTGTTAGGTGGGGACATGTGCAGAGTTGTCCAGTGACAGGTTTGACTTTATCCGAAGTTGGCTTGTTGAGCAAGCTATGTAAAACGACGACCTGGAGCTTAATGTCCAGGAGGGTCGTCGCCTGACACACGACTCGACGAGCGAGTGTCCGGGGGAGGGGCCTCGTCCTTGAATGGGCTTGGTCGCTCGTTGGCGACGACGGCCATCAGTTGTTAGACGGGCTACGACCCGACTTTAGCGTCGGTCGAATGGGCTTTGTTGCCCAATGGATACAACGGCTTGACGGGCTTGGTCCCTTGGTGGGCTTGTAGAGCCTACTTTGCAAGGGAATAATTTGGGCTCGGCCCATCACAAATTATTCCGTTATGTGGAGTTTTTCCTCCTACGTTGATAAAGTTGTAAAAAATTTACCCAAAATTAGTCGTATGCGGTCACATGTCTAATTTTTGTTAATTTTTTGGCTATTCAATGCATGTGGTTGTGACATTGAAAATAATATAAAAGTTCAATAGTGACATTCAAAAAATAAATAGAATGGCCGGGACATTGAAAATCATACTATAGTTCATTGGCCAAAATATAACTTTTGCCTCTTATGTATTGAAACAAATTTTCTTTCCGTCACACTTGTAAATGTATAAAAATTACGCTCTCCTCTCCGTCGCAAAAGATTGTCATATTGTCAGACATTTGTAATTATTAAGGAAGAGTTTCACCGCTTGTACCTTAGTAGATTTGCACTAACATTCAATGCCTAAGTTTAGAAATGGGACATACTTTTTGGGACGAAGTCAAAATGACAAAAAGGACAATCTTTCGAGGCGGAGGAGTATTTTGAATATTCAATTTAAAAAGACACCTTCAAAATGGATTTTTTTATTCATGAGATTTATTTGTCATATTTACAATAACTATCCACGTACTATTTCTTATCCCACATTCTCTTTTCTATCTTAATTTCATTTTAACAATACTTATTTCAAAGATATACTCTCCTTAATTTTTATGCAAAATTCATTTTACTCTCTTTTGAATCGGATGGAGGAGCCGTACAAACTAATCTGAACAGGTCAACATATTTACTAAACATAAATTGTAGGGGTGTAAATGGTTTGATTTGGGAGAATTTACGGACCGAACCGATAGTTATCCGTTTGAAAAAATTTCAAATCAAATCGAACCATGAAAAAATTCAAATTGAACCAAACCGCTATGGTTTGGTTTGGTTCAAACCGCGGTTCAATTTTGTGATTCAACCCCCCGATTCGACCGTGCTTCAGACCACCGTTTAGACTACTGTTCAAACCACGATACATGCTTCAACTCATTATCAAATTTGTTAAAAAAAATCATGATCACAGAGGAATAGCGAAAGATGCGGGTGTTTAAGAGGAAAGTTGGAGAAAGAGAGAGGCCGAAGGAAGAAAAACACTTTACAATGTCGATCATGAAGAAAACTTAGTTATTTATATGTCTCAATGAAGATAACAAATGATGAAATTAATATTAAAAAATACAAAACAGGGGTTATGATTATTCTATTTAATGTAGATTTTTTTATTGATCTAACAATAAATATTAATAAATATAAGAAAATATTAAATAAGATACAAAACGGATGTTATGATTATTTTATGTAATCGCCAAAGCCCAATACTACAGAGGAAATTAAATGAAGTACTCTCGATACAAAGTATGGAAAAGTGTCTAGAACTTCCCCCCCGGACCTACCCCCAATTGAGCATGGCTAGGTGGGACAGTAAAATTAATCCCACTTTGACAATTCTATAGATTCAAGGCTCTATTCGAGATGAAACATAGGAACTGAGGTATCATTTGGATTATGAAGAGTCTAAGAAAAAAAGACAATATAATTAGGGGGCGTTTGGTTCATAGGAAAGTGGGAGAAAGGAATGGAAAATTCCCTCTTTTCAATTTCATTCCCATGTTTGGTTCATTCTTTTTAAAATTTCCTTTCCCTTGGAATGTTGAATTCCTTCAAATAAAGGAATTCAACATTCCATCATAAAATTGATGAAATGTTGAATTCCTTTGGCAATGAAATTTTTTTTTTTTGACCAAAATACCCTCAAACCCTACCCACCCCTACCCCTACCCAACCCCACCCTACCCCCCACCCCACCCCCACCCCCACAAATTTTTTTTTTATTTTCCGCCACCCTCTCCCCCATCCAAATTTCGCCTACCCCCACCCCACCCCCCACCCCCACCCCACCCCCACCCCCACAAATTTTTTTTTTATTTTTTTCGCCTACCCTCTCCCCCATCCAACCTCGCCTACCCCCCACCCCCACCCCCACCCCCACCCCCCACCCCCACCCCCCACAAAATTTTTTTTTTATTTTTTTCTCGCTCTACCCTCCCCCATCCACCCTACCCCCCACCCCACCCCCACAATTTTTTTTTTCTCGCCTACCCTCCCCCCATCCACTCCTACCCCCTACCCCACCCCCACAATTTTTTTTTTTCCGCCTACCCTTCCCCCCCATCCAACTCTACCCCCCACCCCCACAATTTTTTTTTTATTTTTTTTCGCTCTACCCTCTCCCCCCCATCCAGCCCCTACCCCATTCCCCCACCCCCCATCTCCCCCAACCCCACCCCCACGAAGTTTTTTTTTATTACTCATTTTGCATACCCCCTACCTACCCCCCCACCCCCTCCCAATTTTTTTTAAAGGGTAAATTGGTCATTTTATATGCTTTCATTCCATTCCTATAATTTGTATTTTCCAACCAAACATGATTTCTTCAAGGAATTGAATGACAATTTTATTCCATTCCTGCCAATCAAACGGAGGGGTTGATCAGCTTTTTCCATTCCAATTCCTGGGGAATTCAATTCCATCGACAATTTCATTCCTTCACTTTTTTTCTACCGAACCAAACGCCACCTTAGATATTCATTGGGATTCTCAATGTGATTTGATTTGGTGGTTTGGTTGGGTGGTTCGGTTTGGTATTCGATTTCGTGGTTCTGTTTAATGGTTTGATCTAACGATTTCAAACTTTGATTTGGTTTGGTCTGACTGATCGGACCACAAATCAAACTCAACCACGTAATTTGCCAATATTTAAGATTGAATCGAATTATTGTTACTTAAAAATCAAATCAAACTAAACCACATAATTTAATTTGATTAGTTTAATTCGATCTCAAAACTACGATTTAAATCGAAAAGTAAGTTTTGGGAGAAATTAGTTTCTCCATAAATTATAAAAAATTTTTTTTCTACGGTTTGCAAATAAGCAGGCGAATATTTATGATAGATTTATAAAACGGAAGACTTTCTATAACTTTGGCAGGAAAACTAAGCTTTTCCCAAAATACAAAATATTGTGTAAATCGAATCGGTAACTAATAAATTGTCTACTGCGTAACCAGAAGTCCAGAAAACGTGTGAATCGAATCGTACTTTTCCATCGGTTCCTCTACCTCTCTCTCTCTCTCTCTCTCTCAGTATAATAATTCCTCACTTTGACCTTTTACATCTCCCTACACTTTTCTAGGCCTCCCTCTGTTTACTTCTTCTTCTTCATATTCTCCGCCATACTTTCCCTTCTCAACCCCCAATCCCTATTCTATATCTACATACAAACTAACTTTCTCTCTCTCACACATACACACTCACACAACACACTGTACCACCACTCATTTCAATGGCGGATTCAATTTCTTCATCATCATCCTTCAACCCTCCGATCACTCTATTTGCCTCGACTTCCGTGCCTCCCTCCGATTACTCCTCCTCCGATGACGTATGCAGCATTTGCCTTGAAGCTTTTGGTTCTCAGGATCCTCCCACTGTATGATCTCTATCTCTATCTATTTATCCCTAAATGTCTATTTCTTCACGATGGAATTTTGGTTGCTTTTCGAATAATCCTGAACTGCTGTGTTGAAAAATCCACAATCATGAAGTTACAGTTGTTTGAGATTATTTCCTGTTTGAATTTGAGCAACTGGAGCAGTAATGTTTTTTCTTATTAACCACGGAGTGTTGATTTTTGTTTAACTGCGATTTTGGTTGATTTTGAATGTGAAATTGTTTATCGAAACGCATGATATGTTTCCTTGCCCACCAGGATTAACACCCATCCAATTTCCATTTTTCTCCTGGGGCCACAAGTCAAAATCACGACTTCAGTTCCATGGAATAGTGGAGCTCTACCTAACATAGTTGTTTGTTGTATTTACTGGGCCAACATTCTGATCCCGGGGGCGGAGCCAGTGAATTGAAAAGCCGAGGGGGGCAAGATTACCACGGGCGAAATTTTTTTCGGGTCGGACAAGTAAAACAATGGGTTGGATCCATTTAGAAATACAATGTATTTTAGTTAACAAAAAAATGATAAAAGTAAATAATTCAAAGAAACGATTGAAATAATGTTGAAGTATTTAACGCAAACAATTTATTAAAATATATTACTCGTACAAAAAAAGAAATTCAAATTTGCTAATTAAACTTGGGATAATAGGAAGAAAGACCAAAAACAAAAAAAAAATGGGAAAAGCCCTTGAATGAATTAATTAAGATTGAAAAAAAGGTGAGGAAATTAGGAGAAAGAGAAAACAAAATCATAAGAGAAAGAATAATGACAGATGTAAGACAAAATTAATTGAAAACGTAGGTAGCATGGTTCAACATGGATTTGAAAGGAAACA